>JAECXD010001703.1:4200000-4579601 GCA_018151445.1 Zaprionus inermis | reverse complement strand
AAAACTAAAAGATGATGTGGAGTATTTCTATAAATAAATCTCAAATCTGATTATAATGTAGTATCATGTTTTTAAAGTAAAGTGTCTCTAATTCAGATACAATTTAATACAATACAACATTATAATGCCACAGCTATCAAAAACAAAAAACTTAGCTAATTCTTTTTTGGAATTCCCCCACCAAAGCTTTCTATAGTTCTTGGCCCTAGTTGACTTTAAAACGTCCTCAAAGAACACAGTTAGAAGCTCTGCGGGATCGTTATCTTGTTTATTTACAGCAGGAGCTAAGATAACGCTCTTTAATCTGAATTTCTAAACACTTCCCTTTGGTAGTATCTTCAAATATATATATAATATATATGCCAATTTTCCGAGCACGATTGAAAGTGATGACCCGGCCGAAGTGGGAATGGGGAAACCTACTTTGCAGCGCCATCACCCGTCACTCGACCACGCAGCGATCACTCACGGACAGAACCAGAAACGACGTACCATTTGGACAGACAGAGACAGAGAGTGCGAGAGCGAGAGAGCGCGAGAGAGACGGGTAGATCGCAACACGATGACTTCGCATTGAAATTTGTTCGAGTTTTCTGTTTCACTTTGCCATGTTCCGATGTGTTCCATGTGAGTTGCTGGCATTAGTCATACTGATGATCTTCATGATCATCATCATTATCATTATCGTGATGATCATTGGCAGGGTGTTCATTATCGTGCTCATTGCAATTATCATTGTTTTGGTCATTATGAAAGAGCATTACGAACATTTATTGCGGTTGCATTTTTAATTTTTTTTGTGTAATTTTCATTTCAGCTGCGTTAAAGTGTTAAAGTTGTTTTTGTAGTTCAGTTGTTGTTGTTGCCGTTGTTGTTGTTCTTATTTTTAGTCTTCAACCTGTTGTCGTTTATTGTGTACTTGACAGCCATCGAAAGGGCAAGCAAACACATTTCGCAAAGCTCATTAAGTCTGCTGTTTTCGTACTGTACCCTGTACCAAAAAACAGATGGGGTATCCAGTTTAGTAAGTCAATAAGCTAGAGTGACCGTTTCAGGGCTAAGAACAAAGGTTGAGAGAGATCTCGAGAAGGAACCTCAAAAGGTCGGAGAATCAATGAGATCGTGCGAAGTAGAGTAGTTTACTCCAAAAGTATTCGCTGCAGGGTACACTCCACGTCCTGTTATACCCCCAACAGAACACTCACTGTTCTCTCGGCTCCACTCCCAGTCTCGGTACCGTCTCGAACGACCCGATGACGATCGTGCTGGAGCTGGAGCTGTGCTAAATTTCGCAATCGAAAGTTGTTTTGATGGTTCGGCTTAGCGCTCAGTGCGCTTAGTCAAAAGTATTAAGTAATACTTAGATGGATAGTACCCGGTACACCCGTTACCCCGTCGCCCTGCTCACATGCATATTTATAAGTTGTGTTTCTGACTGTGTCTGTACTCGAAGCGACATGTAAATGCGGTCCACTTGGAATTGAATTTTCTTGTTGAGACCCGGCAAAGTAAATATTTTGCCAAGTTGCGGCATTAGTCATAGGATAAGCAAGAACGAGCCAGAGCGAGAGAGAGAGAGGGAGGCAGACAGAGACGAAAAGACGTGACAGATCACACAAGGTATTTGTAGAGCCAGTGTAGGGTCGAAAAAGTCACTGCGAGAGACTTCAACTGCCTGCCCCGTTTGCAGAGTGCAATTTAGTGAAGGTTCCTAATAGAAGAATTGCTCTGCATTACCGGAAGGTTGTGTAGCGAGTAGCGGGGTCTTCTGCATGGTACTGATCCTGAGGGGCTGCCAAGAGTAGAGTATCCTTGACAGTTGTATCGTAACTGCTTAGCAAGGTCTTCTATCCTAGCGAGTAGAATTTGCATAAGCACAGGGTGCCCTAGAAAAGTAAGTGAATGCGTAGCCAGGGGTTTTGCTTAGTAAAGATCCTTATAAGAAGAATTTTTAATAGTACAGGGTGCCCAAAGAAATTTAGTGAATGCGTAGCCAGGTCTTCTGCTTAGTAAAGATCCTTATAGGAAGAATTTTTTATAGAACAGGGTGCCCAAGAATTTCTTGGAATGCGTAGCCAGATCTTCCGCTTACTAAAGAACCTACTTAGAAGCATTTGAGCAAGCACAGGGTGCCCAAGAAACCTAGTGAATGCGTAGCTAGGGGTTCTGCTTACTAAAGATCCTTATAGGAAGAATTTTTAATAGAACAGGGTGCCCAAGAATTTCTTGGAATGCGTAGCCAGGTCTTCCGCTAACTAAAGACCCTACTTAGAAGCATTTGTGCAAGCACAGGGTGCCCCAGGATCTCTTGGAATGCGTAGCCAGGTCTTCTGCTTACTAAAGACCCTACTTAGAAGCATTTGTGCAAGCACAGGGTGCCCAAAAGGCGCCTTCGTTTCGCACTGACCCTACCTCGCAAATTTCGAGGTCTTATTTAAAAATAGAATCAGTTTATAGTTTTTCTATATGAGTAGCGTCTGTATACAATCAGATAATTAGCGAACAATTCATTATCAGCAGACGGTAAATATTACCGCTTTATGGCAACCCATTGATAGCAGTACCTGCAGCTGGGGAAAAAGGTACTAGCCCTACAGGCACCTACACACATTTCCGTAGACAAGTCACATGGCAAAAGTGAGTAAAGATTGCACTAGAAAAACTGCATTGTCCACCCAACAAGTGTATGCGATCACATATTTGCACTGTCAGAAATCTAGTCTAGCCGGGTCTTGAGAGTCGAGTCGAGTACGGGTACGGATAGTGCAAGGTGCTCGACGACTGGCGAGCACGTGTTATCTGTGATGCAGTTGGATATTTTTAGCTTGGACTGTAGACCCCATGGCGTTACGCCGTCAGATGACTCTCTCTCTCTAGGAGTCTTTGAAGTGCTATACATTATCAAAGACACTGAGACCTCTAGCCGGAATCTACCTCAAGGTCGAATCGACTGTCTGACGCAGGTTTTATTCAATATGTTTTGACCAGTTGCAAACCGATAAGAATTTTCGAACATTAACCTTATCTGAACTGCCTGCCTGCCTGCCTGCCTGTTTGTTGTTTCCACTTTTATTATGACCATTTTCCTCTTTCTGCTGCTGCTGTTGTTGTTCTGGTTTTCCTGTAGTTATCAGGTTACGGCTAGAGGCGTCGATCTTTAAACAGAAGTCTATCCCTATCTGTGTTGACGCGAACCTTGCAGACGATTGGTCTTGCTTACACAACGCACGGCATACCCCGTACTGAGCTTGTACCGGGGTATGCAGAGTGAACTAGCATGTACATGCTAAATATAAAATTAGCTCGAAAATCAGGCTATGTCTTACTATACTTCAAAACCTGATTAAAACAGGGTATGCACAGTTTGCGCTTGGTTTTTTTCTGCTTAAGTTGTTTGTGCGAAAATTGTAAACAAAGTTCTCACATAGTAGAGTTAGCTGATAGGCGAATTATTTTTTCGCCCGAAAGAATTTGATTCGAGAGCTTTAAATAATAAAATGAATAACTGTAGAGTTAAGATCGAGCGAGATTACGTAGGAGAGTTGTTGTGTGGAAAGAAGACAAACTATTATAGGTTATACTTAACTTGTATATATTATATTTTTTAAAGTTGAGTTGGCTTAGCATTGTTCCGCCGGCTGTCAGTCTGAACTGTGTGTATGAACGCGCTATTCTCGGTAACTATGAGAGCTAGAGATATCAAATTTGGTAAGAAGGTAGCTGCACATCTATTCTTGATCATGTTTCTTTCAAATATTGTATGGCACGCCTGTTTTAGTAATTAATGTATATTTTATCGAAATTCTTTGGAAATTAAACATAGGAAAGCGGTGGGAGAGTGTGTAGAATTGTTCTGAATATGCTGTTGGTAGAGTAGGGTATTGCTTATCGATTAGTTATGCTCTTGAAATACTCAGATCTACACAAACTTATAATCTGCACATATGCTGCTTACATTTGCATTGACTATGCATATAGTTATGTCTATCGTTAGGTCGGGTTTCGCTCACACATACATAGTTTCTTCTATATTCAGCGTAGCCTCGAATTCGCAAATAAAATCTCTCGAGCTGCGCAACTTGCTGCGAATCTTTGTGCAGTCTGACCCTGGCTCCGAGGTAGGTGTAGTCTGGCATAGGCCATAAAACTCGAAATATGCGACAGACTGCAGTTGTAGGAGAGAGTGGGCGTAGCTGGCGGGGCATGGTTAGGGGGGAGGGGCACCTAGTTATCTTCCATTCCGCTGCCTGTCAGACCAAATCGCGTCAAATGTCAACTACATGGCCCGAGAGAAGCGAGTGAACAGAGAGGTAGAGCGAGAAATTAAGGTTTTTTTCAACGGGTAGTCGACTTGCAAATTCCCTGTAAGCCGCAGTAAAAGAAACACAGATATTGCATGTAATTGTTTATTATGTTATTATGTATAAGGTATGATCCATCTTTCACCCTAATTGGCTTTGGGGCGTAGCAGCATCTTGACCTTTCTGAGAGACGGTGTCTTCAGGCCCCACGTAATGCTCTCGTCATGTTGCTTAGCGTGATTGAAGAATCTACCATTTAAATTGCTAGGGAGCAGAAAAGTTAGAGCAGATGAGAGCAGTAGAGAGAGCGTGAGAGAAGGATGGCTTGAGTATGAGCTTTGCAGGGTATCTGAGGCATACCTGCGCGAACACGAACTATACCACCAACCGCCATGTTGTCCCTTGGCACAGCTATTCAAAATCCAATCGTCATTGTCACGATCCCGGGTCGAGAACTCCATCTTCTCGTGATATCTCAGATGATCCTCAGTTCCTTTGCTGCCCGAGAATTCGCCCAAGCTGAGTAACCGATACTGATCGTGCTCGCTGGCAATGGCGAATCGATTGTACCGTGCATACTCTACGGATCCATCGAATTTCTCCATGGTTATGAAGAGTTCATGACGCTGATAGTTTGTCAGACGATGTAGCTTCTCCAGGCCCAGAAAGAAATCGCCCGCGAAGGAGCCAAAACCTGCGCGATAGTCGGCCCAATCTCTGTAGAAGTCTTCCCTGCCATCTACACGCTGTTGTATAACAATCCACCCGGATCCGGCTGTCACATTCTCGCAGAGTACATCGAAGGCATAAAGACTGGGAAAGGCGATGCGATGGATGCCAGGAGCATGGGCAAAGGGCACACAGCTGCTGGGAGGATCGGTTTCACACTTCTTTCGCCACTGCTCGCAGTTGGACACAGTCTCGTAATCCAGATTTATTTTGTATTTGCTTCCAGACACCAAATGATGGGTTAACTTTTCCGCCGTCACCTTGCAGAAAGCCAGGCTACTCTGTAATTCTTCGATGCGATCTCTCAATGCTTTTACCTCAGCAGGACTAGCATTATGTCGTTGCACTTGTTCAAAATATCCCAGTAGGGGCTTTACGATCGAGTAGGCATACGATTCGCACTCTGGGTTCACCTGTTTGATTGCTTCACAGGACTGCTGAGACGATATATATCAATAACGCACAATTAGAGCCTTAAAACTATCGAAAACTATCGCAAGTATTATTTTGGAGTTAGAACATTCATAAGACAATTTTGCACACTTTCACGTTAGTACACACGATAGTTTAACCGATAGTACACTCTATCGCGTCTCTGTAGAATTACCTCCAGATCACCACTAGTGCTGGCCCATCGCAGCAGGCCCAAGCATAGTAGATACAGTGTATAAACTCTTGAAATCGACTTCATGTTTGCACCCAGCACAGACTTCAATTGAAATGAAAAGTACTGTAAGATTATATATTTTTAAATAAATACTATAGACTTTTCAGTCTTCCGAAGAACGAAATGGTCATAGCTCGGAATTATCAGTGTTTGTAGATTGTACTTCCTTATACCATATATTTATAAATACTCCTCATCTTGAAGCCCATCAATGCATGACTGAGTTTTAATGGGACTGCGATTGATAATGGCACGAAAACCTTATAGCATAAGCTGTTAGCTTTCTTAGCTTCTTCTTCTAGCTTCATCAGTCTTTTTGAAAGCTATGATTGTCTAGATCTCAGTAGATATGAGAGCTAGATCTATCAAGTTTGGAAAACCATGCTTGTATTAAGGAAATCTTAAGTTGAGATTTGCCGATAGACGTGTTAGATCGGTATAGGAATACTTAATCTTGTCCGTTCCGAGGCCGCAGTTGATTTTCTTCACTGGTTTGTAGAATTTCATAATATCTGGATCATCTACAGGCAGATTGGACAGCCGGCACACGCTCTGATTCAACTCTGAGCCTATGAACTTATCGAACTGATCGATTCTAATTAGTTTAACGAGATAAGATAAGACTATACCAAAGCACGCTTAAATATATAAGATAGAACTAATCGATAATGTTATAGAGCTAATGCATAAATAAAGCTTTCAAGTAGATAAACCAAATGAACTGTAGGTACTTAGCAGTTAAGGTAGTCGATGTTTCTTCAATGATCTCGGCACTTTCTTTCCATTCGATATGGTAATTTCAATGAAATCCGGTAAATTGTCCAGTAAGGTTTATGATCTAGACGGCTAGACATTTTTTAGATCGATATGCAAAGCATATATAGTACATAAATGGACGTAACTAAGTCTGTTCCAGACGAGACGTGACGAAACTAGCACGTTTCAATCGCATCGCCAGTTGAGCGATAAGACGAGGAAGTGAATTACGCAGATTCTACAAGTACTACGAATGCGAATACGAATACGAATACTAAATACGAAATACGAGTAAACAAGTAGGCGCCTAGAGCTGCCTCCTCCGGCTTGGTTCCATACTATTTATAGACCGTAGCAGGGTCTGTCTCTGCTTTCTTTGAGCACCTTCTTTTTGGAAGCCCGTGCCAATTTTAAGCCTTGCACTCAAGTGTGTCTGAGCACCTTCGTGTATTATTCGGGTAATTCTCGATGTCCATGTGCTGGAAACACATCGAGTAAATATTTGTAAATGGAAAACACGATTTTACTATTTGCTCACAGACGTAATCAATATTGTGCTACGCAACTACAATAAAAACAAAGAGCAAAACATGAGCTATAAAAAAAAGTCGAATACCCGCTAGGAGAATAGGAAATACCCTACGGCATGAGTACTACTATATAATCTTTCGCTAGAACTCATCTACTTGACTGTATTTCACTTGCACGTACTCAAACGAGAGGGTACTCAAAGCAACAAGCGAATACAATGCTATAGACACAACAGAAATTGAATATTTATGAGTGTCGTGCGAGTTATTCGCAATGCTGTTACGACTATTCCAGATGCAAGATTATGATTGCGCTTTAAAGTGAGAAACCCTCTCGTTCTCATTCGCATGTCTTTCTTGGGTAGTGCGTAGACCCAGTAAAACCAAATGTTGTCAAGTCATTGATATTACCTACTAAATGCCGAATAATGCATATCATTCAGTTCGTAATTGAGACACAAGCTCTGTTCACGACGCGGTACGGTCGTGGGCTGGGCAACCGCTTCTAGGCTGGAAAGTGCATATCATGAACCGATTAGACTGCTAATTGAATATGGAATTATGAGAGATTAGCAGGCAGGGTATGGTTTGGGTACCCTCTGAACTGTTGTATTTTTTTTCCAGCTACGATTGCGCCTGATAAGCTGTTGGGGAAGAGATTTAAAACAAATAAATAAACCTATTCAAATTGGGTGCCTACACATCTGCTGGGCTACCCCCTTTCCAGCAGACCCTACCCATGGGGTACCCTCTTTCGGGCATACGATTTATCAAGTTGGAGTCGAGCCGAGTCGAGTCGAGTTTTAGTTGTTTATAGTTTTCATTATGCTTTCGGGTCTCGCCTTTGAATATTTGAATATATTTTTTTTTTATATTTTTATTGCGCGTCGGCGAGACGCGGCCACACCTTCAGCGGGCCAACACACACACACACACACACACACATAAACGAGTGTCAGGCATAACTATACGACATCCAGGTGTGCGTGCTATATGGTGGGTAGGGCGGGGCGAGGGGACTGTGTGTGCTGTGTGTGTATTCCGTATTTGCATAGCAATTTTGGCTGTATTTCATTTTATGTCTGTTTACTTTTCAGTTTTATGCCCATATGCGAAAACAAGAGCGCCGAAAATAAATAATATCATAAAAGAAACAAGCAAGCGTGCTGTCGAGTTGCGAAAGCGGCCAGCCAGTTAGATACCCTGCAATCGCAATGCAAACAGTGTGCCAGGTAAATCGCACAGTTGATACTCGCGTTAGATAGTTGTAAACGATAGTTTTGGCTGTAACTATCGGCACAGACTTACGTTACTATCGAAACCAAGTCAATAACACCCTACTTTAAAGTAAGTGTAGTGCTAGTACTATATACAACTCTCAATAAATGAAATACACTGTTCTAGCCGTACCCCATCACAGATCAACAGCTTAGCCTATGTTAAGCATTCGCAAACTTGACCTAGACGACAATAGACACATTATCAAAGTCGCACGCGTCGTCTGTACCGGGCTGGGGCACAGGGTGTGCGGGCTGGAGCACAGGGTGGCCAGGTAATTGAAAATATAACACGGAAAACGCGATTCGCCTCGCCCTGCAATGCGTTTTATTTATAGAAATAATCAAAAATTCAATGCAAAATCAATATTTGACATGGCGTCTGACACTCCTCTCGGTCCCGTGCCCTGCGCCTCTTCCTATTCCGCTCACCCGGCCCGGTATTATTTATTGCGCTGAAAAGTTTCATTATCAAGTAATGTTTGTATATGTTGTTTTTTTTTGGGTTTCTGCAATTTACATAAGCGACAGGGGCTTGCGGGAAGGCGCTGCGGTAGGCTCTGGAGAGTTGGGGGAGTTGCGGGGACGGGGAGCAACAGCAACAATGACACCAAATGGCAGTTGCAAAAGTTTGCAACGTGGCACACACTGCGCACAGTGGGGCAAGTAAGCATCTCTCTGATAGAATAGATATCTTATTCTAAGTTAGACAAGAACTCTAGTAGTATGACGCACCGAAAAGCTAGAATAAGTATACGTCACGTTGCTCAATTAATTATTTCGATAGTAGCATAGATTATGCAGCATCGCCTGCTCATGCTGACCCACTGTGCGACTGTGCAGAGTCAGAAAAACAAAACAAAACGCAAAGAAAACATTTAAAATTCAAATCAACGCGATTTTCTTTGTTTCCTTATTTTATTTTGCATAGTTTTCGGAGCTGGCGCAGTTTTTCGTTGCTTGCCTGCTTTTAATACCCAGCCCACTTTGTGGAGAGGGTATACCAAAGACTTATACAGAGCTAGCTCTACTGGCATTTCAACTAGCCTGCCCGGAACTGCAAATAAGCAAATATCTTTGGCATATTACTCTACACTTTCCTATCAACAAGGTCTCCTCTCTGTATGCCGCAGAGTAGTGCAGGGTATTCGGTAGTTGTACCGTCTCTCCTGTGGTTCTCTTAACTTTTTGTTCTTTATTTCAATTGGTTTTGTTTTCTTTGTTGTTTTTTAATTTCTGGTCACGTATTTGTTTCGTCTCGTTTTGTTGCGTTTCGTTTCGTTTCTGCCACGACATAAACACAACCGGTCGAGCCCGGCGAATATGTGCGGGTTAAGGATGGAGGCAGAGCCATAGTCGGAGTTGGAGTTGGAGTGGAGTGCTGGAACAGCTGGAGGAGCTGCAGTTGTGGTTGTGCGACTGTGGTTTGCATGCGCCGTTGGCTATGTAATTTGAGTCAACAGCAAGCAGAGGGAGCCAGCTAAGATACCCTACCGCAGTTACGATAAAAGTGAAGTACCAATTGATACAGGGTAGCGAGCTCCCCCAAAGACGTTCCGCCAGCTATTGGGGCTCTTCAAATTTGATTTAATTCGCAGTGAGTATGAGATAGGGGGGGAAGGTCTTAAATCCATTCAAGCAAATGCGAATACGTGATCTTCGCATTATAATTACCCTTTCTGACTTCTTCTCCACACAGTTTCACAGAGTTTGCGGACGGGGTAGTCTGTGCTGTGTTTCCATCCGCCTTCGTCTGTGTCGTTTTTCTCTGCTGTGCCGTGGCACATTTCTCTGCCATTTCGTGCATTTAATGATTTTTTATTTGTATTTCCTTTTTCATTTTTGTTTTCATTTTTATTTTCTGGCCAATTTGATCTGACGGCTTCGCTGTCTGCTGTCGCTATTGTTCGTCTGCTTGGCCATTATTAGTCCCATGAATATAATGGACCTTTAATTACTTCTGTCGTCGGCTTGCGACTGGTATTAAGCGAGCCGGGTCGCGGGCTAAAGCTCTACGCAGACGTCTTTCAAGTTCAAAAGGTACTGCGACTATATGGAAATCAATCCAAAGCTATAGCGAACTGATACTCAAAGAAGTAATGGATCTGCAACGGAAACTAACGAGTGATCTCTCCTGGTGAACCCTAGACTAGGCTAGTTTTCAGTTAATTAAATTCTTGCACTCAATTTCTATAATTTGTAATCCCAATATAGCCAAGTAATCTTCTAATCTCCCCTCTCTTTCTCATGCAGGTCTGTGCCTTGCCTAACCCTCCCGCATCTGGTTTCATTCCTAGACCCTTTTGCAATCTACTCGCGGTTGGGCAACAACAACATTGTTGTGCTTCGTCTGCGACGCAATTTGCCGACTTACTTTTGTTCTGCTATTCTTCTTCCTCTACTTTTTTCATTCTTCTCTGTGTTGGCAAACGCTTTTGGCTAATTGATTTACAACACTTTCGAACCTTTCCCAATGTCTGAGCTCCCTAAAGGCCACAGCACACACACAGAGACAGTCAGACAGTCGACTTATACCCTTATATGGATCGTCGTACTCTTTATGCGCTTTTCTCGTTCTACGCCTTATCAGCTAAGTAGATAAGAACTTTGTGTCGCTCTTCTCGCTCTTTTAGTAACCATTTGCGTTAGTCTCACCGGTTTTCCTCTTGCCTTTACTCTTCTTCAGAGAAAGGCTCTCAAGATACTTTTCCTGAGCTACCTCGAGCTTTCTTGCCTGCTTGCTCAAGTCTCTTGCGCTTCGATCTGGGGCTACCCTCCTTATGCCCTCTCTTCGGGCCCAAGTGCCGAAAGAGTATTGTGCAGTCGTCACATGGAGCCGCCTTGTTATCACAGTTGACACTGGAACTGGGACTCAACGGGGGAGTTGTTGCGACTTGCACAACACTCGATTGTGTGACAATCGCGCTGAAGCGACTGCCATGTGTGCTATGTATAATACAGCAGATGTGTGTGGCAGTGTGTGCGTGTGTGTGCGCCTATGTAATGTGTATTTACTTGGCTGCTTATCAGCCCGATTGCTCTCGCTTTGTTGCTGTTGTTGTTGTTGTTTTTGTTTGGCTCCCCGGGGCCGCATTGGGGCTTGGGGTGGCACGAGCTGTTTGCGAAAATAATTTATGGCAAACTGTTGATTGTTGACATAGGGGTCCCAGAGCTCAACTCAAGCCTCTCCTCTTTAGCCCCTACCCTCTCCGATTCCGACTGTTTTTCCCTCTCTCTCTCTCTCTCTATGTGTGTAGAATTTATCATTAGTTTCGAACACACTGTGTTGTTGTTGCTCGTCGAGCGAGACCAAAACGAAACGCGACGAGCAAAACAAAAGCCACAACTAACGACAGCTGCTCGGGGCTCCAAAGCATTGCGTCATTTTTGCTACACTGCAAATCCCTCACACGCTCTCACCCGTCTCCACCCAGCCCCTTCTCGGCTACGCCCCGGAACCGAGACGATTGCCAGACGATCGAGAAGCACGTCGTAACGCTGGTTTCCTAGAAAAACGCCACCGATTCTGCGAACTGGTAGAATCGAAGCGTCAGTACGCGCTGAGTACACTGAAAGTAAGTGTTGTAAAGATTCACGTAGTAGTTCCTAGTACGCTCCACAACAGCAGAGATTTCAAGGTAGACGGAAAGCAAGGATAGCAAAGATTCACGTATTCACTTGAAGACTTCTCGGCAGACTACTCTATTTAAGACAAGGTTGCATCGAGCGTTGTTTGTTTTCATATTTAGATCGTAGTTAGCTCGCGTTCTTCGGGAACTAATTCAATTTCGATTTGGCCTTGAACCAAATACGACAAAATGCGCGAGTCTTATCAGTCCCGCATTTGCTTTCGACTCTTATCAATAGTAAATACTTTGAGGCTTGATAGTTTTTTGTTTTGGTATACCCTCTATATGGGATCGGGTTGAGAGAGGTACGTCAACTTTTTTCAACTTATGATCAATCACTGAAGTGTTTTCTGAAGTTTCTGTTTTGTTTTCCCCCCTGCACCCCCGCTCGTACTCTCATTATTCGTTTATACTTCGTTTTCAGTCCGTTCTCGAGTTCGTTTCAGTTGAGAGCCTTCCTGATTTATGATCAAAACAAGCTCCAATTGTATTCAGCTCTGAAAACAAGCGACTCCATTGTATGCCCCAAACAGTACGAGGCTCAACCCAGACAGAGAGAGAGAGAGAGAGGGAGGGGGAGAGAGAGCCCGCTCATGAGTATTTCGAGCAACCACAAAACAAATGCGCATTAAGGCTGTTTCGATTCGATTCGACGTGTAAAACTAAGCTAGAAATCTTGAGAGTAGAAAAGAATGAGGTTTTCCAACACCGACAAGACTCGTGTTTCATTTTCAAAATGAAATAATTCAACAGTTTTATTAGTTAACTTTAGCTCAATTCAATTAGTCGCAGTAACAAAAGTTATAGATAAACGATGTGACTCTCATATCATCTATGTACAGAGCGCTTTAAGTGGGAATCGTGCGCAGGTATACCCCATGAATCTAGGGTATAACCCGTACACGTTCCGATGCGAAATAAAATAAACTTAAATAGAGTTTTCTTCTTCTTGCCTGCCGTTTCATAATAATGCGGGAAGCGCCTTATAAACTTACATATATAATATATATATATATAGGTACATATCAAGGGGTATATGTACGATGTACGATCCGTTTCATTAATGCATAAGATAACAACTCTTAACTGACTAAGAAATAAAGGCACCTGAGTTCAAAGTGTTATTGCCAAATGTAAATATAGTAAAAGTATAAACAGATCAAAACAAACCTCCCTATGTCGCATATATAGTATCGTATATATGCTATATTAATATTTATAGACTGTAGTAATATATGTAAATCGCTTTAATTAATGGTATGTTCATATCGTATATCGTATATTGCCGTTTCTCTCTATTTTTCCTGACTGCAGATTGACTACTCTCGGTCATATATATGATATATATTTCAGATATATATATATATATGTATATAGTTTATGTACACGTTTCTGTATAATTGTATAAAGTACTTAAATGGTTTGTTGTCCCTGAATGAAATGCGCTTGGCTAATAACCCCCCTATGTTCCCTACCGACCCGCCCCCTGTACCCCTGTCTACACTTAGAATTGTTGGCTCCTGACTAGTGCGTTCTTCCAGCTCATTCTACTGATCTTGCTCCTGCTACTGATCGTCCTGATCCTTCTGCTACTGATTCTACCGATCCTTCTACTTCTGCTTTTACTACTGATCCTTCTACTCCTGCTACTGATCCTCAACTGCACCCTTAGCTATTGCATCTTGTAGAGCTGTGGCGGCTCCTTGGACGCAGGCATACCCTGATCGTACTTGCCCAGCTCTGCCTCGTAGAGCAGATTGTTGATCAGATGCTTCACCACGATCTTCGACTTGGATGTCTTCAGTTTGCGTATGGTGATCGCCACATACTCCCCAAACACACCATACTCATCCACATGGCTGGCAGTGCTGTTGGATCCGTTGCCGTTGCTCAGGCCACTGGGCGTGGCCAGCAGGCTGGCGATGCCACTGCTGTTGCTGTTGCTGAGCGTTGTTGTTGCTGTCGTCGCTGCCTCCAGGGATGTGGACAAATGATTGTTGTTGCTGGCGTTGATGTTGTTGTTGTTGGCCTCCATTGGCTGTGGCGAGGAAGAGAGATCACGATCACGATCACGTTTTTGTGCCATGTTATTGGAATGTTGTTGTTGCTGCTGATGCTGCTGTTGTTGGTGTTGCTGTTGCTGCTGATGTTGCCCATTGCCGTTGTGGCTGAGATTGTGGCTAAAGTGTTGTTGGAACGCGTGAAATGCGATCTGGCTGTGGTTTAGTTGCGGCTGCTGCTGTTGCTGTGACTGCGACTGTGACTGCGACTGCGACTGCGAGTGCGGCTGAACCATGCTCTTGATCGGCGTCAATGTCAGCGCACCGAGCACGCCCCCCACCAGGCCCACGCCCACGCCTGTTTCGGGCTCATCCATTTGCGCCCTGCGCTTGCGGGGATTGAAGGTGAGGTCGGTGGCCTTGTAGTAGCGCAGCGAGAGGGGTGTGCTCGTCTGGCGGTCGTGCAGGGACAGTTCCGTCTCGTGCTCGATCTGTGTAGGGCGAGGAAAAGCAGAGAAGAAAGTGGAAGAGAAGAGAGGGAAAAGGCAGGAAGAGAGCCATGTAGAGTGGGTTAACAAAAACTCGTATACAGGGTATGCTTTAGTCGTGCATACCCTCTGGCACGCGCGCGCAGGGTATATGTCTAGAGGTTGTAGAAGAGGGGTGGGGGGTACTTACTATTTCTGTCTTCACATCTTCCGCGCTGATATTGCAATAATTCTCGCCATCCATATCGGAAGAGGAACGTGTCTGCGAATGAGCAAGCAAAAACAAAACATACAATAATGTTGTGCAACAACAACAACAATAGCAATAACAACAACAATAACTACAACAATTATGGCGAATGCGAAGAATTTGTCAGACAAACAAGAATAGCAACAAAAGCAGCAGCAACAAAAAGCAAGAGAAAAACAAATTAGAATACTAATAAAAAATAAATAAATAAATACACATGTATTTGTGTGAGCCACAGCCTCACTCGCACACACACACACACACACACACAAGCATGATGGCGGCGCAGGCGACTTTGCATGCGGATGGAGACGGCAGCAGACAGCAGCGGCAGCGCCAGCGGCGATTAAATTAGTTGCTCAGCGCATATGCGGCAGCAGGCGGGCGGCGAAACAGCAGCGACGCGGCGAACTCGCCGTCAAAGTGGACCAACGAGTGGTCGGTGGCGAAAAAAGCAAAAACAGCAAACACAGCAGTGAAAAGAAACGCAAACGAAACGCAGCGCAGCGACGGAGTCACTTGGGGGGCAGGGTCGCCGCACGTACGTGTATATGTATATGTGTGAGCTGCCGATTTCTACGGCTGATGCAACACACATGTGGTGAGCAGCGCAAATCAAAGCCAGTTGACACACACACACATTTGCACGCACACTTGCACAACACACAAGGCTTATCAAGCGCATATGCGACGCAATAGTAGCAGCGGCAGCGGCAGCAGCAGCAGCAGCACCAGCTCCAGCGACAGCAGCACAGTGAGCAAAAGAGAGTGAAGTGACTGCAAATTATCGATATCGATATGCACTTACGATATACATGCTACACAGCGACAGTCAAAATTTAAGCGAGCTAAAACAGCGCGTAATTTTTTAAATATACAACACATAAACACACACACATAGGCTATTTAACAATTGTGCCACTGTGCGCCACAGTTTTTGCTGCTGTCGCCGCTGCTGCTGGGCACGAAGCTGGCAGAGTCGGCGCGTGTGCTGCTGTTGCCGCAAAACAAGTCAAACCACTCACGCACACAAAGGCAGGCGGCTCTCTCACAACACACAAACACGTACACGCGCGCACACACTCATTCTCACTCGCGCATGCAAAGCAAAAGCTCCAGCGGCGAAACGAGAAAAAACGAGAGACGCGGCGAGGTGAGACAAACAAACTAGAATACTGACTGCAGTTAGACGCATACCCTACGCCACAGCGGGCGAGCCTACAGTCACAGCAGTTAACTGGCCTGCACGACGAAGCTGCGGACGCAACGCATACGCCACACAAGTATGTATGTAGGTAAACCAGCGCGAGAGAGCGGGCGAAGAGGGAAACATGAAATCAATAGGCAAATGCAAATGGGCGCTTACCACGGCAGCTGAGACGACTGCAGCGGCTGCAGCAGCCTCTGCTTCAGCGTCGGCTTCTTCTGACTCGGCATCTGCTTCTTCTTCTGCTGACGTTGAGGCATCGTTGTTGTTGTTACAGCCATTTGAGTTGGCATCCGAGGAGGAGGCGGCGGCGGCAGCAGCGACAGCAGCATCATGTGCCGCCGCGCTGTTGTGTTCCCTCGCATTGGCCGCCGCTGCTGCAGCCGCCACAGCAGCCACCGCAGCAGCGACGCGTGCGGCGAATTCCTCCTGCTGCTGCTGCTGTTCAACCTTTTGCGTCGCTGCCGCCGTCGCTGTCAGCTGTTCCAAATCCAGGCTATGCATCAATGCAAGCTTATCGTCCGCTTCTGACACCTCCAGCTCCACCTCCGACTTGGCATCCAAGCCAGCAGCGCTGTCAGCGCCATCAGCGACAGCGTCGCCGCGCTCACCGTCGAGTATAAAGCGTATGGCCTCATAGGCAAACCACATGGGCTGATAAAGCACGCCGCGATTTCGCCCGTTCAGCACCTTGCCGTGCTCGCGATGGAACGAAGAGCGCAGCGATTTGATTTTCGAGCGAATCGAGCGTATCTCTGTGCCATATTTGTGGCTGAGCAGCTTGAGGGCTTCGTACTTCGTTTGCTTGATGTGGTACCCTTTCGTGTTTGGGTCCCACAGCACGCGCTGCCGGCGATAATCCTCGATGAAGCCCAGTATTGTGGCGCGCGACCATTCAACGCGATCCACTGGCGACGCAAGTGTGGACGGTGACGGCGGCAGTGGCAGCGCTGCAGCGTCTATCAAAGCAATGGCATTGGCAGCGGCGTTGTTGTTGTTCGCTTCGATTTTGTAGTGCTGCGCTGAGGCGGCGCCGCCGCCGCCGCCGCTGCTGGACATCATGTGCGGCGGTATGGAGAAAGTTGCGTTTGCTGGGAAGGAGACCTTGCTGCTGCTTCTGCTGCTGCGCGGCTGCTGCTCTTGTAGTTGTTACTGTTGTTGTTGTAGTTGTGGTGCAATGGGGTGGTTGTTGTTGTTGGGGGTTATGGGGTGCGCGCGCGCGCAAGCTGCTGCCGGAGAGAGAGAGTGTGTGAGATAGAGAGAGAGAGAGCAGGTGAGAGAGAGAGACGGAGAGGAAGGCAGCGCAATAAAGGTAAACGCGACGCAACGCAAAACGCAACGCGACGTAAAAAAAAGCGTCCACAACACGTTGCTTTTGACTTTCGACTGAGGCGGCGGCGGCCGCGGCTAGCGGTTGTGTGGCAGAGGAAGCGTAGCAGCAGCAGCAGCAGCAGCAGTAACAACGGCAGCGGCAAGTGTGGCGGCGGCGACGGCGACGGCCAAACGGCAGCTCAGCTGCACTTTGTGCGAGAGAGCGCGCGAGTGAGCGATGCACACTGGAACGCAGCTGCAGTAGAATTGAGTGAAAAAGCTAAATGAGTTTTGGAAATGAGGCAAAGTTGTGCAGTGCAAGTGCAACTTTAATAGGCACGGTTATTACTGTTAAGGGAATGTATATGTAATAAAAATGCATGTATGTGTATTATGTATGTGTTATGTGCATATGTACCTTGCCTAGTAAGCACGTTAATTTGACTGTCTCAATTGTTTATCTTCATTTATAAATTATTTATTATATTTTTATATTATTATTCGTCTTATTTATTTATGGTAATTATATTTTTAATATTTATTATCAATTAATTTTTAATAAATTATTAATTATTTACTTATAATCATTTCATTATTTTTAATTTAATATTTATAATTTGTAGTTATTATAAATTATTTATATGTATTTTAATTGAATTTGTTTGAATTATTTTAATGATTTTGAAGTGATATATCATTAATACATTTTTATTTATAATATATTTTTTTAGGTCTTAATAGTTTAGTTTTTCAATAAATGTATTATTTATGTTTTTTTTTTTATTTATGGTTTATTTATATATTTTCATTTATTTTTTAAATTAATTTCGCATTTTATTCTTGTGCTCGGTTATCACGTGTGATCGATCGTTTTAACTAGCATTTGTGTACCACTGTGCGACGCGTAGCTTCGTCCAAAATCAACGCAAAGGTGTGCGACTCGCTGTTTGCCGTTTGTATTGCTTTGTATGTGTGTGTGTGTGCAGAGAGGCGCATGTGTCAGTGTGTATGAGTGTGCGACTGTGTGCGTGTGTGTGCTGGTTGCAGCGGCACGCGGGGGCTTTTTTCGCTCACTCAACTGCTCGACGCGGCGTAGCTGCTGCTGCTGCTCTGCCGGAGACCTGTTGGTTGCTCGCTTGATAATGCGACGCTTTGTTGTTGTTGCTGCTGCTGCTGCTTTTAGTGTGTTGACTGTTTTGGGTTTTCTATTTGTTGCTGCTATCAGCTGTTTTATTGCATGTTGTTGTTATTGCTGCTGCCGCAATACATACGTGCGACGTGACGTTGCTGCTGCCTCTGTTGCCGCCGTTGCTGTTGCCACTCGACGTTGACGTTGACGTTGACGTTACGATCCCCCGACACGTTCGTGTTGCTGCTGCTGCTGCTGTTGTTGTTGTTGTTTTCGCCGCGTTCGTCGTTCGTCGTCGCTCGTCGTCGTTCGCTGTTGAAATCACGATTTGTACTAATTTCACATATTTAAACTGTGTGTGGCATGCGCGCTGTTCCAAACGGGCCAGTTTGCTGTTGTTGTTGCTGCTGCTGCTGCTTTTGTTGTTGCTGCTGCCGCCGCTGCTGCTGACTTGTTGCCTGCTGCTGCTGCCGTTGCTGCTGCTGTTGCTGTTGCTGTTGGCCGTAAGTTCGTCATTTGGTTTTGCGCCCCCGCCCAATCACACCTTGCCCACTGTGCAGCTACAGGCATTACAGCTGTGACACAAGCTTTGACAAAAGCTTCAAAGTGGGAGAGAGAGAGAATAAATCTCGAGATTGCAGCGCCGTATTCTGTTTCTTTCTTTCCCTTCTTTTAGCTCCTTCTTTCTAACCTACACTTTTTTGGAAGGGTATAGAAAATTCGGCGCTGTCTTCCCTTTTTGCTTTCCCGTTTTGCTTTTTCACTTTTGCTCGTGTGCTGATCGTCGTCGTCGCTGCTGCTGCTGCTGCTGCTGCTCGTTACCGTCAACACAGCAACACGTTGCACAGTGGGCACAGCCGCACGTACTGCGCATGAGACAAGCGTTGCCAAAAACAAAAAAAATACACGACGCGATGTAGCAAAGTGGCGACCATGGCGCTGGATAGCTAAATAAATACACATACAAACATGCACACATACACATTAGCACAGACTCACACATTTACATACGTATATTGATCTATTTTGCTTTATTAATAATGCCCACTTAAACTACGCCCCCTACACCACTGTGCAACGGCAACGAGCTACAGCTGTAAATATTGTTGCCGTCGCCGTCGTCGGTTGAGAGAAGTTGTTATCGCTGTCGCCGCTGCCGCTGCTGCTGGACGAAGCAAACAGAATAAGAAGGAAAAAGCAAAAAAACAAAACTCGCAAAAAAGCTTTAACGCGGTAACAAATTTTGCGAGTCAGCAGAAAAACACAACAAAAAAAAAAGAATCAAAAAAGGAATTGCATTTCACGGCGAATTTAGTTGTTATTGCTGTGGCTGTTAATCAAAAGAGAGAAGCGGGCTGCGCTAGTCGATAAGCAGTAGTTGGAAAAGGGGGGACGCGACGCGACGTCGCTCACGTAGGCAGTTTTGTTTTTGCATTTTGCTGTGGACAACTCTGATCGACATTGTTAATGTGCGACTCTCCAAATGTGTTCTCTCTCTCTCTGCTCTGCGCTCTCTCACGTCTATGCATGCATGGCTCCAACACGTGCAGTTTTCAATTTCGCCTGCAAATTGTCTGCGTAAGGCGCGCGCACACACACACACGCATGCAAGCCAGAGAGCACACTGCATTGCGCCTTGCTTGCGCTCTCACACCAGCAGCGCCTGCTGCCACTCTCGCTCTCCCACTCTCCCCTTAGTCACTTCTAATGTGCTCAACATTTTAACATTGCGGAAGCTTTCGTGACGACTGCCGCTACCTCTGCCCGCTGCCCGCGCCTCCAACTCTGCTTCTTGCTTTAACTTCTCATTATCAAGCGCCGCCGTCGCTCAGCCTCAGCTGTCGCCGACTGTGGCAGCGCCATGTTTGCCGCACCTACGATAACGGCATTAACTTGACTTTCAGACCCCTCCCCTCCCCACACCACTCCGTTTGTGCTTGCCTCTCTGTTCGCCACATTAACAACAGTTCACAGTGAAAGCAACGAAAATGCTGCCACTGCAGCGCAGCGCAGCGCAGCAAAAATTGAATCCAAAATTGGCTTTGACTGCGCCAGTGCTGCCAGCGTCAACGTCAACGTTAACGTCAACGTCAACATCGTGGCGCAAAGCTTTGCATTCAATTTTCGTTTCAAGTTGACAAATTGACGTTCAAAGTTGTTTGCGCAGCATTTCAGTTACAGTTTCAGTTTTGCTTGCTGCCTCTCTGCTTGCTCTCTGCTTTTCTCCTTCTCCTTTGACTTCCTCTTCCTTCTCCCCCCTACTACTGCTGCTTGCCGCTTTGCTTCATTATTTCCCCATTGCCTTTGTCAGTTCTGGTTCCTTATTACTTTTATGATTTCTCACAGTCTTCACATCATTTCGCTACCTTAAAATGCAACTGTTTGTGTGTGTGCATGTGTGCACGCGCGACTGTGTGTGTGTAAATTTAGTGACTGAGCAAGGGTGTGCGTGCAAATCACACTGATGGCAAAATAATATGGGAAACTCTTTAATTTTTGAGCAAACTCTTTTGTTGTTTGTAAATAATCAAATAAACAAAAAACGCATGCATTTAAATCATTAAAATATATTTAAATTAAGTATTAATGCATACAAATTATTAAAATATTTGTAAATCAAATATTCATGTATTTAATTGCAAACAAATAGAATGCACATGCTAATTAATAGTCATAATATGTTATTATTAAATTAAATATTATTGCAAATAAATAAATAAATAAAATAGCTATTACGTAATATAATTAATTTTAAATTAAATGAACATTCATTTAATAATTAAATCGATTTATATTATAAATTATTTCATTTGCACTTACGACTTGAAACTGCCCGCTTACTTTTATTAGAGAGTGTAAGTATTAGAATGAGCTGAGACTGTTTTGTTCCTGTTACTGTTGTTGTTGTTGTTGTTATGGTTGTCATTGCCAACTAAATTGCATTGAGCTGTCACATTAGAGAAGCAACTCGATATGCACGCCCCCCTCGCTCACGCCGTCTCTCCCACTCAGCTGGCGCGGCTTGCTTTGTTGGTGCTGCGCTGCCCGTCGCTCTCCTTGCTCTCCTTGCTCTCCCTGCACATTCTACTCTACGCGCTCTCTTGGCACTTTGTGTGCAGCATTCTCGCAGTTGAACAGTTTTTATCAATCAACCTTAGACGTGTTGTTGTTGCGTGCACTTTAGCTGAAATTGCTGTTGTTTTTGCTGTTGCTTTTGTTGCTGTTGACGTAGTCTATGGAATACACATAAATAGTCACACATACATGTACATGCACATGCACATGCAAGCATATATTTTATTTGTGTGCAATTTGAACGCCACTGCGCGTCGCCATTGACGTCGCAGCGACGCCGACGTCATCAACTTGTTGTGCGTCGTTTGTTGTTGTTTGTGCTGCATTTGAATTATGCAGCGCACATACATAGCGTATATCGTTATCGTTTATCGTTATCTGTGCCCAAGCTAAACTGCGCTGCCTGCACTTCCTTATGGCCACTTTTCCTTATGACTTCGTTTTCATTTTGCAATTGCCAATCGCGCGCTCCCCCTCCCCCCTCCCTCTCTCTATCTCTCTCTCCCTCCTCTTTATTTACCTTTCTTATTTTCGTTTGGCAACTGATGCGTGTCTGAGGCTAACGGGAAGTCGCCGTTGAGTGCTCGCGAAGGAAGTGCATTCGAATGAGTGCACATCTGATATGCGTAATACCCATATAGACGACTCTCTCGACCCCGATACCGATAATTAGCCCAGGCACGATTTCAAGGTTAGAAACGAACCAAGTTGCATATCGTATGATCTTCCCCCTAAGCAAGATCATTTAACATGCTTATAAAGTATGAGGCATATCGCAAGTTTTGATCTTTTGCATAAGTTGCGATGTGTAGGCATTGGTTTAACACTCTCTGCCGGCTTATCGCGGGGGATTATATCTTTCCAGTTAATACTTTTCTAAGAAACTGGAAAATAGTAGGCTCTTGCATTCTTGTTCTTCGGTCATTTCTCATCTATCTTAGCTAGTAATCCCATGCAATTAATAATCAGTTGGGCGAAATTTCAGTTGAAACAAGTGGGGAATACGTCAAGTTCTTAATGGGGCTTACACAGTAATTAAATCTCTATTGGCCGGCGCACTACATAAATTTTCCAACATTTGACCCTTTTGCGGGCGGGGTTGGCCAAGACGAATGTTTGTTAACCGGAAGAGTGCTCGCACGCAATGCAAAGCAGGGGTGTCCGGGGGGTAGGCGGGAAGCTAGGACGATGGCAATGTAGGAGACTTAAGTGGGATAGCAAGTCCGATTAAGACATTTTGCGGTCATCTTCATGTGTTAAACATTTTGCGGGCTCTGCATATAATTACGATGGAGGCTCCACTGCTTGCGGCGCCTCTACGCCCCCGGCCCTGCCCCGACCACTGCCTGGGGCCATTCATCACTCCGGGCAAGGGGCGAAAAGTATCTCGAAGATTGTTAGCACTCGAGTCGAGTTATTTATGTCTGAGGCCAGTGTAGGATAACTATTAAAAGTAACTACTTAGCAAACACTCCTTTACCCAGTTGGCGAGCGGAGGAGTGTGCGGGGGGGGGGGGGCAGGGCGCTAGTGCCGGGTCTAACCGGTGGAAAGTTTTTCGGCAAAGTGCCATTTAGTTAAACATTTTGACACATGATAAATGAGTCGTAGAGGCCAACGGAGCGTCCATTAGGTCGGACATATGCCGTGTCGAGGAGGAGGAGGATAAGCAGGCGGTTCCTCCTGCGTTGGGCAATTAAAGCAACGATAACATAAATAGAATCTATAAACCAGAGCCATGTAAATTCCGGGACTTCCTTTCGATACACAGGCGGGCGGGCGGGCGAACTCATTAAATAGAAAGCATTTATTGCGTATCTAGATACAGTTGGAAGCTAGTTGCAACGGATGCGCAGATACAAAGATACATTTGATTCTGCAGACCGGTAATAGAATGTCATGAGCAGCCGACACCCCGGGAGGATGCCTCATTGAGTGAACGAACGACGCAATGAATGAAACTTCGAATGCTCGGCTGAATGCCCGAATGAATAACCCACTGAATACCCGACTGAATGCCTGAATGGTCCTGCTGCGATATAAGGAGTCAGAAAACTTTGAAGCAGCATCGTAAAAGTCAGGAAGGTCATTTAAGTTTTAATGATAGAGCTCTGTGCTGTGCCCGAATGCCAGTGAATGGAATGAAAGAAGGATGCGTTCGTGGGTAATGAAAAAGTTGCGTACAACCCTCCCCCTCAGTGCGGGGTATCCGCTCAGTGGCTCAGCCCATTTGCAGTTGAACAAGATTGGGTTAAGTATCTAAAGTAGCAAAGTAAACATTGAGTCTTGCGTTCTAAATTGAAACATTCCTAAGCGTTGATAGGGGTGGATAGGGAGGTGGGCAGGGGGGGGAGGGCGCTGGGGTTTGGGGTGAGGCAGGTATTGTATTATGAGAACAGTTTTAGCTAGCAGGACACTGACACTGCGCTTTCAAAACGACCTATTCTGTTAGCGACCTATTCTGTTTATTTAGTACTTCTGCCGATTACTATCGTATAGTCCGAGGAACTCTTTCTCCGATTACTATGGTATAGTCAGAGGACCTCCTTTTGCTTTACAGCAGAGTCAAACCTCTGCAATTGACCTAACGTATATCTAATATCGACCTATTCCATTAGCGACCTATTTTGTAGGTTTAGTCTGTCTGCCGATTACTATCGTATAGTCAGAGTCACTCGTTCTTCTTTATAGTACAGTCCGAAGTCTATGGTAGAGTCAGAGGAATTGTTTTCTACTTACTGCAGAGGCAAACCTTCGCAATCGACCTAATGTATATCTCAAATCGACCTATTCCATCAGTGACCTATTCTGTAGATTAAGTACGTCTGCCGCTTACTATCGTATAGTCGGAGGAACTCCTTCTACTTTGCAGTACAGTCCATATACTATGGTATAGTCAGAGGAACTCTTTCTGCTTTACTGCTGAGTCAAGCCTGCGCAATCGACCTATTGCATAGTCGGAAGCAAGTCAACTCGAGTTTGCTGTGCAGTTCCCTTATCTGTTTCGAGATCCGCGAACTATCGTATAGGTTTTTAATACATCTGTACATTTTTCCAATTGATTGCACCGCAATCGACGGGCTGCTGTGCCTTCTGCGGGTCACATTTCCTTCTAATTGAATTGTTTCGCCTCGAATGTTGCCCAAATCGATATTTTTTCGTTTTGTGCTGCCGCGAGGTCAAAAGGGCGTGCTATTTTGCATCTTTCTAAAGCGACGCAATTGACGCCGCTTTAGAGCAGTTCTGCTCCGGGACCCGGGTCTCTCCCCCTTTTCCACTCTCTCGCCGCCTCTCTCCCGGACTCTGTATCGTATCATTATCGCTTCTAACCCCTCGACGTGGCCTCCTGTGCGTAATATGCCGCTCCTGCTGCGTTTTATGCCCTGCCCCGCCTCTGTTTCCGCCGCTCTCCCTCTTCCGCTTCCTTTCGGTCACTCCTTCTCTCTCGCACGCAACACTTTTGCGTAATAAGTGTATTTACTTTGTGCGAGAGTGTGTGAATGGAATGGGAATGGCTTCGGTAATAATGGATTTCATTAAGGCCATGCAGGACAGTGATGCTGCTTGTGTGTGCGTCTCTCTCGCTTTCTATCCCGCGCTCACTCTCTCTCTCTCTCTCTCTTTCACTCTTGCCCATTCAAAGTACGCCATGCGTAACAAATAAATTCATTAAGCGCAGCCAATGCCTTTTGCAAAAGGGCCAGTTGCGTAGTGCGAGGTGTGTGCTTCCTTCTCCGGCCGACTGAATGATAATAACAAAAGCAGCTCGGCCCGGCACGCGTAATTAAGTCGCCTGTTCGAATGTGGCCAAGTTCAGCAGGTCCTGCTGGCTGCAGGAGGCTCCTCTGCCTCTGCCTACTTCATCCCACCTCGTGTCGTCTCGTTATTCAAATGATATTTATGCCAGTTTTGCGCTCGCTCAATGTTTACGATTATGGGACACGGCGGAATGAAGCCACAGGATCGAGCCGGGAGCTGCGACTGGCAGTGGGACTCCGTGGCCGGGATTAACATCAAATTGTCAAGTATCCATCTGGGGTCTGAGCTCGCGACGTTTAATTAAA
The DNA here is from genome assembly GCA_018151445.1 of Zaprionus inermis. Taxonomy (NCBI): domain Eukaryota; kingdom Metazoa; phylum Arthropoda; class Insecta; order Diptera; family Drosophilidae; genus Zaprionus; species Zaprionus inermis. The sequence continues at coordinate 4,554,190 of JAECXD010001703.1, read as the reverse complement.
ATGTATATGAGAGCATGGCATGGGTGGTGGGCTAGGTTGGGGGGGGGGTCAACCCGTAGAGTTGGCAGAGCAAAAGTTACGAGCGCTTCATAAATTTCAAATTAATCAATGGGCTTTGCGAATGTTGTGTCCTTGTCGCCGTTAAAATTGCATTTGTCTTGTTAACCAACGGTCCTAGTCGAGGAATCCTCGAGCTTATGGCGAATTGTAACTAATGTCAGGCCTCTCTCTCTCTCTCCCTCTCTCTTTCCCTCTGACAGTGGTATTAGCCACATAAATTCCAGCAGCAACCTGCAAATTGTCGCGCAGTTACGCGACAAATGTTTTGGGCCCATATTTAATTGTTTCTCTTGCGTCTTTGTTAATGGAGATGGAAGTGGACACAGGGGGAAGAAAGTAGGCCAGGATTCCGCAGATCTATTAAGAATTAATTCCTGAATTTAGTATTAATACCAAGACGAGCTGCTGTAGAAGTTTCAGAAAGAAACTATCGTAAAGAACTTAAAGAAATGAATCGACTAAAAAGCCAGAAATACCCTGCATCTCAGGTTTGAGAACTTTAGCTGCTTGTGTATGGTTGATTAACAGATATGAAAGATATAGTTAGAAGATTATGTACTGTATATTTCAGACTTAAGAGCAACATTAGAGCTGGAAGAAAAAACCGATAAGTAATCGATACAGCGCTCAAATCTTTTAAGAGTGTAGCCTAGGAGGTAAGATGCACAATATTTTCATACATAATCCATGTTGAGGAGAAAATAATAAAGAAAATCTTAAGATTTTTGAATAAATTAGCAATAAAGGGCACCTAGGGGGGGTATGTGTGCTGTACAAGGCCACCTAGAGGGCGTATCTGTGCTGAAAAGCGCTTAAGGAATCATAAAATTTTAAAACTCTTTAAAAACTTCGCCATACATTCTCAGCGCTAACTCTTCCGTTCTCACTTCCGTTCCTATAGAAATTAATGCGTATTTTTCAAAATTTAAAGCTGAGATGATTCGTCTTGATTTTTACTTAAATACCGGAATCGGTTACGCTCGACGAGCATAGGTATTTCCTATGCTCTTCATAGGTGTGCGAAGGTATTTGTGCTGGACAACGCGCCAAGGGTTGCCAAGGTAGGGTGCTTGGGGTCGGGATGTTGCCCGTTAATTACGGTCCATTCAGTGGCCAAATTAATTGGCGGCCCTCTCTCTCTCTCTCTCTCACTCGAATGAAGAGGAAGATCCATTAGGCCGCAAAATTGGAATTTATTGCGCAGATTTGTAAGTCGACACGTGTGCGGCGACCCAAAACGCAAGTCCAACTAAAAAGAAGTCAAAATAGACTTGAAAGTCCCATCTCGAGAGAGAGAGAGAGAGAGAAGGAGAACAACAATAATGGCGTAATGGGTTAATTAGCCTTATCGCAGTCGTAGCGGGAGACCGCAGACTGAACTGAACCAGAGGCCCGTGACCCATTCGCAGTTCTTCTCTGGACTCAGCTAAGTGTTACAAATATCACGCCTAAATGCCGCAGAAAACACTCGACCAAAAATATTTCGTAATTAATCAAAAGTCCACTTCTTCGTCAGTTCCTTCTTTTTGCTGTATCCGTAAGATACGCCACGCACAGCTGCCCTCCTATACCTCCTATACCATAGACCATATACACATACCATAACTATCCAAGACTCTGTGTGCTGTGCGTGTGCATGGGCTGGATCAAAAAATAAAGGCCTAAACAATTAAATTTATGTAACCCCGAGCCGAAACAGAGTCAAGCTAAGTAATGTCAATGTTTCCAGTTCCCATAATCATAACTTATGCCAAAAGCCCGTGCACAGCTAGAGAATATTACAACAGCTGACTAAGGTGTATGCACAGTGGTGCGACATGATAGATATATTGGGTAAATATTTTAGTTCAGCTCACATTTTTATGCAGCTCCTTGTATATGTGTCTTTTCGTTTTTTATATTTTGCATAATTTAAAGAAACATCCTAATCCTCATCTAGGACCTGCTAAATCTACATTTAAGTTTCTTCATGGTAGGGTATCAATTGTTTTGCTGGTAGAGCATTAGAAGGTTCTTCTCTATCAAATTTAGGCTTAGGAACTCTTTTTTTTCTCTCCTAATGTAACTAGTTTTCTATGCATTTTGTGCACTTTTTACCAAGTTTTATCCCCCTTAAATTTAGCACTACCTAGCACCAAATTTTTGTGCTCAGTTTCTTCACTCACAACCACTGTGCCTGCGTCAGTTCGGACCAATGTGCCACACACTATACGCCTATGCGTGATTATTTTTCGCCTCGAAAGCGAGGAAAAATGTTAATTAAATGATATTCCCAGGTAGAGAGCTCAACAAAAGCCTCAAATGCGACCTGGTGCGGACTGGCTGGAGCTGCTGGTGGCGACCGGTGTCCAGTGGTTGCTCGGCTGCGACACGCCGGAAAAGTGGCTCGAATTATGCATTACCAAACGTATTTTGCGGCCGTTCGCGGCCCACGCATATATTAGCGCGCAGATAGCGATCAGGGGCCCTTTCGACCGACCGAGCGACCGCGCGACCTTCCGAGCAACCGACCAAGCGGGTCACATGATTTTGCATATCGGGCAACGGAAAAACGGACGAAAATGTCATGCGGTCACTCGGGTTGTGGTAGGAGTGGGGGGGGTGCGGAGGTGATGGTGGAGGTGTCAGGGAGTTGGGGGTGAGTGACGACTGACAGCGCTGGGCAGCCGCTGGCCGCTCGAATAGGCCCAACGCACGCACAGTCCACACGTTGGACTCGCAAGCTGACCTGTGGCTAACTAGCAGGTGATGGACAACAACAGCAGACGCGGAGGAGGAGAGGGAGTTGTGAGTGGAGTGAGCATTTCCTCTCGCCATTCCATTCGCGGCTTTCCCGCTCTTTCCCGCTCGCTTCACACGTCAACGCAACAAAGCCGAAAATTAGTTAACTTTTTTCCATTTTTTTTTGTATTCCATTTTCATAAATATTTACATTTGCCCTACCCACCTGCAATGCGAAGAGAGAGAGTCCATCGACAAGGGCGCAACGCTGGGAACGGGATCAAGGGAATTTTTCAACAGGAATTTTCCACAGCAACCCCTTGGATCATTAGTCGAAGAATGCAGGCGGGAAATGCAAACAATTGATTGATTGATTGACGTCTCGGCCTGCTTAGGTTTTCGGCAGGGTCGCTCGGCAAGACATGAAGTTGTCTGCAGTTAGAGGGGTGGGGCGGGACGATCTCAACTGATCCGCTGACATATCCAATTGATACTCTACTTAGGACGACATTCATCTCAATTGATGTGCCTGCCCGGCAGGGTCTCAATTAGCGAAGAGCGATAGAGAGAGAGAGAGAGAGAGAGCGAGACAGTAGCGACTTCTCAATGAAAACTAATTATTAATTATTCCCCCAAGTAGTATATATGGTATGATATATGGTATATGTACCTTAATAAATCATTCGAAGAGCCATGGCATATATATCTCAATTCTTCTCATTTCCTGCAAGTTGCGTAGCGAATACATCATAATTTATGAGTTTAGTTAGACTGTTTTTGAAATAAATGGATTAAATATGCAGCATGCGGTACAGAGAACTATTTTAGAAACTTTTAATATATATAAAAATTATATTTTCAATTTTGTAAGCACTTTTGGTTTATTTTTAATTATAAAATAAGTATAAGAGTCTAATTGATCTAAACGATCCACCAAATGTTAATAAAGTCTATTTAATATTTAAAATTGATATATAAGAATTCTATTTTAATTTTATAAGGTCATTTGTTTTATTTTAAATTATAAAGTTTAACAGAAAATCTAATTGAACTTCCAGATGTTAAACAATTACATTTAATATTTAAAACTAAGCCGTAAGCCTAAGCTTTATTAGTCTCTTTATTTATTAAAAGATTAGTATAATCGTTTCTGTAGAGTATCTGCCGACTCATCTGCGTCCTATGGTTTTTTTTCTCGCCTTCGCTTACGCATTTCCCATTTTCGGGAGTGTCAGGAATGGCTGAGCCGTCCAATAATCCCCATCTACAACCGACCCGCTTGGGGTACCCGCCGACGAGGGGGTAGTGCGTGGGGTAAGTAGAAGAGGGACTTTTGTTGTTGTTGTTTTTGACTGTGGCATTTTCAATTGTTGCTAATGAGAGCCACAAATTAATTAGGTTACTTCGTTACGCTGACGTTGTGTGTTGCCTGCGCTCGAGTGGAGCGAAGCAGAGGCGTAGAACCATGGGGAGGGGGGAGGGGGGGTTGGCCAATGATGTTAAGTTGTGATAGTTGTTTGGGAAATTAGCATAAATTTCTCTTTCGCTTCTTTCTTTAATTTTTTTTTTTTTTTGGTTGCCACGGAAAATTGAGCAATTTTCCAACGTTTTGCTTTGCCACGTCGAGGCGTGAGGCGTGAGTAACGCATCTTTGAGTATTGCTACTTCTTACCATAATGGCGATCTTATCGGAAGAAGTGTGTGTGTGGCGGTGGGGGGGGGCGCAGGTGGGTGAGGAAATTAATTCCCATGCAGCGGAAACTCATGACTTGAAAGAAATTATGATAATCCATTTGAAACTCGTTTTTAAATTGAATTCAGAAGCGAAAAGGAAATATTAAGATGTGTTAAAAAAACAAAAAAAAACGATAAGTAATCGATAGCATCGATTGTGTGCGCGAAATGAGATGTGTGAGCTGAATTTCTTGACTTTTAACGCAGTAAGAGGGTCGTATTATGCTCTCATATACATTCTCGCGTATTCCTTTTAATCGATAACTAATCGATAACAACGCATGCACGCCAATATGAGTTGTTAGAGATGTGCAACTTATGACTTTTGCCGCAATAAGCGGAACCAATTTTGCCCATATACAGTCACATATTATGACGTTCTGCTACCTTCGTTCGGCAGAATAGTCGGGATTACTAGGGCTTAGATGGGCACGCACACACACACACTCGTACACACACTCGCACACGCACACGCAATTACATTTTCATAAAGGATACGGTTAAGCGGCTTATGCCTACACGGCGCCAGGATGCAGGATATAATGGAAACCCAACCGAAATGAACTCAACTGAAACTGGGACTCTTGGTAGTGCTCTCCCTCCTTCTCCTTCTTCCTCTCTCTCCTTCTCCCTCTCTCTCTCTCTCTCGTCTATGCTGAGGCGAAAAGTAACGCTAATGAGTAAATCAAGTGCACATGTGTGGACCGTTCAACTGGAAGCCTCGAATCCGCCACCGATTCCCCCCTGGGACGCCGTACTTGCCCCACTGCTTGACTAGGCTAGGGTAGGCTGGGATAGGGTAGGGTAGGGTGGGGTAGGGTAGGCTGTCTTTGAAGCTGCGTTCATCGGTGGCGTGTTGAAGCATAAATAAGCCCCGGCACTGTCTCCCCAACCCGTGCCCCGTCTACCCTGTTTTAATAGCTAAATTATGTAATCATGATGTGTGATACATACACACACATACACACACGTGCACAGGGTGTTTGTGTGTGTGTGTGGTAGCTGCCCCCGTTGCAGCCTCGTGTTGTGGCATTTATGCAAATCCCCACGTTGCTTCTTGAGAGAAACTTTTACTTGGCAGCAGCCACGCCCCGTCCCCTGCCTGCCTGCTTGCCTCCTTCTCTTCTGTTGCCCCTTTTTAATTTGAAATTTTTCATAATGAGCAGTGGCGGTGTGGGGCTGTACTTGCGGGGGATGAGGGGGCGTTTGTACGCCCTCTGACGTTGCCGTAGTGTGAAGATTAAATTCTACTAATTAGAGACGTCGAGTGGAATGTTCGCGCTTTGTATGCGGCTCTAGCTGCCTGCGTATGTGTGTGTGTGGTGTGTGTATGATAATGTGTGAGTGTGAGGGGGGTCTTAGCGGAGGGGGAGGGGTTACAGATGCTGTAACTTTGTGTGGGCGCCTGATTGGGCCATGGCAAACAAAATGGCGTTGAACTTCGTGCAGTCAAAGACCCCGCACACACTAATCCCTCCTCCTGCTCCCACTTTCAGCTCTTATCCACACTAGCTTCGCCACCCCCTCCCGCCCCTTCCCACTACGCCTCTGCTTTAACACAGGGTAGTGCTACAGCGCGCCTTTATTGATATGTCGAGCGGAAAAAGTTTAAAATCCCCAAAACAAACAACTTAAACTAGCGAGGGCTTCGCCGATCCAGCAACGAACAGAGATTGAGAGAGGGGGTGAGAGAGAGGGAGGGGGGAGAGCGGGAGTCCGTTTTGCTGGTATACCATAAAATATAAAAATTCTCGAGCAGCGTGTAGAATTCGTTTCGATCTATACTAAATATGTAGCACTTCGTAATCAAATTATGCATACTTGTTGCTTATTTTAACACACTTCCAATAGGCGGGAATGACTCAGATCTGTTTCAAAAATCGTCGAACTGTCTCGGAAACCAGCGGTCAATTTCATTGCTTGTTCAAAATATTGCAATACAACTCAGCCAATCTTCATTTTCCAGTGAGTACAATGGACTGTATAAATTTCTTTACTATCCGTATACTAAATTAAAAATTAGAATTTTCTTTTATAAAAACATGTTGTAATTCTCCAGCTATCGCAAAGAAACTTAGGCAGCTAATGTGTCGAGCTGTCCTTTATTTATTCTTCAAATTTCATAAAAATCGGATGGCAGTAACTTATGGTTTTTATGAACACACTTTTTGGGATAATTAAGATTTTTAAAAAATTATTTTATCAGTAGAAATTTGAACATTTTTTTAACTTTTCAAATTTCATAAAAATCGGATAGCAATAACTTATGTGTTTAATTTAAAAAATTTTTGGAAAATTAAGATTTGTAAAATATTATTTTATACATAGAAATTCGAATTAGTTTACATCACGACCCTTTATTTACTCTGCAAAAAAATCGGAGAGCAATAACTTATGGTTTTCATATAAACACATTTTGGGAAAATTAAGATTTTTAGAAAAGTATTTTATCCATAGAAAATCGAATTAGTTTTGCACGACGAAACTTAAAAAAAAAACAAGAAAGCAAGGCTACCTTCGGCTTGCCGAAGGTTTCATACCCTTGCAGTTATACAAAATATAAATTATATTTGGATTGCTGGTTTCTGTGGTATTTATTGAACAATTATAACAGTACTGGAAGTCAAGATTTTTACCTGATTAAGGCTATGAATCAAACACCTGCTTCGAAAAAAAATAATTCTACCTTTTTAATGCTCTTGTATATACCTGGATTTCTTATATACTTAACACAAAATGTTATGAGGAAATGTCTTTGTGTTGTAAAGGATCTGTTGGTCATAAAATATAAATAAGTTTGGAAAGTTCTCATTCAAAAATGCGTTTGAATAACAGCTACATGATTTTTTGTTTAACAGCTATATGTAATAGTACTGAGATTTCCATAAAATTGCAACATGAACCTTCATTAGGCCGATCGTTGATCGTTATATGTTATAAAAGTTCGATTTCGAACTTTATTATTAGGGACACACTTAGATTTGGATGTGGTAAGCCTGATAGCTATATCTTGAAAAATAACGAAAATCGGCCGATAGGCTTCATGACAGCTATACGATATATCAGTCCGATCTGGCCCGTTCCGACTTATTTAAAGAGGGCAGAAATAAGAAGCTTGTGAGCAAAGTTTCATGAAGATAGCTCAATAACTGGGGGACTAATTTGAGTTGCAACAGACAGACGGACTGACTGATTGTTCCTATAACAGCTATAGAATATAAACGTCTGAGATATTTAAATGGAAAAACTAAGGGCGGGTTACTGTATAACATTAAAAAGTATTGATAATGTGCGGTATTTCCAAAAACAAAACAGGTTTGCATACGAAAACCCTGATTTCAGCCGATTGTTCCTATGGCAGCTATATGACAGCACATTAAGAACGTAATAAGAATAGGATTTGCCAAATCTTGTTGCAATATCTTGAAAAACAACAAAAATCGGCCGATAGCTTCTATGACAGCTATACGATATATCGGTCCGATCTGGCTCGTTCCGACTTATTTACAGCCTACATCAATAATAAGCTTGGGTGCCAAGTTTCATGAAGATAGCTCAATAACTGGGGGACTAATTTGCGTTGCAACAGACAGACGGACTGACTGATTGTTCCTATAACAGCTATAGAATATAAACGTCTGAGATATTTAAATGGAAAAACTAAGGGCGGGTTACTGTATAACATTAAAAAGTATTGATAATGTGCGGTATTTCCAAAAACAAAACAGGTTTGCATACGAAAACCCTGATTTCAGCCGATTGTTCCTATGGCAGCTATATCTTATTGTGGTCCGATTTTGATATAATTTTAACAGCACATTAAGAACGTAATAAGAATAGGATTTGCCAAATCTTGTTGCAATATCTTGAAAAACAACAAAAATCGGCCGATAGCTTCTATGACAGCTATACGATATATCGGTCCGATCTGGCTCGTTCCGACTTATTTACAGCCTACAGCAATAAGAAGCTTGTATGCCAAGTTTCATGAAGATAGCTCAAAAACTGAGAGACTAGTTTGCGTTGCAACAGACGGACGGACGGACGGACGGACGGACGGACGGACGGACGGACAGACGGACAGACGGACATCCATTTTTCGACTCCTCTGGTGATGCTGATTCAGAATATATATACTTTATAGGGTCGGAGATGTCTCCTAAGGTGCGTTGCAAACTTCTGGCTAAAATTAATATACCCTCTGCAAGGGTATAACAAACATTTTAATCTATATTAAATTAGGATGGAAATTTTCACAATCGCCTGTTATAATGTCCTATAGAATGTGTATACAAATTTATAGGTCGCTCGACAAGTGAAGCAATTAAAAATGGATTATAGTTCTTTTTTTTTTTTTTTGCTACATTATGCTTTACACGTATTTTGGACATGACGGTGATAGTGTCGGCATTTTGCAGGGGGGTTGCGGTGCGATGGCGAGGGACTTCACTTGGTTTCAAACTAGACTGAAACTTTCGGACAGGAAAACTTTACGCGCTGTGTTTTAATTTTAATTTAATTAAAACTCACACAACATAAGCCGCTGTCGCTGCCGCTGTCGCTGTCGCTGTCGCAGTCGCTGCCGTTCAAAAAGGCTAATTTGGAACACCCTGTGTGGGTAGTGCGGAGTATGGCAACGGGTGTGCAGGGGTAGTGCCTGTTCTGTTAGGGTATTGGGCGTAGGCTATATAAGAAGCCTTCGCAACAGACTGCGATTTAATTAGCTAACGACCTTAAACGGATTGTCGATGAGGCTGTAGGGGGAGCGGGGTGGCGGGGCGGGGCGGAGTACCTTGGATGATAAATCAATTACACTGTAAAACGACTGACAAACTTTCAGCTCGCTGGGCAACGTGAACGGGGTGCGCTGGGGGAGTAGGTGGGTAGGCAGGAGGGGCGGGTGCTATGCACATGTAGCCAAAGTGAAGTTGAAAGGACGAAAAACGCGTTTTTAATTTTCAACAACTGCCGCCACGGCAGCTCAGCTTTGCGGTCTCAGGTTGAAGGAGGTACTGCCTGGTACTGCTCGGCGGGGTGGCCCGCCTCTGCCTCCCACGCCCACGCAGGCTCACTCTTTGCCTCTTTGATGTTTCACTTCAGCTACGACTCAGCAGATGATTTGCCCTGAAATTATAATTTAACTGCCTTCAGGGTGGGGAGTGGTGGGGGGGGGCGGATGGTAGCTTCAGCGTATGCGACCTTCTTCTGCCCGCTTCTGCCACATGCGGCAACTGCATCATGTTGCTGGGCCATAAAAAGTAATGACAGCCAGAGTTAGCTCGATAATGACGAACGAGGACGCTGCACGAGCGAGGGAGATGGGGAAATATGCAAAGAGAGATAGGGCGAGAGAGAGAGAGAGAGAGAGAGAGAGAGAGAGAGAGAGAGAGAGAGAGCAGCATGTAGAACTGCAAAGAGCAGCCCAAGTACTGTGCACCGTACACTGCAAAAAAATGGTGCCAGTTTCGCATTAACTCGTTTCGTATGCGCTGATTCGTTTCTCTTCGCTCTTCGCTGAGTCTTCGGTCGCTTTTGCGTTCTTCTCTCGCAGCAAAGCGGCGAAATTCTCTCTCTCGCTCTCGCAGTATGCACGCGGTCTTCGTAGCGAAGGGGCCTCACGACGCTGTGACGAGATTATTGAACAAGTAAATATTATTGTTGTATGGATTTTATGCATGTATCAGTGCTGGCAATTTAGCTTTTTTCCGTCAACTCTGGCTTCAATTGAAAGCTCCCCAAGAAACTGAGAAATGAATTTAGCTTTTTTCCACTATAAATTTTCACAATTACCCATAATTTTCAAATGGAATGATGCACCGTCATTATTTGATTTAGCGATTTTAGCTTATTTTCTTTCTTTTTTTCATAACTACACTAGCTATTTTTTTGGAAAATTAACTTTAGCTTATTTTGCCATCAAAAACAGCTTGATTTCTTCGGGCAAGACTGATATGTACTTATATTTCTTATATATATTTATAGACGAGCTTACTGGTTCTGCAGCGATAAGCTGAGCTTTTTTTCGATTCTCTTTCAGCTTTTGCAATATTATATTCAGTTTCTGATTACACTTGGACTACGAAATGATTGCGCTTTTTCGCTTTCTATTATGGATAGCATATATGTACTATTTTGTTATTCGAACGAAGATCGTTATATCGGCTAGGTAAGTGAAAAGTCTGCAGATTTTTATTAATCTAACAAGTTACCTATTTTTTTGAGCCCTTCGAACGATTATATTCTCGAAAAATATATACAAAATCTAACCATCAGCTATCCCGGCTACATTGTCGAGAGCCAATATTACTGGACTACGTTGAGCTTTGTGCTATGCCTAGGCTTGTTTGCTTTCGGGGCTTTCAATCTTTTCAAATTATTCACAAATTACAATATATTCCGGACTCTGCAGATGCAGATGTTTTGGAATACCATAACTATTGGATCGTTCGTACTGCCGCCATATTTAACACTCTTTTGCAATAAGCTGGCACTGATTGTCGTCACAGCATGTGCGATCGTCACAGCATGTGCGATCTTTGGCTGGGTACGTTTTTTTCATCTTTATACCGCCTGGAATAATGATAAATATTTATTATTTATTTTTTTTATTTATTATTTTTTCAAGCCAAACTATTCGCAAGCCTTCGAAGTATGGATAAATACCGTGTGCGTTTGGTCGGGCCTGAAAACGGGTAGTTATCTAACACTGGACGGGATACACACACTTATTCAAATCGAATTGCCACGAATTCTGCTAAGACACACTCTTTTTGGGTTAGCACTTGGTATCTTTCTGATTTCATACCCGCAACTCGAAGAGTTCTTCCAACCGAAAAGGTTGCTAACAGGCAAAAGAAGACATCGTCGATCGCTCCAAAAAGTATATTAATTCTGAATCAGCATGAACAGACGAGTCGATAAAGCCATGTTCGTCTGTCCGTTTGTCCGTCTGTCTGTCCGTCTGTCTGTCTGTCCGTCCGTATGATAGCCTAGATCTTAGCTATTGTAAGAGCTAGAGCTACCAAATTTGCATACTTGAATCTTGCAGAAGGCGTGCTACTTGCTTTTGTTCCAGTTGCAGCCCGAATATATTTCGCAGTGTATGTGTTCATCAACGGCATCGGCAAAGGGTGTGGAACCTTCTGTTTTGTACTTGAAGGCAACTCACGAGCGTCTCCCTCCCATTACGCCCCGGCCACATCTGCAGAAGGAAACAATTATGAAAGCACTCCCTGCACCCTGCACACTCAGTTGCAGCATTTGCCAGCTGAGGGAGCTCTAATGGAACCCGCTCGCTGTGTGTGTGTGTGTGTGTGTGTGATGCTACTGTTGTTCTTGCCCCGCCCCGGCCCCTGTGCCGTAGCGCGTGTGGCTCGTAAGATAAAGATAATAGAAAAGTTGAATTTATAGCAAAACACTTTTCAATCAAGCAGCGGCAAAACGTGCACGCCCCCCCCCCCCCGTCTCTCTCTCCACAACCCAACGAAACTCGCACCTAGCAAAGCTTCTGCTTCAGTTGCAGTCGGCGTCAAATCATTTCCGCAACACTTGCTTATTCACTTTGTTGTCGCTCTTATGTTTTCTTGTTTTCCTACCGAATAACGTCGAAGTTAATAACAGCTGCTCCAAGCGAGACAACACGCCGAAGGCGACGCAGTGCATACCCTAACATTAGCGGAAGAATTCGCTATAAGATGCAAACTTGAAAACTACCTGAGAGCGAACTTAAAGTTTTTTTATTTCTTGGCAATATATTGATCTAAACAAAAAATAAGAAATAAAGAATTAATTACACCTTTTTAAAAAAAAATTTTATATTTTACCTATACATTTGCATGTAAATATTCCCATATCATTTGCGTTGTAATAAGTATTGTAAAACCCAAAATAACTTCAAAAATACACTTGCATTACGCTTTGTTTTTATTGACGGGGCGAAACAGGGCTTGGCTTAATTCTAATATAAGCTGCCAAAAGTTAAGAGTATTATTACAAAATTGTATGGATCTGGCTTACATAGTCTGGGAGTTATACGCGCTCATACAGACAGAAATGGGCTAAAATTGAGAACGCGGCAAAGAGAATGTTGAAGTAGCATTCCATAAAGTATTTCGATCAAGACAGTCTTATCTCTCTGCAGTGTTAGTGCCGATTAAAGGTTGAGAATATGTTCAAAGTTTACAAGATTTGCAATCGCACAAAAACCTCTATCGGGCACTGTACTCAGCTAAATTGGGCGCGAAACTTGATTTATTCAATCCGTTAGACTTACGAGTTACAAGTCTAAGCCGGGATTATATGTTGTGATGTTGTCAAAGAGTTTTTGGAAAAGAGATTCGAAGGGATTAGCCTTGCGATTTGTATGCCAACTGACTTTCTGACGTTGCCCAATTTTGGGTAGTTCTGAACTACCTAATCGGTATTTGCCGCTGTCAGCCCGGTGGAGTGAAGACGGAGCCGGTTCTCTCTTTTCGTTGTCCTCGTTCTCGTCTTGCTGGCGTCGTCAAAGTGCCAAAGTTTTTCATTGTAATAAATATTTTAATTTTGAACTTGAGCAATTAACCCGAGAACGCATGTGGAAATTGTGTGCGGTGTGGGGGGAGGGGAGGTTGGACACGGTTGTGCCAGAGTCGGGGGAGTGGCTGAGGCTGTTGTCATGGCAATTGTACGCAGCGAAAGGGAGGCGGGAGGCGGGAGAGCAACCACAACTTTGTGCCACAGCCCACTCCGCCCACTCGAAAACCGAGCGAGAGCATTATGAACTTAAGCTGTTTTCCTTGCAGCAACAACAACAAGAACAATAAAGGCGAAACAACAATAACATGAAGATCCCTAGAAACATGCCAAGTGGTTAAGTTCCCCAACTACCCTGCATCCCTCCATCTCTGTCTTGCTCGGTGTGTGAGTGTGTCTGTGTGTTGGTGTGGGGCAAAAAGTTTTCACAGCGTCGCATTTAAATGATTTGGCATAATTTAATGGAAAAGCTGGAAAAACATTCACGAGCAAACTTTTTCTTCCGTTTGTAATATATTTTCTTCAATTGCGCACAATTAATCCTTTTTACGAGGTTCTACGACCACTCCCCTCCCTCTCTCTCTCTCTGTCTCCCTTTTATTGTCATGCTCGCCAGGTAAGCTGTTTCTGACTCCGGTTCCGGTTCTGGTTCTGGTTCAGTCTCGGATTCTGCTGCTGCGTTTCATCCAGCTGGAAACGCGCACACACAAAGGCCTTAATTATACAAGTCAAACCGGCCGGGGGCATACCGGGGGGAGATAGGAGAGTGTATGGGGGTGCCAGGGTTACCACCGACTTATTGTCATCGACTGAATGAAAATCCTCTCAGAAGGGAGCAAAAAAATAAATAAAAAGGGAAAAAAACTCGCATGTAATTAAAATAAAATCCCTTTTATGACTGTCGAGTGAAAACGGCAAAGATTTTTACGGTTATTTGTAGATGGAACCTGCTGAAATTAAACAAACCTACCGGAAAAATAAAACAACAACAATACGAAATTTCCCCGTATTTTTTCAGCGACAGTTAAAATGTTCGAAACGAAAAAAAAAAACAAAAGAAAAGGAAACAAGTAATGAAAACTACAGTCGAGCACTACCGACCGCCTGCTACCCTGCGCAGCAAAGGTTATAATATTAATTGTAATGAAAGATTGAAAGAATGAAATGGTATCAAGGGCTTAGCACCTGATTTATGACGACTGCAACAAGGGATCTTAACCCCCGGCCGTCAAGGTAGTATTACTGATTTATGAACGGACTGACCCACATCATGGCATAAGACTATGAATCCTTTCATTGACCTGGAAGGTAAGTAGTTTCTACCATCTTAATAAAACGCAGAAGATTACCCTGCACAAATACTAGCGATCTATAAGCCAAATGATACATCATGTATCATGATACATTGTATATGTAGGTTTTGAAATCAAGTAGAGGTACACATTGGCACTGAGATTGAATCTAGCTCGATGAAAACTGAATCATAAATTATAAGTAAATATATGAGTAATCCTTAAGTACTTCGGAGCAATACCATCATGGAAAATATCAACTGTTTCTGTTATTCTTCAATATATCACTTTCAAACTAATCACAGCACAACTTTACTATTTCTTAAGCAGAGTTTCAAAATTTGAAGAAAATCGAGTCCAACTATAACAAATTTTAATTTTAATTTATATTATGTAGTTCTTAAATTTCAAACAGTTAAAAATGAAAATATTTAAAAACCTTCTATATATTTTATAAATTCGCAGTAATAAGATATGATTTTTTGAAGCGCAGATTAAAATGGAATACTGCAAGGTTAGAAGAGTTAGGCTACCCTCTGGTTTCCTGCTGCCAACTCCACACATACTTGGCATAATGAAATGAAAATGTTTTATTCTAATACAAGTAAAATAATAGAAGAGATTTTCTCGAATTTCTCCACACTACCAGCCAAAAGTCAGTGGATTTGCTCGGCTTATCTGTAGTGCTGGGCGCGATGTCGTTACCAGTTTTAATTATTGTCCGCTTTTATTGCAGTCCGCGATTGCAGATAGCCTTCCGGGGGGGGAGGGGTGGTGGATGGGGATGGAGAAGGGTCTCATAGGCAATGTCAATATCAACGCAGTCATCGTCGCCCATACCTAGTCTACCTCGGCACAATCCGATTGCTATCCTGGCAGCGTGTCATCGGCATCAGCTGGCGGATACCGTCGCACCGCAGCCCTTTTCATGCCCAGAGCGATATGCTAATGACGGGTGCGGCCTGCCCGCGCTGCTCGCTCCCCCTTCCCGCTGGATGGGCCGCGGGCAGCTTTCGTTGTACACTTTTTGCATTATTATTTGGCCCCTTCCTCGCTCTCTCTCTCTCGCTCTCTTCATGCTTTGCTTTTATTATTTTCAAGTTTAATTAACTTTTCTCTTGTTTTCGGCTCACATAAATTTCCAACTCTTTTCTGCCCTTTGACACTTGCCAGCGCGGTGAAGGAGTGTGAAGAGGTGGGGGGAGGGGGGGTAAAGGATCTGCTTGCCGAAAGCAGGGCTGGAAATTTGATACGTTGCTGTTGCCATAAACCGCGGCAGATGAATGTTACCAACTTGAGAGTTCAAGTTCGTTTGATGCACTACCTGAGAGCCTGTTGCTCTTCCATTCATGGTCGATAATTCATTGATTCATTTATTAGTTTCAGCTGAAACTCGCTAAGGATACGAATGCGGAAAACTATAGACCACAGAGACCTTGTTGTTGAAAAATCAAAAAATAGAGAACTAAAAACGATCCGCTGATATATATTGTAGAACTTATATATTTTATTTTCTTCCATTCTCTGTATCTAATTGTCACATGGCATTAGCTATGCCGACCGTACCTCACAGGGTCCTAGACCATACCGACTGCGGTTGGGTACTGCTCGAGACCAGTTCGTATTCCTAATGCGTAAAATACGATTCAGCACAATCTCTCGTATGTAAAACTAAGCTGTCTGCCACTACTCTCTACCCCTCTACCCGCCCAGCTACGCCTCTGTCCCAGTGCCTGGCGTCGCTGGCTTTGCTTCTCGCTCAGACCTCGGGCTCGGGCTGCCAGTTCGTCTGTCAATTAGACATTAATGTATTGCGATTGTACTTGAAGCTATACGCAATTACAATGGAACTCCAACTGGATGATGTGTCGCACGGCAAGAGGGAAGAGGGTACCGAGGGACTGGCACTGGTTCAGCCAAATGAACACGTTTGTGTAGAGTGACGGACAGACGAAGAATTACGATATATGCAAAGCAAGTTGAGACAAAGCTACCAAGTCACGAGCACACTTCACACTCCATAGATACCCTCTAAAAAACAAAAACATTTGGAAATCAATACAGCGCAGTCAGTTATCAAATTTGGGTTCTATCACGAGAAATAACTGAAATTTCCATCGGTTGAGTATAGGTGGAAAGGGGCGTTTGTGGCGTTTCATCAAAGCTGGATCTCTGGCCACACCCATGGGGGTTACCAACGTCTTCAATTTTATTCGCTTTCAAGATTCGAAGATGGAGTTCGAGCTGGTGCTGCGGCTGAGGTCGGATGCATGCCAAAGTCAGCTCAAGATGGAGTCAAAGATATCGACAGAGCAACACGCGTCTGTTTTTTATTACATCCCTTCCTGCGCAGGGTATATGCATTTTGAGCATACGTTTGCAACGGCCTGAAGGAGAGAGCAGTTGAATTTGTGCAATTTCGTAATACTCAGGTTAAAGAATTAAAAGGAAATTTTTAATATTAAAGCTAAATCAAAATGCTTCTGTATTAGGGTTTACTATAGGAAAATTATGATTAAATATCAAGCTATCGCCATGAAGGTCTGTCCATTAAAACTGTCTGCTGCTTTTAATATACTGTGTTAATTTGATCCAAATTGAAGCACTATTTACCATAATAATTCAATTTATTTCTTATCTAATACGAAAAAATATTCTTACTTAAGTATTTTCAAGTAATTTCAGGGTATTTATCTGAGAAGAGAGTTGCCTAAAAGCGTATCTGCAAATCGTTGTGCCTGTCTATAGTTTTCTTCGATTTTCTGTGCTTGTTTATTTCCTCAACTCTTTGGGGCTCAGTCTCCTGGGGTCGCTTGATCAACGTTGTCGATTTCGATGTGTGGAAGAAAGGCAAAAGAAAAAAAAAGATGCAGCAGCTACATGAGACGAGAGACACAGCACACACACAACACACTCGCACACACTCAGTTGTCTCCCTGTCCGTTTGTCTGTTTTTAAGGTGCGGCACATTGCTGTTGTTGTTGTTATTGTTGTTGTTGTTGTTGTTGCAGTTGTTGCTGCAGCCTGTATAGCCGCTATACATGGCTCGGTTGACTTCGGTTTGCTTTTTGGCTTTGTAGTTGTTGTTGTTGTGTTCTCTATATTTATTATATACCCTATTTGTGTATTGTTTGCTTTGTTCAGAGGTTTGCAACGCAACTGCACCGTATAAATTATATATATTCTTGATCAGTGTGAAACGAAATGCATGGAAGAAGAATTTATTTTAGAAACTCTGTAGTTCTTTCTATATATTGTTACCGTATTTTATCAAGATGCTGTACCGGTAAAAATTATAGCATAATTTAATTTTGTTTTAATTTTCTGATTTTTTTAATTTTCTTAAAAATAAGCAGTATTTTATTTAGTATCAAACACCCATACAACAAACTACACCATGTCACAGCTGAATGAAAATTAAAATTAATATCTTATATATATCAATTATTATATAAATTAATATCTTATATATATATCATAGAAATAATTCGAATATAATACACTCGCTAAGGGTATAGACCCGTCGATGAATGAAAATTAAAATTAATATCTTATATATATCAATTACTATATAAATTAATATCTTATAAATATATCATAGAAATAATTCGAAAAAAATACGCTCGCTAAGGGTATAGACCCGTCGTTATGCCCAAAATAAACCAATCTTTCTTGTTTTTTTTTGCTACCTTTTCTTGGTTGTTTTTGTTGGCTGTGGTTAACTTGGCTTATGGCCGCAATGCTCTCGTTGTTGTTGTTGTTGTAATGGCCGCAGCATACGTTGCCAGTGCAGTCGCTGTTGTTGTTGTTGTCTTTTTCATGCCATTTAAGTCTTATTTATGGTTCTCGTTGATGATCGTGTTGATGGTCGTCTCTTTTTTCCATCCTCCTCTTTTTATGCCTACCCTTTTTTCTCGATTTTTTTATGCTTCTCTCTGTTTTGTTTTTTTTTTTTTTGTTGTTCTTTCAATCTTTGATTTGTAACTCGTGAGCAGGAGGAGAAAGGGTAGCCGATCTTGCAGGTAGAATGAAGAGACTCTACTCGGGATTATATATATTTAATTTACCAGAATAATCAAACAGGAATATAATCATAAATTACCCCAATAAAATATATACTCCATTTACTGATATTTCCCAGTTATTGCCAGTAGTGCAACTAATATTCGTCTATGCCCGTTCAGCATGCATTGCATGCACTCGTTCCGCAGATTGGGCGATTGATTTTTAACCTTTTTTGGTTTTAAGTTTATTTTCACCATTTGTTGGTTTTCTCTTTTTGGCACTGCGCGTTCGCGAATGCTTTGCCAGGCTGCAGTAATTTTCGGATACCCTAACCGAGGCGGTTCTGTTGCCTATATGATATTTATTTATACCATATATATTTGAGAGTATTTTATTTTAGAAAACACTTACTTAGTTTAACTCTAGCTTTGAGTGTTTAATATAGTATTTCATTTATTTTGACATAGAATTTTTATTTTTAATATTAAAAGACATGTGAAGTTTTATTATTTTGGTAAACAAAAAGTAATTAAATCTTTTATACAGTATTTTAGGCCTTACCCTGAGAGTTTTCTAAATTTCAGCTTATATATTGCGTTTAAAATATTAATTTGATATGTTTTTGTTAGGCTATGTTCACACTCTTACACATAAAGGTTTGCAGGGTACAAAGGTTATAAAACGGAACTGCAATTCGATATCCATTGTTTTTCTTTTTATAGGAGACTTGTATGAATTCGATTGTCGTTTTTCGCAATCGCAGGAAATCAATTATAAAGCGTTTTTATCGTTGGGCTCCATTGGACACGCTAATTCGTGAAGAGAGTATTTTGTTTTAAAACTTCCCTATCTATCGAATCGATTGTATGAAAATGCCCATGCCTGTGCATGGTATAGGCATGGTATATACTTGACATATACAGGTTTCCATTTTGCTGGCAAAGAGTTTCCATTGTGCCCCCAAAAAAAATGTTGATGGTACATCCCGGGTAGTCCGGGTGTGCCGGTTACCCCAGTTACAACAATGGTTAGCCAGGGTACTCGTCGGTTTTTTCCATTCTTCTTTCTGCGGGCTCTGGTTCTGGTTCTGGTTCTGTCTTCTGTCTGGACATGATTGCGTACCGGCGTCGTCGTCGGCTCCGTCGCCCCCGAGCACCGGAAAAAATGCAATAAATTTTCGACCATGTTTTTATTTCTGTTTTTTTTTCGGTTTTCGGTTTTGTTACCTATCGATTTCGTTCAAACGATTTCTTCAGACCTTTATTTATGTGTATTTCTTTCGTATCAGGAAGTTGCAGTTTAGACTGCCCTTGCTTTTCTCTCAATTTTCATTTTCCGCTTTGGAACCCCATAGGCGCGATCGTTATTTTTTTTCTACATATTTTTTAAAGGGAGTATACCAATTACCGACTAGTTGGGGACTCCCAGAGCTCTTGAGTTTGCCACTTCAGAGCCTCGTTGCGAGTCTGCCCCAATGCGAAGCGGTTTGAATTTATGAGATCATGTTTGAAGTTGAAGTTAAAAAATACCCTGTAGCTCGAGTTGTGATAGTATAGGATTGTAGCTTTACTACACGGACTACTCACATATGATTGAAGCGATTCAGTGCGGGGTATCTGCAGGCCTTCTAGCTATCTGTAAGTGTTCTCCAGCTGTTTGCCGTTTCTTCACGTTTCACCAATCATAATAGTCTTTATCTTAAAACCCATAAGCATGTGCATAAAAAAAAATAAAGAGCCGAAGAACAAGTAAAACGTTGTCAAACTAGTTGTTGGTAGACCTAGGTTAGTTCTTGACTCAGACTCGCAGGGAGAGAGACTTGAAACAACTCAGACTCGCAGACTTTATCTCGAGTCGGGCTTGACCGACGCGAGACTCGAGAGTGGAGATTGGAGAATCGAGCTGTGCGCAGCGGGGTTGAGGAGACCTGTTTCTTGACTTAGATTCGTTTCATGTTTATGGTGTTTGGATCGAGATACACGGCACAACAGAGCACAGCAGAGCACTACCAAAGCGGTTGTGCCAGCCAAACAACAAAGAGTCTGTCCCGAAAGATCTGTCCGAGTTGTTGTTGTTTACGAACAAGAAGTTCTGCGGCAATGGATGTGGTTTGTGGTTTAACTGCTTTTATGGTAAGACAAGACTACGAGCTGTGCTGTGCTGGCAAATACCCTGCATGCAGTACCCAATCGAAGTAGTAGAAGCTACACAGACAGTTTCATGACTTGAAAGAATAAGAAACCTATTAGCTCGAGTTAAGCCGACTTATACAGGCACCTATATTATCATACACTTTCTTTAATAGAAGTACTCGAAAATCACTGCAAAATGTGGCAACAACTTGGCTAAAAAGTCATCAAAGACCAAGACAACAACAGAAACCGAGACAACAACAATCGCAGTCACGAAGTTGGGTTGGTCGCTCTGCTATCTTGGGTTTTCGGTTGTTTGGTCGTTTGCTCAGTTCGGTTTGTTGTTTTCGTTTGTTTGGAACCAGTTTTGACTTCAGGTCTAAACTGTTTTTTTTTTTTTGTGTTTTACAATATTGTTTTCTTTTTTAACGGCAGCGCTGTTGCCTACGATTCCAGTTGGGTTTGTTGTTGTTGTTGTTGTTGTGGTTTTGACCCAAGCCTCTTTTTATAATAAAGAAACTGGTATACCAACTACTCGGTACTTACTCGCTCCCCTACCCCCACCCGGTTGCAAGCTCGACTCACGACAATGTGGCCAATTTGATGTGCATCTCGTATGGTTAAGTACCGCTCCGACGCCTCCAGCCTACAGCCTGCCCCATCCACCCACCCAGTGGATTATGCCTAGGAAAGGCTGTTCTGGGTGGTGATGGGTCTCGTGAGGTTTATCAATCATTAACAGGCACCATACACACACACACACACACACACACACACACATAGACCCATAAAAGAACGACCGCAGCCGAAATTGTCGAGCTTGGCCCTAAATGACCATCATATTATACAGATGCGGTCTCTTAGATTTACAAATGGCCAAAATTGCCCAAAGTAGCCCAAAAAAAAAAACAGGGTATAAAAAACTGAAGAGTACCAGAAAAATTACCACTGAAATTTTGCTAGGCCCATAAGATTTAACGACGAGGACAATATGCTGGAACTTTGTGCAGAATGCGTTAGATGGGCAGCTGAGGAGTCTAGTTGATTAGACCAACGCTCTGGGTAGGGTCTGTGGTCTATGCGTGTATGTCCCAGGGCAGTAGAGGGATTTTTGCTTAGGCTTTTCGACGAACTAGTTCCAGCTATCATACTTATGTGAATTTAACTAATTTCTAGGTCTTTTAGCTTAGGTTAGCTTAGGTAAGGTTAGCTTAGTTTAGATACTGTATAGTAGGTATAGCTAAAAATGTGTAGGAGGAGGTATCTTTTCTTTAGCACTTTCAAGGCTCTGATCTGCTTAGGGAACTTCACGAACTAGTTCCAGCTGTCATACTTATGTGAATTGAACTAATTTTTAGTTCTTTTAGCTTAGATTAGCTTAGGTAAGGTTAGCTTAGTTTAGATAATGTATAGTAGGTATAGTTAAGAATGTATAGGAGGAGGTATCTTTACTTCAGCACTTTCAAGGCTCTAATATGCCTAGGGAACTTCACGAACTAGTTCCAGCTGTAAATTTAACTAATTTCTAGGTCTTTTAGCTTAGGTTAGCTTAGGTAAGGTTAGCTTAGTTTAGATAATATGTAGTAGGTATATCTTAGAATATGTAGGAGGACGTATCTTTTCTTTAGCACTTTCAAGGCTCTAATATGCCTAGGGAACTTCACGAACTAGTTCCAGCTGTCATACTTATGTGAATTTAACTAATTTCTAGGTCTTTTAGCTTAGGTTAGCTTAGGTAAGGTTAGCTTAGTTTAGATACTGTATAGTAGGTATAGCTTAGAATGTGTAGGAGGAGGTATATTTTCTTTAGCCTTTTCAAGGCTCTAATATGCTTAGGGAACTTCACGAACTAGTTCCAGCTGCCATACAATTGTGGATTTATCAACTGTATAGTATTTTTAGGTAAGGTGAGCTGAGATATGTTTGGATTAGGTTCACTTAACTATATTTTGTATTATGATTCTGTAGTAGAAACTGCTAGTATACTATTTAGCTTTATAATCCTGTCAAGCTTAGCACCCTCTCCCTCTTGGGTCCTTAAAGCACCCTGTTGAAGTTTTTCCCCTTTTGGCAGTGTCCTGTTTCTACTCCAATTTGAGATTCGGGTAACCGCAGCTGCAAAAATAAGGCAAGCAAAGTGTATGTCAATAGCGCAGAGCGGGAGAAAGTGAAATAAAGAGTGAGACAGAGAGAGAGGGAGAGAAAGAGAGATAGAGATAGAGGGGGAGTGAGAGCACATAATTTGCTTTGCTTAGTTTCTGCTACGCTTCGGTATTTTTATTGCAATTTCTGTTAGTTAGTTTGCCAGCGACGAGGACAAACAAGCAAGTTCCTAACTTTCCACCACTGCCTCCCTCCCCTCGCAGCCACAACCCTGCACTTGCGACCCAGTGCCCGCAGCCTATCCCTCGTCCTAGTCCGGACTGCGGTTCCACCGGACCAGAGCAATGTAACATGCCAAATGTGTCCCGGAATTTAATTAAACATTTTCTGCGCTTATTCGTGTATACATCCACTTGCCCTCCAACTCCCACTCGCCCTCTCTAATCCCCCCTCCCCCCAGAACAGGCAGCCAGATTGTCCTGGCCAGTCGACGGGTTGTTTGGGCCATCGATTTCAGGACCTGTGTGTGTGTTTGGGGGCGGGGGCAGGCAGCAGGTCCTGGCGAAGGTTATTGACATATTTTAACAACTATTTGCAAAAGGCTTTAGTTTCACTTCAATTCCGTTTCCCAACCCGCGGCTGAGGGGGTTCATCCCTCACATTGAAACAAGTGTAAAATGTCTTCATCCCGTTAGATCTTCTGTCTGCTCCGTCAGTCCCCTTGTCCCCTTGTCCCCTTCTCCGCTTGTCCGTTCCGCCCAACTGTCCTCGCGGCATCAATATTTGTATGCCTGCAAATATTTGCCATTTGCTATGTAAATAACTTTATTTAAATTACTTTATCAGCGAACCAAAGCCAAATAAGACAAGTAAAAATGCAACAATCGCAGGCAACTCGACCGCGAAATACTCAGTGTTTGCTCACAAAGCAAATGCATTAAAAATACGAATATTAATTTCGATATAATGTTTGTGTTTATTGACAAACAGAAGCGAATCGATGGCTGTCAATCACAGTATTTTCTAGAAATTAATATCACAAATAAAATACCCTAAAATGTAACATTTTTCCACTAAATTAATAATAAATATTTGATAAATATGTTGCTTTAAAATGTACCATTTGTCACTACTTAAATGTACCTTAAGAGCTCTGTTGAATTGTATTATATATTATATTATTTCATTGATATATTATACATTTTTGAATTTCAACAAGAATATCATATGGTATATTGTATACTATTTTATAAGTTTTTCTACTTTTTGCACAAATTTTATACATTTTTTAAATATACTTGAAATGTGTTAAAATCATTTGGTAGCTAATTTACTTAAATTCTTAGAGGGTGTTTACTTATTTTACTATATTAAATATTTTATTACTATATATTATATTTTATTACTATATTTATATTTACAATTCTTTGCCTAAATTTTTCACAATCAATAGCTAATCCTAATTCTACCGACCTCATAGTAAGTTTAATAGTTTTTCGCAATCTCCTGCAGTTCTTTTATAAGTTTCTATGTTAAAACTAGTATTTTTGCCATATGTCATAACTTTTTTGAACGGGTGCAACTCTTTAATACCCGCATTGCTATAGTACTGGGTATAGGAAACAGAAAGAATTGCAATATTTGAGGCGCCGCCTGTTTGCATTGACCAAACAGCTTGGAAACTTCAGCTGGCTTATGCTAAGGAGCAGCAGAAATTATACGAAATTCAAACTTGTGCTACCCCTACTAAATATTCCCGTTCTCTGCGTATCTCTTTCCAAGTATTATTAAATTAAATTAAATGCCTTTATTTAAAGTTTTGCTTCAAATATTTAAGATCTTACAGGAATTCCAGCATTTCAAGGGTTTCTTTGCATTATAAGCTAATTAGGATCTATAATTTATGTGTAGAGCTCGGTTTCCTGCACGATTCGTTTGCCCATTTGAATGCATTCATGCAGCACTCATTTCTACATGTCTGGTAAGTATTACCGGTTACTTTAATCTGTAACTTTTTCAAAACCATCTATCATCCTATTAAGGAAACGTCATCTTATTAATCTAGCTCTTAATTAATGAATATATCTCAATCTCTTCACGTCTTTGAACTGAGCAGGAAATGCATCGTGCCGGCTTACTGTGAACAAATAAAAACAGCCTGGGGTCTCTCTCTCTCTCTCTCTGTCTCTTTCTGTCTCTCTCTCTCTCACACACAGACAGAATCTGCATGTCTTCTTCTGGCAAACAGCAAAGCGAAGCAGAGCGCCCCTCTCCACCCAATACTCTTTGCCTGGCCACTCTATCGCGCTCTCTCCCTCTCTACCTCACTCTCTCCCTCTCTCTGGCTCTGGCCCTCTTGCCTGCCATACAACGTTTCTGTGATTCGCGTGAGTTCAGGCCGTGTGTGAGGATGAGTTCTGGACAGTTCTGGACCTGCTGCTCTATCGATCCTTGCCCGGTTTCTAATAGACACTCGTGCTCTTTAAGCTCCTAGACTTTCTTGAGGAACAGAAAGAGAGCTATATGTGCATTGATCAGCAACTTTTGGTAGGCCTGAAAGGAGCTAATATTGCCAAAGTTCTCAAAGTTGAACTGCCTCCATCACTTGCAGAACCCTCTACCCAAAGGTTCTCTATGCCAGTTACTACTGTGCCTGTATACGATATGATCTAGGAAGAGAGGCGCGATCACTCCATATATTCTGACCTATTGTAAATAAACCATACTATCCAAGAATATATATAGTTGGATTATAATTGAAATAAGCAAATATTTAAGCTTTGAAAGAAAGACCCTCTAGCAGAAACAGATTCCTCAAGAATCTTTTGTTCAAGGTCTATAAGCAGATAAAACAGATAGGCAAACCCACTTGGAAAACTGAACCTCTTATCGAAGATAAATATACAAATAAGATGGTTAAGGTCGAGGGGGAGAATATTTTAATGGAATTGGGGAAATGAAAACAAATTAACAACATTTATGTGCAACATTGAAACTTTGCCATTTCGAGTGGATTTGAGAGAATTGAAAAACTTGCGGAATAGGAAGACACGAGTTCGCTGGAACAAAAGAGAGAGAGAGAGAGAGAGAGAGAGAGAGAGAGGAAGAATAAAGGGAAGTAGAAGAAAAGAAAATGACACTTTTGCTCGTTTTGCCAGTTTGAGAAATGCAAATTTATTGGAATTTAATTTCAAAGTGAGAGAAACGAAACAAAAGGAAATTGTACTACACATTCACATTCAGCTTCAGACCGCCATTACAGTACAGAGATGGAAGCAGGGAGGGGCGCAAGGTCTTAGCGGGATTGCGAGTAAAGCAACATGGGAGGGGGGTTACGTGCTGAAAAAACCAAAAACAAATTCGGCATATAAACGAGCGCATAATGAGCTTCCTAGGGCCTGTCTTTGGGCTGACTAGATAATACATACGACTACGAGATACCCTGTATGCGCAACGGGTCTGTGTTTAACTCTGTATATGGTATATGGGCTATATTATAATTGGCTTAGCCTGGAAACGTTCTAATAAGACAGTCTACAGGTTTAGTTAGATGCATACGACTATGAGGCACCCTGTATGCTAACTATATAACCCATAATACCATAATTAGCTTTGCCTAGAAACGTTCTAATTAGGCAGCCTATAGGGTTAGTTAAAGGCTTTAGCTGTTTGACAGTTTGAACTAAAATTAAACAAACCTATTTTAAAAGATTTCAAAAACGATCTCCTTTTCCTAAACTTCATTTAGATCATTAGACTAGCTAAATAATACACATCTTTCATTATAAAGAGTCTAGATTGCCTTTCCGGGCGAGAGATTCTCAATAAACCGCATATACCCTGCTTTTGTCATCCTCAAGCGGCGCGTATAGAATGAGAGAAGAGAGCGAAACTGAGAGCGGGATATGGATTGAAAATCGCATTAAATGTCTAAAAATACAGCTGGCAACGAGGCACATATATTAAGCACGCCCAGCTCGACTCAACTCTGCACCGCACCGTACCCTCTCCCCGGCAAAGCAAGGACCATAAGTAACGGCGCGTCGACTGAGCTGCCTTTTTTATGCTCCGTGCATATCATGCAATTACTTTCCACTCAAATGTCAATTTAAATTGAAGTTTTATGCAAAAACCATACTTGAAACTTTCTGCCACATCTACCCTCCCCCTCGTGGTGCTTCTCCATCCAGCTCCAAGTTTCCCCAAGAACAATACGTCGCATGGCAACTCAATCTGACACGCCCTGCCTCTGTCTCGTCTGCTGCTCGTCTCTCAATTCCCGCAATTCGAAAAACCCAATCCTCCATACGCCATGCTCATTTCCGGAACAAGCACTCCGACTCCGGATTGCTCCGGCAGCAGCTTGACTGGGACCCAGCCACGGGACCTTGCCGCTGCGTGTTTGTGTTCAGCTTTTTATGTGTTAGATGCACATTTCGGAAATTAAGTTGAAATTTATTAGCACATCTTTGTCGTCGAATTACATGGATTGGTTTTTTCGCAGCTCCAAGCTCGGATCGGATGTGTACGCACTCGATAGGGTACTCTAACCGAAACTCTGACTGACTGAGAGGGTACTCGAGCTAAACACAAAACGATTCGGCGTGCAAATAACTTATGCAAAATTCATGTTTAGTTTGTGAAATCGTATCGGATGCGAAGAGATCTCTACCTTTTGCTACCCGAAAATCAAGTACTCTATGCGAGAGAGAGAGAGAGGGAGAGACAATTCGATTGAGCGGTACACAAGTGAGTTTTAATTGACTCGGCTGTGTGTGCACTCAACTGATATGCCAGACTCAATCAAACGTAGCGCACTTGCTGCGCTGCGCAAAATGTATCTGAAGGACCCTTCAAGGGGATATACACACTGATATTTATTTGCACACACACGCACGCAGGCCCCGACTGTGTGTGTGTGTGTGAGTATTAGTGCCTTAATATTACACAATTTCGAATCGCATCAAGTCGTTAAAAGTTTCGATTACACAACGCGTTTTACAATTGCCAAACAGAATGGATATCGAATAGGGCGGAATGCGAATCCGGGACGAAACAACAACAACGACCGCAACTAACGTCGGGCATGGGGCGGGGACGGGGGCGTAGAGGGTGCCAAAACAAATATTGAAAGTGGCATTAAAAAACAAAAAAAAAAAACCGCTAAAGCCGTCGCCGCGAAAGGGGCGAAAACTTTTCGAAGCGTTGATTTTATTGCCATGAATTTGCGCTCAAATGGCAAATCAATGTGTTTCCCAGTCTGCCACGAGACGATTTAATGCTCGGTATTGTTTGGCATATCCTGCTAAGTGTGCCGAGTATATCGAGTGTATCTGTCGGATTAATGGGTCTCGCGAGGGTACCCACCCCCCGCTGTGTAGGGGGACTAATTAACTGCAGTTTTTATGGGCGTTTTTATAACGTTTACTACAGTTGTCACATCAAGTGTTTCGAACAGGTGCGCTCTAGCAAGGAATAAGAACTGTTAATTTGATCTCAACCCTTTGGTTACTTCTAATCGATATGTTATCGTTTCCGCGCTGCACACGCACAATCGACTCAATCGACTTTACGTCCCTTGTATTGCCATTAACTTTGACTCGTAATTTTTTATAGCAACGCTTTTAGCGCGACACCCCCGCCCGCGCCCGCTCGAACCTACGATAAAAGCGCTAACAAACTATGCATATAAAAATTTTACTACTATGTGCATTCTCGGCTTATGCATTGATTTTTCAATACAACACATTTTCATTCACAGTGCCACGCCCACGCTCAGCCACCCCCTTCGTTGCCTTTGTTTTTATAGCGGCGTGTAATGTGATTTATAGCCTGTTCGGTCCTTAAACTAAATTCCATTTAATGGTTTTTTATTGCCATCAGTAGTCGACTGCGACGTTAATGTTAATTAAACTATCGTAGTGCTGCTTTTGGGGGTTAGGGCGAGGGCGAGTGCGTTGCCATAAATCGCCAGCGCCCAAAAGGGATCACCCTGTGCGCGTGTGTGCGAGAGAGTTACGGCCGAACAATGTATCAGCTGCTCACAAAAGGATTTGCCACGTCTGCAGTCTCCACTCAAAGAGCTAGCAAAGGATTTGGCACTGGGATTAGTTGGAGCCGACTGAGTGATATATGCATCGAATTGAAAGCACTTGAAACTGATTTGAGTGCGGTTTGAGGCTTGGAGACCGTATAGGACCTTCTTCTACAATTACAGCGCAGCTCTCTCGCTCTCTCTGTCTCTCTCTGGTATTAACTGGTCTGAAGTGTTGCTACAGGTATAGCTGAGCTAGCAGGGCCCTGCTGTCCGGTTATGGCTCAGCTGTATTGCTGGCCAGCGCATTAAAGACGTTTTAGTTGAAACGGGCCGAGCATCTGGGATTATCACGTGTTGATACACTTAGCTACTGCCCCTACAACTCCAAATCCCCAGTGCCAGCAACTTCTCCTACTGCCATACTACTCCCACTACGCCATCCCAGTCCCAGTCCCAGTCCCAGTCCCATGCGCGCTGGCTTTCTAATTCGTTGCTCTTCAGCTCGTTTATAAATGTTTAACGATTCAAGTTTTGACTGCCTGGCCACGCCGGGAGTCCTTCATATTTCAGAATTGCGTTCACGATAATTGCGGTTCAGCTACTGCCCCTCTCCCAGACTCCACTCCCCTCATCCCACAAGAGTTCGCTTCTTTTTTTTATCGTAGCGTAGGGCCCCAGCTGCGTTTAATGGCTTTTTCACAATCTAAGCGAACCGTGTTTTTATTTTTCGCATCTCCAAATCGCATATTTCTTCTTTTTTTTTTGCCTCCTGGCTCCCTGCGACCCGTGTACTGCAATAAATTGTTGGTATTACGCACATTTCGTGTATTCGGTATTTGTTTTTTATTAAAATTTTAGGCTCTTTGTGGCAGTTTATTGACAGTGGACTCGAACTTGGGCGTGCAAACAAGGAGCGTATGGTTGGTAAGCTGCTCAAATTGAAAACCAAGTGCCGCACGCAGTACACACTCATATATATATTTATCCGAGTGCGTAGGGTAGTTAAGCTGTGCTAACTTTTAGCTGAGATTAACTGCCTAACAGGCTTGCCCAATTCAGCCTGCGCAATGATATCATCTGCAGGCACATTTCCATCATCTCTTTGGACACTCGCAGACACATATAGCCGGCTGCGGATACCTACAGGCATATGTTCTAGGCACGACAAGGTCGCAACGCCGCTAATTAAGCGTATACAATACGGCCTGGAGAGCTCCGACAGCGGATCCAGCGGTTTTTATATGTAATTATGTGTGATACGCGTATGCCGACTTCAAATGTTCTGCGCTCGGCCCTTCGATTCTATGGCACCCTACGCAGCTAACTCATCCGGCCGCAGCAGCGATCGTCGAGTTCCAGGGCCAAGCAAAATAAACCGAAATAGTGTTGTAATGAAGGAGACTATGAAGTGAAGGCGTGGGTCGCCTAGGAGATACCCAGCAGCAGTTTGGGCAACCATACCAGCAACTTTATTTTTCATAGATCACTGTAAAGCAGAAGATATTGGTTATACCTTCTTGAACTGATCAAGAACAAGCTGTAATAGTGTTTTTTAAAGGTAGAAGAGAAGAAGGCTTGTCTGACTTTACACTAAATCAAAAGGGGTGTCGTGAAAGATCAGGTGGATTAAGCAAAGTTTTTATAGATTCTATACTATATATACCCATGTATCTAATGCGCTGCTAATGCTTAAAGCCGCTCCCAAAACCATACTACCCCGCTCGCCTCTGTTACAGGGTACAAAAACAAAAAGCAAAAAGCAAAAATCAAAATAAATAGTGAAAAATAACAAGTCATAAACATGATTTATATGCAAAGTGCGCGTCGAGAGACTGTCGAATGTGACGGCGGTCCGGAGCGGGGGAGCGGGAGAGAGAGAGAGATGAAGGTGCCTGCCAGATAGCCGTACCGAGCCAAGACCCGATATTAGCGTCAATTTATGCATGTTGGCTATGCCTGTTTCTGTTTCTGTTTCTGTCTCTGTCTCTGGCCCGAACTGGGGCCGATCGTGGCTTGAAACAATGGTCGACAATTGAACTACCAAAATACGCCAGCCATTTCTGGTTGGGCACGCACATCAATCGAACGATCGAACCGAGGGAAAGGCAGCCGAACCGCGCAGCGGGACACTCAAGGGTTTGCCCACTCTACCTCCCTCCTTGTCCCTCACTCACTCTCTTTGTTTGTCACACACAAACGAAGAGCTGATGATGTTGACGATCAACGTGAAGATCAACTCAATCAGGGGCTACAGACTACAGGGAAAAAAACTGCCTGTCATGACGCACTGCAGCGCAGTCGAAGCCGAAGATGGAGGTCAAAACGGAGTCTGGGCTAGGGTTCTGCGAGGCTCACTTGTTGGGCACAGATTGTGTCTCGGTCTGTGTGTGTACTTTGTCTTGTCGTGGGTCTGGGGCACGTCAGAAGGTTGCAGGCCAGACAAAGGCTACACTTGTGCCCTGCCCCTGCCCCTGCTCCAGCCACAGACCTGTCCCTTTGTGCGATTAAATGATTAAATTAATTATGCCTGGCAGGTAGAGGCAGCGGCAGGCTCTCGACCCGCTTGTCCCTTTCTGCTTCTTAGGACCTTTAGAAATGCAACGAGCGTGTAGAAAGGGAGTGTAGTGCAGTGCGGGGCACAAAAGGACATTTGATATTTTTGACACATTTCAGACGCTTCTTCGGGCCACTTGTAAATTAAAAAACACGATGATTGCACATAACACAAATGCCAATACCCACTGCCTAGTCTGCTCTAGGCTGCTCTATGCTGCCCGTGCCTGCCGAGCACTACCTACTTGCTGCGGAACAATTGGAGTGTAATTTACGACAACAATGCCTGTGATTGTACCCGCAGCCCTCTGCAACGCACTGATCCGCCATGACAAATGTGCCTGACTTGTGAAGCTGAAGCGAGGACCTTCTCGCTGCCCTCGATCAGGTTGCCAAACGAAAGACGATCCCTTTCGTACTCTCCCACTCTCCCACTTTCCTACTTATCTATTTATCTCTCTGCCCTTGTTAGATGCCTATTCAAAAGGCATTGGGAACTGCATTTAGCCAATCTTCGACTGTCTTTGCGATCGTAAAGTGGATTCTATTGTGGCAGCCATACCCAAAGAGAGGGAGAGAGAAAGAGGGATCAACAGGAAGTGTGCAATGAAACAAGAGATGTGTAAGTACATGCGATTTGCAATTGGAATTTAACTCAATTCGCATCACTCCACAAGATCAATCAATCAGTGATCATTGATGTTTCCTGTTAATTCACATCTCTCTGAACCGATTTATCGCTTCAATATCTCTGTACTTCGATATCTGGGGATAGTTTATATAATCACGATCGCTCTGCCTTATCCATGGCATACACGACTGCACGGCATGCACAATTGGCTGCGGACTGTAAACAAATTTCGAATTTTCAAATTCGAAAAACACAATTTGGAAAAGTGAGAAAAACGATTTGCATGGCGCCTCGAACAGATTAAAATAGACGACCACCCACTGAATTGTGGATACTTCCGTGGGTTGTTACCGAAATAAGCGAAATGCAAACTGAAATAGTTCCCCGGAATGGCGCGAGACTGGGGAATACCCTACCCCAAAGGAACTATTACTTATGCAAACCCTCTGTACAGGGTATTGCCGACATCTGCTAACCTTTCACAATTTCTCTACTATATTTTTTTATTTATTCTGAAAATAGACTTTTGAACTAATTTTTGATGTCGAAAATATACATTTAAGTTTTCTCTTATGCTTTCTTTGATTTGCGACGCAAAATCTGTTGGATGGCGATGGGTAAACAGAACCATTGAGTCGTGTCGCCACCGAATCGACAGACTTGTGTGCCCCATGCAACGTTGCCCATGCCTGTCCCTGTCCCTGTACGTGTCGCCGCCGCACACAATGGTTGAGTTTAGCCAAATTGCAGACAAATAAAAATTATTTTAGTGCGGTTTGAAATTTGTTCCCCCGTGCAGATTTGCCGCCTCGTAGCTTTCGTTCTTTTGTTATTTTTGTACTTAAATAAAGCGCAATTTGTGCTATTCTACGTCCCCCCCCCACCTCTGCTATATTCCCCCTGCTCTGCGATTCTCATTCTTGTTTATCAGCGTTTGAAATTTAATAGATTTGGCACACTTTCGGCTGCCTCATATAGACGTGGGTTAGTGGAACAAATAGAAAGGTTAGTATACTGATATCAAAGGCTTGCATAAGATCTGTTGGGCAACATATAAAAAGAATAAAATTAACATTAAGCTATATTATCATTTAAATCGTATCGAATCTTCATTTTTGACTAACATTTTCGCTTGGGCGTACTTCGAATTTTACAAACAAAACAAATTTTGCATAAATAAATAAAAACTAGTTAAGGAAAACAATAAAGCAAGAATTGGATCGGAATGACGAAGGTTTTAATACCCTTTCAACGTAAGTAAGTAGAGAGTCGAGTTAGAATGAAAAAACTAAGACAACTTTAGGGTATATCGCTACGATCCATCTTGTTTCCACATGTTTACAGATTTCGGCAATAAGATAAATTTTTGCCAAGACAGGGACAATCAATCAGGAATACTTCTACTCTATAGAGTCTGGTATCAATGCGCCCACAGTAAATAAACTCTTTTTTGTAGGGTATAATAAACAAACCGATATGAATGAGCAAACGAATTAATGAATGAGTAAATGAGTTCAGGCACGGAATACAAATGTGTATTGCAAAAACGGAAAACAACAATCTGTTGTTTTGCACAAGGAATCTTAAGATTTGCTATATATACGCATACAATATAAAACTATACCATCCATATACTTGTTGATCATATTTAATTTGTAGCTACTTTTAGTCTTAGCTATTTTTTCTGGTAAATTTCAGGATAATATTAAGTAAGGAAAGGAAATTTATTTCAAACTTTTTCCCGAGTTAAAAAAGTAAAAAAAAACTTAAGATTCATATATGTTTATGTTTATTATAGTTTATTATACAGTTGCGGTTAAAATAATAGCACTATGACCACAATTTGTGTTCGTCCCAGCTTTATTCTACTTTTCGGACACTTTTGATTATTTTACTTAATAGACTTAAAAGATACAATGATTATCAACAAAGAAATGAAAAAAGTTAGCCGGTAATGGTGTTTTTTTAAATAATTGCAAAAATCAAAGAATGCCTTCAAATTCAGGCGGTAACAATAATAGCACCATTCAGGGGTTTACGTGAATAAAAGTAATACAAGCAATTAATTATATAGTATATACTGACTTGAAAATCTTGTCCAGTTCCTTTTAAGATTATATTTGGTATTCTCTTATCTTAAAAAAAAATTAATTTTAAAATGACAATCTGCTACACGTGTCAAATCTAAATGAAGTAAAAAACTTAAGAAACCCCTCCATACACATAAACACATACAAATGCTTATGTTTATCTGGATGTTTATAGCCCGTGGCATTAATTTTTCTCTATTTTTGGCAATATCAACGAAGACTGGACTGGCGCCAGCTTATTGGTTTATATTTTTATTTTTTATTGATCGAAGAGTTGAAAACTTAAAAAACGCCTAATTAAAAACAAACAAAGTTCGAATGGAAATCAAACGTGACCGAAGAAAAAAAGGCAGCAAAACGAATGGCGAGAGAGGCGAATAAAATGAAATCAAGCAAAGTTTACGATATGACAAATACGAAATCGACTATTGAAAAACAACATCATCATTATTATGATAATGGGTCGAATTCAGAAAAACAACTGTGCAAGAGGACAGTGTGGATATTTGAAATTCTGCTGGCATACGCAGTGCGGCGCGAGTTGCTTGCAAAATCGACGAACATGGGGGTACTCTAACTAAACAACGGATTTGCCAATACGGGGTATGCTCTGTATAAATTTAAAAAAGCAAAGCAAGACAGGTTTTTGTAGTGTTTTCTAAAAATGTATATAGTATATTTATAGGGTATTTGCGCGACGACTACGCCGCTCATTGCGCCACTGCGCGTATGCATATTAGATGAAATTAGAAACAAAACATAAACAGAGACAAAATGCGCGCTCCGCTAGATTCGTCACACCCGGCAGAGGCGAATAGAGCAATGATAGAGAGAGAGAGAGGGGTAGAGAGAGAGAGAGACAGAGAGAGCGCGGAGAGCGGAGCGAAGCAGGCGCGCAACATTGCCGCTGTCTCTGTTGTTTATCGCATTTCGTTTTGGTCTTCGGCCTGCGAACAGATCGCGTTGTTTGTTGTCTCTGCTCTGCGCTCGCTGTCGCGTCGCTGCTTTTTGCCTTTGTTGCTGCTGCTGCCATGCCCAAAGCTGGGGGTCGACCTATTCAATATGCTGACACACGCGCCAACACCTCCTACGCGGCTGTTCGCAGTCCACACTCAAGACTCAGCCCACTCAAAGCGAAGAGTGCGCGACGCGACGATCTGGCAACGCGGCACGCAGCTTACGACACTGTGGCGTTGCCCAACAACCGCGAATCCCCCTTCCAACAACTTGTTGATAATACGATTTTGTGAGTCGAGCGCAATGGGGTAGCTTAAATCATCTGTTTAGAGAGATAGAGCGAGAGAGTGAAAGAAATATTTATGAGTATGTTTATATACCCCATGCAGGGTATATGCTAGTCAGCTGCGCCTGTCAGCCACAGCTCTGCTCTGACTAAGCTTTCGATTACTTTTTCTTCTTCTTCACTTAGTTGTTATTTTTTGCATTGTTTAGTTCCAACTAATTTACATTTAAATACCTGCATACTCAGCACGCAGTCTAATACACACACACCCGAACACACACACGTACACACGCAAAGTCATGGCTAAGCTGTTGAGCCGTGGGTGTAGTTGAGCAGCGCAGTAGGGAAGAAAGAGAAGGAGACACACACGATCTGTGTGTTCTGTGCAAAAGAACGGATTTGCTCGTTGTTCACCTTATCGGTTAAGTCATCTACAATGAGGACCTACATATTTAAGTTTGCCCTACACATTTTCTGTGCTCCTCTTTTCTCTTGTACTGTGGTGTATTTTCAAGGCATTTGCAGTCAAATTTCAATCAATATTGCCCAGTAATATTGCCAGTTCATATGGTTTAAATACTTAAAATAACTTTAATATTTTAAAAATTTTATAAACTTAATTTTTAACTACATTTTACTTTTATCTTAACTAATTTTAATCTATATTATATTAAAATTTAAAATTTTTATTTTGTTAATTTTAATACTTTAAATGACTTTAATATTTTACAAATTTTATGAACTTAAGATTTAACAACATTTTACTTTCATCTTAACTAATTTTAATCAATATTAAATTAAAATTTTTAATTTATTTTGTTAATTTTAATACTTTAAATATACTTTAATATTTTAAAAACGTAATGAACTTAAGATTTAACAACATTTTACTTTTATCTTAACAAATTTTAACCATATTAAATTAAAATTTTAAATTTATTTGATTAATTTTAATGTTTTTGACTCAACTAGTTGACGTTAAATAAATAAATAATACCATACTGTTTTTCGAGTTATGGGAATAAAACTACTATAAAATAAACTTAAGATAGCTTAAAATAAGGGTTTTTAAATGGTATCTCACTAAAAATTTATTTATTAGAATTGTATGTTTAGTTATATTAAGTTTTTCCATAGTGCAACTATAGTTAAGTCCTAAAACAAGATTTGCATATATTAAATTGTGTGCGTAGAACATTCTTTGTTACGTTAATGAAGTTGGTTAGGAAACTGTGTATTTTAATATATAATTAGTATAGAAACAATTGGATAAGACTTAAACCAAAAGTTGCTAGTGTAGATTGAATCGACAGTAAGGCAAAAGTACCCTGTCTCTTTTGTTTGCCTGCATAATTACTTTTATGACCGACTGTCAATACCTTGGCTCACACACTTTGCATCCCTGCTTTCTTTTTCAACGCAATACACCCCCTTACAGCCACTACAATTGACTGCAGGGTATGCAAATATATTACAAATAAAATTCAAAAAAGCAACAACGAAAACAAAAAAAATAAATTCGCTTTGGAAAATTTAAATACAAACAAAGCAGCACATCACACCGCACCGCATCGCATCGCAGCGAACAATTAATTCGTATGCCATGTTTGGTCTGTGCTTCGTAAACCCGCTTTTGGATTAACTAAGCAAACAACACGGTTCGTTTTCGTATTGTATGGTTGTTGGTAGAGCGCTGATGGGAGCACTGTTTGGGTCTGTAGACAATGACAAAACGCTGCCTGTAAATTAATTAGCCTCATACACCCGAACCCGAATCGAAAACCAAAACTGAGCTAAAAGTGAAAACATAGAAACAAAAAACATATTTACTACCTTGTTTGTTGCCTATCGAATGAGTTATCGTTGGTATGGGCAGTCTAAATTAAGTAAAACCCACAGTAGCACTCGATATTATGATGGTTTCTCTGGGGGATTATCAATAGATACAATATTTACAATATTTAAACCCAGTAGCAAGAAGAACTCGGACAGGCATGGGCTCTACAAGGCTGTATTTGTTTATTGTGCAGAGAGAGGGAGGCAGGTACATTGCTAATTGCCGGGATTTCGAAAAGATATCTTAACTGAAACTGAAACTAGGCCGTGATAAAAACGCGTTGCTTGTTTGTTTATAATTGTTTATACAATTTGCAGTACGTACAACTTTTTTTTTCGAGATAGCGCACAATCTATTTACAGTTTGCGAACCGGGGAGGGCGAGATGCAGGGTCTTGAGTTCACACACAATCGTACACACACTCGTACACACTCTTTGCAATTAGATTAGAAACCGCCCAAAAGCCGTGGCCATAAAACATGAAACTGAAAAACACGAGCAAGAAAAACAAAAACATTAAATGGCGATTAAAAGTAATTTAGATAAAAAGTTGAAAGCAAATACCCAACGGCGTCACCAGGCGGGGGAAGGGTATGAGAAGGAGGTGGGGTGAAGTGGGAAGACAGACCAAACAGACAGAGCAAGCAGTATCTGTATCTTGTTGTGTCTTAAACAGGGTATTTTCATGTACACATTTATTTCAACAGATTGCGCACTTTGCAAACAGATAAACCCATAGGGAGAGAGAGAGAGAGAGAGACGTTTCAAGCGATCCATTGATACTCGAGTATCTTATGGATACTTGGCAGCCGTATCTGTATCTTGAGTCTTATTGGGTATGGTATTTACTTCTGCGCTCTGCAATTAGCTCGAGTCTATAGAGCATACACACTTCGTTGCCCCGCTGCGATCTATCGATCCTCGAGTATCTTACGGATACGCGCGCTGTCGACCTACGCGACCAACGAGCTTGTACAGGGGCGCCGGCACGGCACAGCGACGCGCTTAACTGATTTAGTTAATTGCATTGTTTTTCAATTAAAGTTCGTATTAATTGGGCAAACAACAGCGGGAGAAAAGCTACAAAAACAACAGCAACTGTGACAGCAACAACAACAGAGACAACAACAAGCAGAACAAGAACAACGACAGGGACGGAGACAGCGAGGAAAGTAAAGAAGCAAAAAAACAAGAGAGAAATTTCGCCTCCAGCAAGTCGAAGATTGAGTACACTTTCGGCCCATGGACTTCGATGAATTCATTCCACAAAAGATCTAACTAAATAGGAAAACTGACTTCGTGTAAATTTATAAAAAAATATATAACATATAAAATAGTTTATAATATTTAATATATATAAACAGACTATAAAGCTAAAAGAAATATAGGCTGCAAAAATATCTTTATATTTTATACATTCAAAGAATTTCAATTTGGTATGAACTTTAATATACCAGACAATACAATATATAATAGATTATAATTATTTAAAAAATCTTAAAATATGAATAGACTATAAAACTAAAAGAATTATCGTTTAGTTACGATAGGCTGCAAAAAATAAAGAATTTCAATTTGGTAACATCTTTAGTATACCAGACATAAATACAATATTATAGAACTGCTTTTTCAGTGATATATGTGGAGTACTGATCTCTAATATTCCAGACATAGATACAATGATATAGAACTGCTATTTGGAAGTACATATATGATAAAGCGTGACAACTCGTAAGATTGAATAGGCATACCCCATTTACAGGGTAGAGTTTGAACTGGCCGATAAGATAAATCCTCAGGCAGAGTAAACAGTAACTGAAGTTGGAACCACGACGAAAAACAAATCAAGCAGGGACAAAGAGAGCGAAGAACGAGGGACGCTGATAAGCGCAAACTGTATCTGAAAATGTATCTGTACCGCTATATGTAGCTATAGCTGTAGCTCTCAATGTATCTGTTTCTGTATATTTTATGTATATGTAGCTGAAAAATACCTGTCATTGTCCAACTGGTTGTCAAATACATTTTAATATGGTTTTTTATATGCACTTATCGAAAAAGGCAACAATTAAATGTTGCTGACAGGAGATGGATACACACAGATACAGATACATATAAAGCGGAACGAGTGGCACTTGGACAGATGCCTCCGGCTTGGCCTTGCGAGCATGTATATCTGATTGGGTATACGTATGCGTATGTGTTTCTGATTACTTTCCGGTCGCTTGACCAAACCAAGCAAGAGTCGAGAACCGGGGGATTCGGACAGGGAGTACGGCACGGAGACTCGCGCTATAATAACAACAAGAGTGGCTTCCAATTCGGAATCAATTAACGTTGAGTGCTACTGGGCACGACAAGAGCGTCAATATTTACACAAAACAATGACAACTAAACGGAAGAAGAAGAAGTAGCAGGAAGAAGGTATAACGGGTACCCTGTTAGCCAGGGGGGGCCTCTAAGTTGATACAGCGCGTTAGTGCAGGCCTCTGCCTGCCTATACCCCTTATGAAAATATACAACACATGCTTAACTTAGTCTAGCAATAGTTGCATATACTTTGAGTGGATAACAAGTTCCTCTCTCTATCCCCCTCTCTCTCTCTCTCTTCCCATTCATTGATAACGCCTATGCTTATTTATGGCTCTGCGATTTCAGGAGAATGCTGTAGGTAAGGCGACCATTCAAGTGGCCAAGTCATTCATTCCGGGATTAGCCAGAACGCTCGTTAGCCGCACACTGCACCATAAATTGTCCGCAGGGCATTTCCGCCATGCAAAGAGTGTGACGTAGCGTAGTTTTGGCCCGAAAAAAATAAAAGAATTAAGAGCAACACGCCTCGCATGGGCCTGAATTATGGCCCTACCTGAATCCCGACAGCCAACTGTCGACTCTTGATTCCCGACTCCTGAGTCCTGAGTCCTGAGTCCCGACTCCGACTCCTACAATATCCTCAAACTCATTCATAAATTTCAAGGTAACGCTTTAAGTTCGCCCGAGCCGACACTCGTTTGGGCCATAAAAATGTCGCATTATTTTACGCCAGCACACAAGGGCGACAAGGAGCACAAGAGAGAGAGACAGGGAGAGAGAGAGAGCGAGTACCAGTGCGAAGGACACTTCCGACATTAACGACGAAGAAGAATGTCTACGAAAATTGTGCAACAAACGCAATTTTCCTCAAAATTATCTTACGAAACAAGGTTATTTCGTAGACAAGTGTATGGTTGTAAAGGTCTCAATCGCTTTTATAATCCAGTTGCAAATGCATATGTTGGAAAAGGTGCAATTACATTATTCAGCAACGATTACTTAACATGCTGAGCGATAGCCTTGTCTCCTGTTCGCAAGAGGGTACCTGCACTACCGACCTATAGCAGAAACACCTTCCACACTTTACCAAGAGACTAGGCTATATGGCAAGGGGTTAGCTGCATAAATAACTTACTTAACCTAGGCTATATCACAGGTCGGTATTGCTAAGGTACTGCGAGGGTACTGCGAGGGTACGGCGAGAGTACTGCTAGGTTACTGCGAGGCTACGGCGAGAGTACTGCTAGGTTACTGCGAGGGTTGCACCCAATTTAACATAAGCATGTCAATTCGAGAGTTTTCTAGTGATAATTGGCGCTAGTCTATGCAAAGACTATGCAGTATGGCAAGAGGGTACCTGCACTACCGGTCTCTATAGCAGAAGCACCTTCGACACTTTACCAAGAGACTAGGCAATGTGGCAAGGGGTTAGCTGCATAAATAACTTACTTAACCGAGGATACATCACAGGTCGGTATTGCTAGGGTACTGCGAGGGTACTGCTAGGGTACTGCGAGGGTACTGCGAGGGTACTGCGAGGGAAGCACCCAACTTAAGTATGTCAATTCATGGGATCTCTGGTGCAAAAAGACTATGCAATATGGCAAGAGGACAGCTGCACTACCAGCAGCACCTTCTGTGTTATATTCGAAGAGTGAGCAAAGTGTCAATAGGTTAGCTGCCAGCTTGAGTTCTACGCAGAAGTTTTGATCACAGTAGTCTCTGCCAGGCAGTTCCTGAAATATAAATCCACTCAATTCGTTCGATCGGAATTGGCAACTCTTCACAATGGAGTCGACCCTGTGGTTTACGAGGGGACATCTTGCTATCCAAGTGGATGAGGCTGGGCTGCGTACGGGTGTGTGTAGACTGACCACAGCTATTTATTTATGCCTTGTCACGATCGTGTTTATCATATTCTTTACGGTGTTCTGGGTATTCTACGAAGAAGAACGATCTATTACAGCTACTACAACTCCTAACTGAACACTCTGCAGCAGGCCAGAGAAGCGGGGTGTTTCGAAATATACGTTTATAATATTTGTTTAAATCTATTACAATTTGTTTAAATCTATTGCATTCGCTAGATACTCGTGCCATTCATTCACATTCAAATCGCCTATGACATTGCACTGACAGTTTAATATGAAATCAAAATCAAAATCAGAATCAGAATCAGAAATGGAATTACAAAAGCAGACACTGGCAGGCTCGTGCCTCGGTCTGGCAGAACGGATACGCGACTAAATTGAATTGTGTGCCCATACCTATATATATCCTGCCCCCCCCCCACTCCTCTCTAGCTTTGTTTCACCTGTCACATCCCTGGCCATCTGTCAGTGAGTTCTTGAGGTGAAAATGCAATTATTTATTAGCAAAAAGTTGCAACAGCTCCCCCCTGCCCGCACAACATGACGCACACTCGACAGGCAGGGGCCTGGAGGGGGGGCAGGGTAGGGCAGTGAGGCGCAGCTGACAGGGGCACGTATGTAGAATTAGTTTACGAATTGCTGCAGGATACGTGGGGCAACATTTTACAGCAAACAATTTGCCCAGGCGCAACAAGACGCGTACGAGCTGCACAGTGGGGCAAGTGCAGTGAGCTAGGAAAGCACAATAATATACAAGCTAATAATACATATAGCCACAAAGGAAGCCCGACCATATTTAATGGTGTTGCTTTTGTCCCACTGTGCGCAGCTTTCTGGCCTGGGCATAAACATAGACATGGAATCAGAACCGATAGCCTTCTGCTGCGGCAGTTGGGGGAATTGGAATCGCCTTGGTTTGTGGGCTGTGATGGGTTCCCTGCAAGGGCGAGGGGGTGCCGAGGGGGAGAAATTTGTAGCGCAGCACAACACATACAAATTTTTGGAAGCTCTATTAAGCGATGCCGTCTAACTCCCCCCCTAATCTGCCCCACACTACACTCAGCCCGTAGAAGGTTTCGCGAATCTACAGAACGCACTGTACCTCGCGGTGGGGGGCGTGGGCTGTAAACTTTTTAAAGAAAACTTGAGCTGCGTGTGCGAGTGTGTGTGTGTGCACGCGCGAATTTCTCAAATGAATATGTATGGGCGTGAGGGCGTGGCTGAGGTAGTGCACGGTGCCGGAAAAACTCTTGGCAAAAGTAAATTTAAAAGTTTCCCATGCGCCGCTGTCGCTTCTCACTGCCTTCTCTAATTCCCCCTCCCCCCTCCCAACCACCTGTACGTCTGTCCGCCTGAAAGATATGAGTAGCGCACACTTTTAGACAAGTTTGCTAGTTCTTTTCTTTTTTTCAGGCGCAGGGTAGCACGTGGCTGGCAGTACCAGAAAATGTGCGATAATTCACATAAGCAGTCTTATCATATCTGACTGTGTGTGAGTCTGCTTTAGCTGAGTGTGAGGGTGTCCCGAATGTGTGTGGATTTCCTGCGGAAGCAGCGAGCACCTTGCAAAGCGTTTAGGCAAAGTTTTCACTGGCACACGTTCCACTAGAAAGCTATTAAGGTGCGCCGGAATAGCTAGGCTAGCCAGCTTGGAAATACTCTCTACCTGCAAATAGGAGTCGCAGCATATAGCGTATACTTCAGTTAGTGTTCCATATAGCGTGCTATAACTTGCTGCCTTCTTTTCTTCGCCTTTTCATATAATATATAGTCAAATTTCAACCAAATCGCGCGTAACAATCGCCGCGTTTGTAGGGTTTTTGTATGGGAACCTTGACCGTCTATCGAAATACCGAGGCTAAGCTTCACTTATGCGAGTAGGGCAGTTGCACTGTCAATTTTATGGCAATCAAAGCTCTACACCATATAGAAGGTGTTGAAGCTACCAGACTAGTTTAGCCCACGGTACGGTTACGTACAGACACCTTTCAT
This sequence comes from Zaprionus inermis, assembly GCA_018151445.1. Lineage (NCBI taxonomy): Eukaryota > Metazoa > Arthropoda > Insecta > Diptera > Drosophilidae > Zaprionus > Zaprionus inermis. The sequence goes on along the minus strand of JAECXD010001703.1, from coordinate 4,511,062 downwards.
TCCTCCCCAGCATCGCCTGCTCCCATTCAACTGTGATTGAACTCTGTTTTTAAGCGTCTGTCAACCATTTTTCTTCACTTCTAGCAAATCTTCGCGCAGCTCGGACCCAGTTATTTTTCTCGTAGCAATCTCTAGAAATCGAATCCAAAGTTACATTTTAGCACGCACGCATCCGAGAAGCATTTAAATAACGCTCCATCATCGGGAAGGCGCACGCACAAACAGAGTGGAAACTTTAACGGGGCAAGCGACCATACCCGACTACCTAGCTACCTTCCTACCCCCCTTCCTTCCCCGCCGGTGGCCTGGGGCTGCTGTTCCACGGAGGGGGAGGCAGGCGTTGATAAATGCATGGAACACATAAAAGTTGAGCCAAACTACTTTGGGGTTTTCAGGCAAATTTTCGCACAAGAACTAAAAACGTAGCCAGCCAACTACTTTCCACTTACCTGGCAGCATGCCACGCCGCCCCTCCCGCCCACTGTCGTTCCCCCCTCTACAAATCGCTGGGGCCATTAGAAGAGCGGCAAAAACGCCGCTAAATGCGCCGTGAATTATTTAAGGCACGTGTGTTGTGCAGAATGCGGCAAATTCGACAGTGAAATGCATTTATTATTGAAGATGCGAGGAGGGTAGCGGCACTACCTCGCCCTAGCACCCCACCTCCCTCTCGCCCCTTTCGCCTGCCTAGCTAGGCTGTAAGCCTGTGGATCGCAAGGAATCCTTCGCCTTGACAAGCCAACCAATTATGTGTGCCTGATGAGAACACGACTTCGACTGGGGCTGGGCAGGATGGGAAGGGTTTCGTTGCGCAGGAGGGGCCTATGGCGGGTGGGGGGAGGGGTGTGTATTTTGATAAACGCTTTACAGTTTGAAAAGTTTGCCGTGCTGTGTGGCACGTGACTGGAATTACGCGCACCGCAAGAGCAACGCCGGCTCCAACTCGGCTCGAGCATCTCAGCCACAAAAGTGGAAAATTTACACGAGTTACGATTATGTGCGGAAGAAGGGTCGCGGGAGGGTCTAGCGGGGTAGACGAACATGTTTCTGATTTTGGCAATCGACAAATGCTGCGCACACTGTGCGAAAATTAGCATAAAGTTTCTGCCTGACAGGGTGTTCCCACGAGCGAGCCAGAAAAATGAGAAAAGAAACAAGCTTCAACGAGGCAGAGTATGAACGATGGTCCGATACCCTACTAGCCAATGTGAAAAGCGTGGACTTGAAGAACTTTTACATTAAAGGTACTACAGATTGGGAAATTGCAAAATACCTAAATAGAGCATGCATATATACCCTAGTATACCCTTTCTTGCTCCTTTTCAGCTGCTTTAGTGCATAAAAGCGAGCATCTTATGCGGAAGAATTTTAAATGAGTTTGCCCAACTAATTATAATAACTATAAACAAAAATACATATATATAAAATATACATATAAGCGCATAAATTTCCGGCGTGAACCTTTCCTTCGAGTACACCCTGTGTCTTTTCTATGTGCTGCGAGAGAGAAAAGCAAACATTTTTGTAGGAAGAATTTTAAATCAGCTTGCATAACTGATTATTAGTATTATAAACAAGATATATAATATATACAGCTTAAAGAAAATATATATGCTACATATATTCCTCCCAAAAGAGAACACCCTGTGCTGTTCCTATGTGATGTTTATTTAATTGCAAAGTGAAAAATCAAAAATACAAATCTGATTCGTATTGTTACATCTGGCATTATATACTATAAGAGCTAGGCTGTCTCTTTCTCTCTCTCTCTCTCTCTCTCTCTCTCTCTCTCTCTCTTTCCCATTATCTCACTCTCTCTGTCTTTCTCACTGGTTTAGTTGGCTGCCGGCTCGCCGCTGGCCTGCACGTGGAGTATCATCTCGAAGGGATCCCACTCGAGATCGGATTCGTGCTTGACACGCCTGCGCCCGCCGCCCAGCGCCAACGGATGATGATGTGCATGCTGGAGATGAGAATGCGCCGCGTGCAGCATGACCGGATGCGGCACCTGGTGCTGCACCAGACCCAGTGGCATGTCCTGTGCGTGCTCGGCCAGACCCGGCGGCCGATACAGCTGCAAATGTGGCATCTGCTGCTGCTGCTGTTGCTGTGGATGTTGTGGATGCTGATGCTGCTGGTGCTGCTGCTCGCTGACCATTTCCTGGATGTGCTCCCGCGTCTGCTCACGCTCATCCACCTTGCGCAGCAGCATGTCGCGCATGAAGGCCATGCGCTCGAAGTGCTCCCAGTTGGAGCGGAACTCCTGCTGTGCGTACTGTGCGTGTCGCTCCTTCTGCAGCTCGTCCACGTAGCGCTGCTTGATGATCGACCAGCGGGTCTGCATGAGGGCTGCGGAAGAAAGGGCACGGTGTGAATGCCATGTGGATGCTATGTGGATGCCATATGGATAAAAAGTGACTGCTATGTGGAAGAAGGCTGAATGCAATGTGGGTGATATGTGGATGATATGTGGATTTAATGTGGATTTTATGTGGATGATATATGGATTCTATGTGGATGTTACAAGAAAGCCATCTGGATGACATGTGCATGTTAAGAGGATGTGGATGACGTCCATGGATGTGGATGATATGAGGATTTAATGTGGATGATATGTGGATGCTATGTGGATGCTATGTATGATAGATGCTATGTGGCTGCAATGTGGATGCCATATGGATGAAAAGATACTGCTATGTGGAAGGAGGCTGAATGCAATGTGGGTGATATGTGGATGATATGTGGATTTTATGTGGATGATATATGGAGTCTATGTGGATGATATATGCCTGTTATAAGAAAGCCATCTGGATGATATATGGATTCTATGTGGATGAAATGTGCATGTTATGAGGATGTGGATGACATGTGGATTTTTTTATGTGGATGTTTTATGGATACTTTGTGGATGCTATGTGAATCCTATATGGATGCTATGTGGGTACTTTGTAGATCCTATGTGGCTGCTATGTGTGATACTTACTCGGAGTCAGTCCCATCTCATGTGCTGCCTCCTTCCACACAGCCGAGGTGCGACTCTGTCCCTGTCCCGGCCCCGGAGCCTTCTCGCTACGCTGCCGTCCCGCCCACAGTGCGGGCCGCGCCTTAATCGCATCGATGATGCGTCCCCGCATGCTGTTGTGCAGCGAACTGGGCCGTCCCAGCTTGCGCAGCGGCGTCGTTCGTGCCTCCACGGTCACAGCAGCCGGCGGTACCAGGCCGGTGAAGGCAGTGTAGCTGAGACTCGTCGTGGGCGTAGGCGGAGCCGGCGGCGACTGCACGTTGAAATGCGGTGGCAGTGCTGGAGCGGCAGCGGCGCCGGCAGCTGTGGCCCAGCTGAAGGTGCTGCTGGGACGACCACGTCCATGCGTGGCACTGGGCAGCGGCACCGTAAGCGTTACGGGCAGCGTCGTTGTAGTCTGCGATCCATTCGAGAGCGCCGACTCCTCCGCTACTCCGTCTGCGACGCTGCCGCCCGCTCCGCTCGACTGGGCGCCGACAATCTTCGAGACCGTTATGTTGTACATAAAGGACATGGGCTCAAAGTGCTCCCACTTGGTGTTGAAGCGCTCCTTGTGCAGGATCTGGCGATGCACCAGGTTGTGGTAGTGGTACTTCATCTGGCTCCAAATCGACTGCAATTTAACTGAGGAGCACAGGGTGCGCCAGTTTAGTACAGCGCACCCTGTCAACTATCGCGCGCACACACACACACACACACACACACACACACACAGTCTATTTCTAGACGCACGCACGCAGCGAGAGAGCGCGAGCAGAGAGAGAGCGAGAGCGAGCGCGCGCAAGATGGCGCTCGCGCCGCATTGAATTAAAAACAAAAACAAATTGCCGGCTGCATAGGCCCGCTAGACTCTTGACAGCGCACTGCCCGCACTCCCGCTCCCGCTCCCGCTCACTCTCCCTTCCCCCACTCCCACTCACCTGTGGGCACATGGCCGCCAAACTGCTCGGCGATCTCGTTCCACATGGGCGAAGTGACGCTGCGGCACAAGTGCAGCTTGTTGTTGGAGTCCCAAATCTCGGGGTACTTCTTGATGGCCTTCAGCAGCTGAGCGCGATTCACAAACGGATCCTCCTTGGGCATGGCGAAGACGAAGGCGAAGGCGATAGCAACAGCATGAGATGTGGTAACACTGGAGAAGGCGAGGGCAGCGACGACGGCGACGAATGCAGCGGACGCGGTGCACAACTGCGTCCTTTGACATCAATTATCGGCGAATAACTGAAAGTAGAGTTTGCAAAATATGCGAATTGAAAATGAAAAGGCAATGCGATTGAGGAAAATAGAGAAAACGATGACGACGTCGGGGCAACGACGACGACGCCAGCGACAACAACAGCGACGACGATGACGACGTTTGTTGTTGTTGTTGCTGCTGCTGCTGTTGTTGGAGCGCAGCGATGCCGAGAGATTGGAAAGCAGTGTGGCAGAGCCAGAGACAGAGACAGCGGCAGCGGCAGCGGCACAAGCAGAGGCAAAAGCTACGGCGAAAGCGCACACGAGATGAGATACACAAAATGCAAGCGAGAAGAGAGAACAGACAGAATGCGCAAAAAAGCAGCAACAGTTCGGCAACAACAGCGTCGCTCCGTGACAGTGTGCCTGCGCCTGTGTGCGTGTAAGTGTCTCTGCCTGTGTGCGTGTGCCTGTGCCTGTTAGTGCCGTCGCGCGAGGGCGGCAGAGGAGACAGCGACGACAGAGCAGCGGACTTCGGCCACGCAGCAGAAGACGAGGCGACAACCAAAGCGCACACAACAAAACATACACAAAGGCAACGAAAGCGAAGAGACAAAACAACAGCGCAGTCGACGGCGCCGTCGGCAGCGTACCGTATGGAAGCAACAAAGCTGCAAAAAAATAAAAAGAAAAAACAGTAAACAACAAAAGAAAAACGACAAGCAAAATATACAGAGAAAATAAAGAAACACAATTCAGAGAAGGAAGGCAGCAAAAGAAAGGCAACGATAAACAACAGCGACGGCGACGGCGACGGCGTCGGCGACGACGACGCAGGCAACAGCTACGTCGACTGCGTTGGGCCACTTGCATATGCCTGTGTGTGTGTGCGGTTCTCCATCTGTCTGTCACACAATCCCATACATACTAAGAAACGTTTGCATGGCTGTGTGTGTGTTTGCCACAGCCTCGTCGCACTGTCGAAGGTGGCGTCGGCGTCAGCGTCGGCTTGAAGCGTTCGTCGGGCCGCCGCATTAGAAGCACGGGCAAAACTCGTGTTGCGCTCTCCGCGATTTGCGAATGCGAGCGCAAAACAGAAACAAAAGAGCAGAGTGGAACAAAATGCAGCCAGCAAGCAGAGCTGAATGCACGAATGATGCGAAGGCAGCGAAGGCGGCGAGGGCAGCAGCAGCAACAGCAGTGACGGCGTTGCCAAAGCATAGGCAGCAGCTGGGGTGATAGCGTTGCCAAAGCACAGTAGCACTGACGGCGTTGCCAATGCACAGGCGGCTACAGCAGTAACAGCAGGGGCAACGGCGTTGCCAAAGCACAGGCCGAAACTTAGCCTCGTCCAGGCTGTCTAAACAACAAAAACAACATCAATTGCCTACGGATTGACGAAGCGACGTTTTGGGCGCTCGGGCGGGCAGTCGTTTCGTTGATCTGTCGGGCCGCGTTGCACGTTTTGGGGGCTACGTGCAATGAACCCATTTCGCAGCGACAGCCACAGCCACAGCAACTGCAGCTACAACTACAACTACAATTGCAACTACAACTACAGCAACGCACACTTTTATAGACACACACGTACACGTACGAGAGTAGCAGAGCGCGTTCTCTTTGTTGTTGTTGCTGCTGCACAGTGCACCCACTGAAAACGCTTTCCCAAAATAGCAACAACAACAAGAACAACAGTGTAGGCAGCTGTAGCAAATGTAGGTGAGAAATCGTCGAAAAGTTTAGCTAGTTTCAGCACAGGGTGGCACAGATTGTGTGCGTGTGTGTGTGGACAGAATAGAGTGATGGCAAACTAATAAAACACAGCAAGCTAATAAATCAGGAAAAATTGGTAGAAGTTTCCATATGCGCAGTTGGAATGCGCACTCGACTCGTAGATACTCTGTATTTTTTTTGATTACTTTTAAAAGATATTTTACCTTTCTGAGAGCGCATTCGACTGGAAGATACTCAGTATTTATTTTTTGGCTACTTTTAAAAAATACATATGTAAATATGTATATTAATATATACATACTATATATATTTTTTTAATGCTGTGGAAATTACTTTAGGCAGTTTTTCTCTTAGCTACACCCTGTAAAGCAGACCATTTTGATGAGCGCCTTCTGTTAGTTGCATTTATGTTTTCTTATTTATTTATTCTTTATATTTACTCTTCTTCAATCCATTCTTCCATTGTCATTCAATTATTGATTCTATTGAAAGTAATCGAAATCAAGACATTACTATGCCGATTTCTGATTCTGATGGGTTTTGCGACAATAAAAATGGGAAATGGCGCTTATAAAAGAGATGAAATGAATGGAGGAATAATTTAGGATTTGTAGGAGGGCAGTAAGGTCAGAGACTGAGATCATGGGTTTCGCTTAGCATAAGTAGGCATACTTCGGGTTTCGGCTTGCTCTCTATCAATTATTCAATAGCGCGACACTGGGTCGACGCTTCGTACCATTCCTAGGCTCGTCTAATGCTGTTGTTAATGTTTTTAATGTTGGCCATTTTATTGGCTACTCTAGCGGGACAGGTGGGGAAAGGGGATGGGATGAGGCGAGATATTCGAGCGGGCACACGCACTTATCTGGAAGCGGTGTCTTTAATTTTTACGACTGCATAAATGCTGCTCCGGCTCAGACCCGGTCTGGCCGGGTCTGACTAGGTCCAACGTAATTTGCTAGATTAGAATTAATTTCGAGGAGGCACAGAAAAATGAAGGGGACCCTGTGTGTAGCTACGACTACGACAGGGTGGACAGGGTAGACGGACGGAGACGGAGTCAGTAGCAGAGGCAATGAAAGAGGAGGCTCAGACTCGGGCTCAGGCTCCACATCAATTGTCGTTCTGAAGATGGGCATAGGTAGAGGGAGAGGTGAGGGGGGTTGGCTGCTGTAGAGGAGGGGGCGTGGCTGAGCGCGTGTGTGTTGTTCTGTGTGTGTTGGGCTCTTTTTATTTTCATTTATGCTTTTTAAGTGCTTCATTAAAATCGCGTACGACCACGACTGCGCTGGGGTCGCTGCTGGGGTCTGGGGCGGACAGACCTTTGTCAGCGTCATCGCAGGAGGTGGAGGAGAAGCAAAAAGTATCTGGCAGATACATGTATGTACGTATCCGAAAGGCAAGAAAAGCAAAGCCTAAAGAAAGTATAAATAATAATAACAATAATAAAAACAAGTCGGTAAGGCGGACAAAATACAGAGATACCCTGTAAAAGCTAGACAGCAGGTGAAGTTTTTGAGGTTATAAAAATAAACCTAGTGAAAGCAGCAATACAATTGATAAAGTTACTTAAATCAAAATCCATACACCCACTTAGCGCACTTTTTACAGGGTATGTGCAAGAGGCAAGCTACAAAAAAAACCATAAAAGAAGAATTATAGCCAAACATGTTCTTCACTCGACTCTCTCTCTCCCACTCTCCTTCTCTCCCGCTCCACCGGCCTCCAAGACTCGGCCACAAAGACGCAGCTTCAACTCCGGTTTCTGCTGTCTCCGCATGTCTCCGGGTGTTAGTGTGTGTGTGTGTGCGGGGCTATAAGTGTGCCCCGTTCACGTAGAAGTGCAAAAAAGTTAAGTATCTTCAGCTCGTTGTCTCCTCTTCGTCGTGTTTTGTCTTCTTCTGCTGCTTTAAGGTGCGCACACACAAAGAGGCCTTCTTCTGCCAGTCACCGGATCCAGTCTCCACTCGCCAGTTGCCAGTTGCCAGTTGCAGTTCCCCCATACCCAGAGCAACAACAACAACAATAATGGAGTCTGGGCCAATCTGAAACTCCTTTTCATCCTCCTGAAAATCACATACAGTAGCAAAAAATTTCGACAGTTATTTACGATTAGCACAAAAGATACGAGATACGACGACGAGGAGACATGACATTCGCTGAGATGCCGCAAAGATGCAGATGCCTGTGGCAAAGAGGCAGATCCAGAGGCGTAGCAGCGTAGAAGGGGGTAGCGTGAGTGTGGGTAGAGAGGGGAGGCTCTTGCTGTTTGTTTAACTCTTCGCGAAGAGGAGCAACTTCTCAGTTTTATGTGCAGCGCCTGAGGATCAATTAAAGGCTTCTGACACTTTTGCGAAAACCCTTCGGAGATCTTCGAAAAAACTCGCGTACAGTCGGCTCAAAAGCAACCCAAATCTGGCCACACTTTTTGGTTCTCTTAAAGGTTGCCTAAACTGTTTCTATTTGCGTAGCGTGTCTGAATAGGGTCAGCCTTCAGCTAGCTTCTATTCTTGGCTCCTGCATAAATTAGTTGCGATAATGCGAGGCTACGCCTATGTGCATTTCCCCCTATTTCCCATTTTCAAAACGCTTTTCTTTCTCTCTCTCCCTCTCTCTCTCTCCCTCTCTTTGTTTGTTGATATTGAAATGAAATTTATCGACTCATGCGTCCTGTTGCGTGCATTGCAATTTAAACGCTGCCTGTGGGCGTGGCAATTGCACCTTTTGTCCCATGGTAGTACCCTGGGTACCCTACGCGCGGTACGCGGTTCCCATTCCCCTTTAGCATTTGCGTGCATTTTAATACACTTTATCATTGGCCCGCTGTGCACTTTGTTTTATTATTTATATTTACTATAATTTTCCACGCTGCTACGCCATAAATTACCCTGCCAAAGGCAAGCGCACGCACCGCAGATACCTCGTAAAATCGGATCGGGCGCTACTTGAGGGCAGAGTAGGGAGTAGAAGAAAGAGACTTAAGCGATGCAATTTAGCATAGGGTCAGGAAATGAGCTTACAAGACTGAAACCCTTAGATCACTTGATAAACCCACGAAATTTAAGATGATATGGGCAGCTAACCATACCCTAAACAGTCACATCTTCATCTATGTGAACTTCTTAGAGTTTTCTTATGTTTTTATGGAATGAATCATACAAATTAGTTAGCTTAGGCAAAACCCCGCTTACCTAACTTGCAGGGTATTTAAATCAGCAATAAAAAGCACAGCTGGGGTGCTGTTATTACTAGTGGGAGGATCGGAGGAGCGGCAAGGGGGCAACCCTGGCTACGCTTGCAGTGCCCTTAGGGGAACAAAATGGGCGGCTAAGTGGAAACGCAATAATTATAATTAAATGTATTTTTACGTGCCGTTTTTCCATTTTCCCTTTACCTCTCTCCGCCGCGCTCTATGCAAATAAATAATTGCACACCTTGATGCAGTTGGCTATTACCAAGTGGGCGGAAGGGGGCAAAAGGTTTTAAGCTTTAAAGTGTACTCTCGGTATATCACGAGATTGAAGTGCGGATTGGCCAGTCTCTCGCACAGGATTAAATTAATTATGCGGCTTAACCAGAGATTAAGGGGCTTATTACGCAATAAATTTCCTATATATACCATATACCCATATGTATGAATAAATGTATTTGTATTTACATATGTGGAAGGTGTTAGAGTGTACGGTTGGAGGCACTTTAATTGCCAACACATTTGGAAAATGTTTTTTCTTCCGTTTTTCCACAATTAACATTTCCATAATAAAAGAAACTCTTTTTTTATTCTATTTTTTATTAACTGTGTAATTAAAGCTCCAATTTCGTATGCTCTTTTCAGATCTGCAGCTTTATCACGCACACATATGCATATATGTATGTCGTAATTGCCGAAGGGTCGAAAATTGCGTGCAGGGAAGAAGAAGAATAGGAGTGGGGGGAACAAGGCGAATGTGAAATAAATTCAAATTGTTTTTGGCACCAAATCAAAACGCAGCATTAAAATGTAAAATGCGAAATGCGAAATGTGCATGGCAAAAAGGCGAACCGAACGGCAAAAGCAAAAACATAAAAAAGGAAACAAAAACAAAATGGCATGAAATATGCTAAAAGCGAAACGCAACAAAGAAGAGCAGAGCTAATTAGAATTCTGACAACGACGAGCGAATTCTCTAGAAAATGTATAAAAAAGAATCATAGATAAGAGAAATCAAACAGGTATGAAGACAGTTTATACCTGCAGTTGCACTTTCTTTAAAATGCATAATTAATTTGCAACAATAATTGAACATATTATAAAATAAGATTAAAAATAGGGGGAATTCAATATTATTCCCATATTAAGCATACAAAAATCAATTAAACAATTTAAATTTATGTCTACAACATGAAATGTTACATATTTTTAAAGTATTTAATTCCAAATCTTTTAGCTCTAAATCATTGCAATATTGAACCTTATATACAATGCCACAGGAGTCAATAAGCCAAAAATAATACATAATCACTCACATTTAATCGCAAGATTAAGCACAAATTAATACAAGTTTTTAATTCGAGCAAATTAGCCAGAACTAGTAAAAAAAAAATTATACTGAAATATAATTTACCAGTACAAACCAAGTTCGTATTAAACATATTACCCTTTGCCATTATTGTTTTTATTTAAAAAGGAAAATACAAGTTTTTTACTGCGCAGCCAACTTAACGTCTTAGCTAATAAAAAACGAATTAATACAAGTTTTTAATTCGAGCAAATAGGCAGAACTGGTATAATATAGTTCATTGTACTGAAATATAATTTACCGGAATAAATCAAATTCTTATTTATTAAGCATATTTTATTTAGAAAAAAAATACCGTATTACAATTTTCCATTATTGTTTATTATTTAAAAAAGAAAATTTTAGTTTTTCCCAGAGTGCGCAGCCAACTTAACGTCTTAGCTAATGTGCCACTGCCTCGCGGTACTCTTCGCATGTATGTAAAAAATCAGTTTTAATAAACGTGCCCGGCAACAAAGAGAGCCAACGGTAGCTGCTTGTAGTGTGTCAGTGTGTGCGGTGTGTGTGCGTGTGTGTGTGTGCGTGCATGCAACGCATTAATTATGAATTTAATTCACTGGGGCCGTTCGTTAGGGCAGCACAGCAGCGGCAATTATTGAGGGACAATCACTTGTGTGTGAGTGTGCGAGAGAGTGCGAGGAGGGGCCGGAGGAGAAGCTGGTTTGCTCGGGCCACTAGCGTTGCGGCCGCAGGCGAACGGCACTTTGACATGGCTCGTAGAGTAGAGGGGACGGCGGTAGGAAGGCAGTTAGGCTGGCAGGGGGTTGGGGTGGGGAGGGGGGCATGGCGCAGGCAAGTGGCAAAGTCAACAAATGTGCAACGGACACAATTTTCTCAATGCACAAACATGAGGCGTAGCCCGCGGCCAAATGGTGAGCAGCAGCGGCTCCAATCCGCGCCCCCCTCCCCCCACCACGCTCAGCCGCTGCACTACTTTGCTGGCCTCTGCTGTCTTTGTTGCCCCTCTGCCTCTCCCACTGCCTTTGCCTTTGCCACTTTTTGCTTCTTCGCATCGTCGCAGTTGTTGTTGTTGCTGTGTAATTTTTCATTGGAAATATCGCGCTACGCACTTGATTGCAGCATTTAATTAAAGCAACAGCCACAACAACAACAGCAGCAACAACAACAACAGCAGCAGCAACAACGACAACAACAGCAACATCCTGAGGCAACAACTCAAACCGAACAACATGTTGCCGAGATATTTATGCGCAACACTTGACAGATTTATTTATGCGCCGCTAGGTTATGTTTTCATACCCTTTCGATAGAGGGTATCTGCGCGCAGAAGAATTCATTTGTGTACAGTTAAGGTATTCGAAAGAACTTATATGTTATTTTTCAAAATATTTACAAAGACACATCATACGGCGCGTTTTCAATTTACTCTGTCATATACTCTGCTACTCATAAGTATTTTTTTTCTTAATAGGAACCATAATAACATATATTTTATAGCAATTAATTAAAATAATAATAAAATAATTTATTTTTTCATTAATTTATTTTTATTTATTACTTTAACTTAAATTAATTTCATTTTAATTTTGCTTATGAGCTTAACAAGTTTTGTAATATTTCGATTTTTTATATTTTTAAAATTTATATTTATATATATATAATATAATAAATATAAAATATATAATAAATACAGTTTAATGTGCTCACTTAAAGCTATATCAATTATAGGCTTTATTAATTTAGTGTATTATGTATTATGCACTATTATTATAAAAACATTTAGTTGTAGTTTTAGTTTTTTCATAACTACAAGGGTATTCAGCCTGCGACTTGGCGAATCATACCTATACAACTTCTTGTGCCTTGATTTCAAACGCAAGAATAACGAAAGTCCAAGCGAAGTGAAGGACCGTGTGTACGGCGAATTAGAGGAAGACATGAGCATCAACAAAATGCGATAATATGGGTACAGCAAAACTTCCTACAGACTCTTTAAATATGCCCAACTACATACTAAATTATGTAGGAAAGTATGTATGAACACGTATAAAATAGTACACCCAGTATTAAAATCACTTGGAGACAAACAAGTATATACTAAATATAGCGATATGTATGTAGGATCTGCAACTATTTTGTGCATTCTTCACGCCCCTTGCACAAATATTGGAATAACTGTCAGGCCACCAGGCGATGATACACACAAATATTTCGGTTTCTGGTAATCCGAATAGGAAAATATATATTTCAAATATGCATGCATCTATATTCATATTAAACTTGTTCTATTTCGTCTATCTAGTACCCAATTCCATAGGCTTCGATTCGGAGGCAGTGCAGCGATGCCGATGCCATAAATCACAACACATTTTTCCATTTCTCTTTTGGCAACTTGAATTTAATTAAAATAGAATAGTTTCGAATATGCTGAGTTCCACGTCTGAATACGACTACTAAATACGCTTTTTCTACAGCATATGGTGGGACGATTCAAGAGATTTGATTGTATATTGATTGGTTTGTTTGTCTGAACATAAATGCCAAGTTTCTTAGAAGTAGACGCAATAGAACTCTAGTTCGGTTGGGTAGGTACCCTCTCTGGCTCGGTTAGTGCACAAAGAGCGACAATTTTTCAAACATGCTCGAAACTGTTGCTGGTTTCGAAAATACATGGCCGCAGTTTTCTAGCGCTCTCGAATATTTTGGATACAACATAATTATATTCGAAGCTGAGCCATAAATCAAGAAACTGCGATGCAAGCGGGACGTGGCGAGGGAGAGAGAGGGCAGCGCGTTGTGGGCGTTGCACTGCGGAACGGGTAGCCGGGTCGGGATCCGAGTTTTTATTTGGAAAGACAGAGAGAGAAATTTCCAACATTTGGCAGCATGTGGCAAGTAATACGCGATGCAACTTGTAGCGAGAATGAAAATGATTTATGGTGCAGTTGCAGTTGCAGTCTGTCCCACTGTCTGTTGACAAGAAGAATAAGAAGAAGTGGGAGAAGTGAGAAGAGAGTGGGTGGGCAGCAGGGAGGTACTGGGGCGGCTGGACCCATTTAACCAGCTGCGCAGCTGTGCCCGACACCAACTACTGCACAATAAATTGAAATATTTTTCTCAATTTCGAAGTTGCCGGCAACATATTTATTACACATATGTAGTGCGAACATATGTAGTCGCACGAAGAAGAAGCAGAAGAAGCAACAACTAGCCAGATGGACAGACAGTGGGACAGACTGAAGAGTCGAACTAGTTTTTGCTGGACGAGATCAACAGATCGATGATATCATGAGCGAACATGTGAGGCCAACAAGTGTCTGATGAAATATCGCCAAGAAACTATACTTCTAAGCCACAGTAGAACCTAGCTAAGACTTACAAATTTATAAAAACCTTATGGATATCTGGGGATACGAGAGAAGAATACGATTTCCAACACCTAAAATATTAAAGCTAATTCAAATTATAGAATTCAAGTATAAAATAAATAGTTTAAATTGAAGCTACACATTTATATCAAATTAAAATTAAATTTTAGTACTTATTTATTGATTTTCAAGAGCTATGGATAGATAATATTTAAAATAAAACTATGCTGCGCTTTGAGTATAAGTGCCTGTTGGCCAAATTTAAAGGCCCTAACTCATAGTAGTTGAGATCAGGGCGTTCAAACGAACAAATAGACAACCCGCTGTATTAATCGAGTAAAATAATGATGTTGATCAAGAAAATATAAGCAATAGTTCTGAGTGTTAAATAAATTAGCACAACTTTGAGATACCCTTTACTAGAGAATTTTTAGAAATTGCGGTGTAAATGTTAAAAAAAAGTGAAGAAAAGTTGAAAACTGGAGATAAGGAGTGTTTATAATCGACAATGCATATATAATAAATAATATAAACTTATGCATGTAAACAAATACAGACATTTTCCAGTTAGTGTGGATTATAAAAAAGATTATTTTGCTTCTCCAGAACTTCCACTGCGCATTTTAAGAGCCTCAAGCATTACGGATTCTGTATAGAGCTTGTTGCCACACAAATCAAACGACGGCGAGCTCAGACTAATTGGAGAATATGTTTGTATGAGAGTATGTCGATGTTCTTTTGGTATTCCATGGAGCTGGGTGCGTATTTTTTGTGTAATTTCAACTTGCCATATGTATTTCATTTTAATACTGCGTCGCTTCGCTGTCGAGTGATCTATTTAGTTGCCTGAAATATTACAAATTGGAGTTGGGTTTCGCTTTGAGTTGAGTTTCGGTTTCGTTAGCACGTCGACCTTCGGGTCAGTAGAGTCGTAAAATAAAATTTGTTATTTATTTGTGGAGCCGTTGACATTAGAATGGGGCAAGTAGCATAAATTCTCGCTCGATATTTACATAGTATTCCTTGTGGCAGACGTCTAACGAACGGGTCGCATATCTTGTGCACTTTATGTTCTCGCATTCGATTACACATGGGCGTTCTCGACGAGGTCGCGGCAGTACGGGGCGAGCGTGTTCCTCAAATGCTATTCAGTTTGAGTTATGAATGGTGATAAAACCAAGTTTTGTCATATTCATGCACGCACTGAGAAACAAGGAATATTCGACTTGAACAAGTGTATGGGCATATAGCATGGAATTGAAGGTACTGAAGTGTATTCCTTATAAACTCTGTTAGTATATTACCTTCTAAAACTATTTGTGTTTGCAAGAGAAAGCAATTTCAACTTCTTAGCATTTTTTCTAGGGTATCTAGCTGTCGCATATGTCAGTTTGTCTTCTTCATTTTTTATTGTGCTCAAATTTGTTTTCGGCATCTGCATTACGTAATACAGCCTCATCTGGAATATCAGAAATGAGTTATGCCTGATTGACGTGATATTTCTATGCAAACAGTTTTTGTTATCTGTAAAAAATTATGCATGGGGCTCGACTAGCAGGATACCCTACTAAATACAACAGTAAAATATAAATTTATTATTTTTCCAGGATTATACTAGTATATCATATAAAAGAGAGTAGAGAATACCCTTTTAAGAATGTAGAAATGGAATAATAATTTTCGTACGCATAAATATTGTTATCGCATTTATTTGTTGGGTTTTTGATAAACATTTATGTAGTATATATTTATGTATCTGAACTTCACAGAACTTGCAGCTTAAAGCTTTAGTTTGCCTAGAAAATTTTAGGTTTTTTTCGTAAATTTTAATATATTATAATAATTTCTGATACTGTTGGGTACCATATTCCCAGGCAAAGCATTTTCCGCATGGCAGCTCAAGAAAATCGATGCTGGTTCTGGGAAAGTCGGTGCCTTATTGTGGCATATGGCGTAGATTTCATAAATCCGGAAATAAATCTTAGTTATGCTTTTTTAAATCCCTCAACAATAGCAACAAAAAAGTGTTGTAACTATAACAAGAATAATAGGAACAACAAAAGAATGGAAAACTATAAATTGCGTCATAATTTTTGGTTCGCTGAAAGGCGGCGAGTAAACAAAAGGAAAATCGGGGAAAAATCTAGTCTGTGAAAAACTTGGCAGGGTTGAATCTGTTGATTTCGTTCGTTCCTGACGAGATAATCAGATAATCAAGAAAGCATTTCTTGCTATTCTTATTATTATTGTCAGGGTGGTGCACCCAGAGGCCGGAAACCTACACTCCCATCGAGCGTACCCATCGCACCTTTTGCTATGCAGATGAAGGGTGCAGCAGCAGCGAGGGGATCTTAAGGTTATCCTGAGAAAGCGCTTTATTAAATATCTATAAATCAGCGAGCCAAAAGTTTTATTGTTACGCAAATTTTTAGTTTCTGTTGTTCTTTCTTTTATTTTCGAGAATAGTTCTTTAGAAGTTGGAAAACAAAAGGTTTTGCTACTCGACTACAGAGAGAGAGAGAAATTGCAATCTATCAATAAAGCTGTAGAGTCGCCCTACCTACCTCCCTGCCTCCCTGACTCCCTTGCAGTCTTTCTATCTGACGACAACAACAATGACAAACAGGACTACGACGCGGTTCACCCTTAGGCAAAGTTTTCGTCGGCTTTTCCACGACATGTTGTCCCAAGGGTTATTTCCATTGTATCGAGCAGGAACTTTTCTTTTGACAACTTATTGTTGTTGCAGCCGTTTTTCCCTATTTTACTTTCGAGATTCCTTCATAGAATTTCGTCTCGCCTGTGGTTTCCACTTTCTTTTTAGCTAGTTTTTTTTTTGTTTTCGGCGGTTCTCATATTACCTAATACCCAGATGCAAATGATACCGATACTCGAGTGTCGAGACGTAGCTGTTGCTTACCTGGACACAGTCCACCCGGTAGTGCTATGACCAGGTCGCAACTAATGTGTGTTCCCGAGTATTTTTCCTGTTTTCCCCTTTCTTCATTCAGCTTTTCAGTGTTTTTCACGCTCGATTATTAATTACGCATCAAATGATACCGATCTACCTTTTGTTTGAAATCATTTACACTACATCTACTACCTTCTCGTTGGTTCTGGGTCGTCGGGAACCCTGCGGACTTTCTGGTTTGCTTTTTAATTGATTTTTATCAGAGATCGCCTACTATGGCAACAATTTACATATTATTAAATTATGTAAATTAGTTTTTTATAGAATTTGCCACGCCCCCATTTGGGGTACACGGCGTGCACAGCGGTAGCCGAGTGTATTAATTAATGCGACTGCAGGCTAGAGTAATGTTTAGATATATAGACATATACGTAGTAGATTTGTTAATATCTTGTGGAATAAATAGGGGGTTAGCTTAGAAATGTCACTAACACCTTAAACCTTTTCCTTGCATATAATACTATAGAATATATTTAAAAACAATCCATAAGGAATTAAGCTTAAGGTTAATCTATGCCTCTTTGATGCCCCACTGTACCCCCAGCTACTAAGGCATTCTGCAGACTTAGTGTGACGACTTTCTTCTTCGTCTTTTTCTTGTAGAACTAAGATCTCTTTAGTTTGTTGTTTTTGTTGTAAGGCTTGTAAGTGGTCGTAACACCGGAAACCCACAACAACCGTCACAATACAAAGAACTGCGACAGAAAGCAGAATCAGCTGATGTACCCGCCCTCGGAGAGACCCCTCTTTACGCCCAATGAAACTATGAAAAACTTGACGCTGGTTCCGGTGAAAATCCACTTGTATTTAAGAGCTTAAAGAGCTCCGTTTAGCCCCGCCAGAATCCACATACCGTCGACAATTCTGTCGACGCGCCCGTCTGTCCGTCTCAATGTTTGTTTGTTTGTTTGTTGTAGCTGACAGTATAATTACCACATATTTTTCTGTAAGTGGCACACAGATACAAAGTTCCCACTTCGCCCGAAGTTGTATTTCCCACTTCCCTCCCAATCCAAACCAAGTTCCCAGCCACTGCACGGGAAATGAGATTCATTCCTCGTTGGGTTGAGTTGATTTCAACTCTGTCTGTTTTAAGCCTATATAGCGAAAACCCTATAATTATTCAGTAAATAATGCGGATATGTTATAGAGTTGCCATATAAACTACAGTGCGAATTTATAAATAAATTATAAAGGAAATCAGTTAGATTTTAATTTCAAGCTGAGTAATGCAATGTGTTCTATGAAATCTTAACAGACTTGTATTTTTATACTTTAATATCAAGCTTATTTTTTAGGCTTATCAATACTGGAAACGCAGGCGGTACGAGGTTCTGGAACCATTCAAAACTACGACGAAATCAGTTTCTTTCAGTTCGTTCAACATTTCACACCAAAAATGAGATTAAGCTTTATTTTTGTATTGCATATAGGGTTTGCTCTATGTGTAATTTCTTCGGTAGTCGGCGATGGGGAATATTCGGTAAATATTGTAACAGTTTAAGAAACTTGAATATTGCAAAATGAATGAATATGAAATTGTGATTTCTAGTTTTTCAGAGCCTTGAAAAGTTTCTTCGGAAGAGATGAGAAAAAGGCAAAGGAGATTGAATTAAGAAACAGGGAACAACGCTATGCATCCGTTATTGACAACTATTCGAAAATAATCAAAGCACGAAACGATCAAATCGCACAAATGAAATTGGATATCGGATAGAAACGTAAAGCATATACTGAATTAAAGGCGAAGGCCGAAAAATGTTTTCTCCAGACAAGCAGCTGTATTCCCTTTGGCAACACTTCGGGAATTCATCAGATAAGGCTTCCCCAGCTTGGATCCTTCGATGTTCTTTGTAACAGTGAGGTAGCCGGGCCTGGCTGGATTGTTATACAACAACGTATAGACGGAAAGGAAGACTTTCAAAGGAACTGGGCCAATTACAGTGCGGGCTTCGGATCGTTCAATGGAGATTTCTTCCTGGGTCTAGAGAAGATTCATCGTCTAACTAGTGCACATCGGCACGAACTTTACATTTATGTGGAAGATAATGATTATTATGATTTTGCACGTTATGATCGATTTGAAGTTGCTGGAGAAGATACTTCTTATCGCCTGTTGAGCTTGGGCGTCTGGACTCCAAGAAGAAAATCAGTTTTTGCAAAAGACAATATGAGAATTCACGAAAACATGAAATTCTACACCATCGATAGAGACAATGGCATGCAGTGCTCCGCACTTTGGTCTGGAGGTTGGTGGTTTCAAAGGTGTGGACATTGGTAAGCTCTCTAAAAACACTTAAAAAATTGTTTACTTGAGTTTCTATTGCTTTCAGTAACCTTAATTCGGGATACAACTTTAGATTCGATATAAAATGGGGATTCCATAAAAATGTTAAAAAAGTTCAAATGCTCATAAGACCAAAATCGGATTAATAATATAATATTCCTAAATGTATAAGTCATACTTTATGACTTTACGCATACTCAAATCTATACAGAATGTTATAAAATTCACACGACAAAAATAGAAAAAAAAAACTATTCTTATCTGCGGAAGTTGAGTTTACGCAATACAAAGCTTGGTTATTTTATTTTTTACACTCTCTGATAAACATTCTTGGATTAAAGCGGAAGTCTTAGTTATGGTAGCTATGTGTAATGCCGAGTTGGGTTTCAGTTCGGTTTTAGCTTTACAGTGTATTGGATTTGCTCAGTGTTACGCGTAAAATGAAGTTTTATTGGATGCGAGTACTGCACATGGTGCTGCTTTTCATTATATTGGGAACCGCGCTTGTAGTTGCAAGTAATTATGATCGGGTACTGCATAAACCAAAACTAGGTATACAGGGTACCTGGAATAAACAAACTATTATTGCAGGACCTTTATCCAGTTGAAGATGTTTTCCAAGATTACGAGAAGGCAATTATAAAGCGCAACAAGCAAATCGGAAGACTCAATCTTGAGCTTGCCTCATGGGATAAGCGATTGAGCGGACTTAGAGCCCAAGCCAATCTTTGCTTTTCCGATTCACACTCGATCGTGACAACAGGTCGGACTGTGCCTTAAATGGATAAAGGTACCTGCCTTGCTTTTCACATAAAACTCTATCGAAATATCGAAATTTGTTTTCTCATCTATTCTTTTATTTTCAGAAATTAAATTATTTCTTTTTTTTTGTTTTGGGAAGACCGCACAAAGTTCCATTGCTTATATGATCCAATACTAGCTGGAAAATATTGTAATAACTTAATAAACGTAGAAACTCTTAATTTTTCAGCGCTTTAAGAGCCAGCACATGCACATCCTGTTTTAATTTTTCCAACAGATTGTAGGAGTACCCGTAGAAAGCTCTTTGAAGATCCGTCTACGCACAAGAACAGCTGATTAGTTATAGCTAGGGAGAGAGAGAAAGAAAGAGACAGAGGGAAAGAGAGGGAGAGTCGCTGACTGACGTTGACAATGTATGCTGGCTGCTGAAGGTTCAAGTTACTTCCAGCTAGCTACTAGTTCAGTAGAGCTGCTACGCAGATACCCTACACTACATTTTTCTACTACTGAAGTCTTTATAAATAATTTCCTAACTAGCATCACAGGAGAGCTGCTACTCAGATACCCTACACTACATTTTTCTACTACTGAAGTCTTTATAAATAATTTCCTAACTAGCATCACACATAATGCTACAAATTTCTTCTAAAAATGTTCCTTCAATAAATTAGTTTCCAAAATAAATGCAGTGTATTTTGTTTGTGTACGCATTTAGAGTACTTTCAAGGGAATATAAAAATGAGATACTGAAGGAAGCAAGTAAGAAGACACCTCGACGAAGCGCAGGGGCGGCTTGTGTGATATGAAGTGAGACTCTATTGAGCTGCGGCTTAACCTTCGCATTGTTGGGTAACAAAGACCAAGAACTTGTTAAAATCGAGTAAAAAAAGCAGGGTACCAACAGCAAGCCTCTGGTTTTATACTCTCTACTGATTGATTGTAAAAATAATAACTAATTTAATGTTAATAATCGTATAGGTTGTTGAGACTCTAATTAGAGACGAGCTGGTTCGAATTTTTTTATTTTTACAGGTTTTCCGATGATTACCAGATATAATAATAATCCGATTTTGTTGAAAATTTGAGTGCACAATATATATAGAATTTTATTCAGATTTAAAGTATATTGTCTTCAAAAAAATATATATCCATAAAACGATTCGCACCAAGCTTATAGATAGGATATATAGATATAAACACCCAGTGCTTTGCAAACCTCAAGCAATAACTTGTATACCCCTTTAGCAAGGGTATTTATAATGAGTGGAATTTCGCGCTGCGTTGCACTTGTGGTAAGAGCCGCTTAAGGTAGTTACCAAGCGGGCGACCAAGTGTGCAGGTTAGGGACAGGCGAAGGGGAGGGGGGGCATTATATGCGGGCACGCAGGATGCAACGCATTGCCAGCTGAGCCGTGCCCAGCCCTGCCCTTTGTCATTGCGGCTAAAGAACCCAAGCGGCGAGGCAAAGACCCAAATCAAAAGGGGTTGCCCTTTCCACGATTCCACTCACTCTGCTCTACCGCTACCTCTGCAACATATAATAGGCTTGATAAAATCAACGAATATTTTCGAATGAATATATGAAATAGTTTTCAGTTCGTTTTCCACTTGTAATTTCAAAATTTCCGAGCTTCAATTGGCTGCAAGTGTGACCAAACCCAACTTAAATTATCCTTAGTTTTATGTGAATAACGGAAACGTAGATGTTTTCTATCTGACAAGCCTGGAACTGCAATTTCAAGTTGGTAAACGGCTTAGGTGCAGCCAAGTTGGGGTGCTAGTGGGTGGCAGGGTAGGATTAATGTCAGGCCAACTTGGAAACGACGCTAATGAGATACACTTTACCAACTGCAAGCACACTTGCAGCTCTCTTAACTCTGAGGGATTTGTGTAGTTTCTTCAAAATTGAAGCGTCTTAAAAAAGAAAAACTTAGATTAAAGAGAAATTTGGTAGAATTTACACAAATAGTTTGTTTAAGGTTTATCCGAGTCTACATATAAGAAATTCCGCAGTTTTAAACATCTTCCTTAACTGTAGAATACTGTCACAGCTTCTGCCCCGTATGTAACATACTTTAAGAGTTAGTTAATATACCCTTACTTATGGAAAGACCTAAAAATCAAAAGATATCTGCAAGCAAAGCTCCAATCGAGGGATATTTGAGATCCTGCAATCGTTCCCTTTCATTTCTTCGGGAAATATATGGATGTCTGCATATGGTAACCCATTCACAGCGTTAATATACCCTCGTAACCCATTTTAAGTAAGTGCAGAATCACACAAACAAAGTACATTGTTGTATTTTAGCCAAGTCCAAATACAAGAGCATGCCGTGACCATGTGCATGCTTGTATCTTGTAGTTGTATCTTGTAAATGTTTATCTTGCGCTGGCACCCTCTCTCTCTCTCTTTTACTCTTTCCCTCTCTCTCCCTTTTACACACTCTTCGACTCGCTGAAGCTTCAGTCGTACGTATATCCGTTCTGTTTGGTAAGACGCCGTTGCTTCTGCTGTTTTTCTGCCTTCCAGAAATTCTCTGTCCGTCTGTTTGTCCGTCTTTCGGTCTGTCTGTCTGTCTGTCCGTCTCTCTGTCCGCCTATCTGCCTGTTTTCCGTTTCAGCCGTTTCTACCCTGCCCTTCCGCTGGTCGCTTGGACGGCTTCTGTTGTTAAGTTGGCATTAATGTGTAGTCGTTTGTAGTTAATTCGTTGCCTCTTGTCTCTCTCTCTCTCTCTCTCTCTTTCGCTCTACCCGACGTTTTCCACATGCCCAAATGCGTTCTGCAACATAAAGATGCTCTATCTCTCCGCCCCCGCACCACGGTTCTCTCTCTCTCTCTCTCCCATCGAAAGTCTGCACTCAACGACTTTAAATGTATCTGCTCGCTGCAAAGTACCGAAAATATAAATTACACCCTACTTACCAGCTATGAAAAAACCAAAATAAGTAAGTTTGACTTAATACCCTTTAAAATAGGTCGAAATAGGTCTGCAAATTACGAATATATATATTACATTTTTTATTAATATAGCTTCTGAAACAGATTCTTGTTAACCAAGTTTACTTAACTTTTTATATGCCACGCCTAGTGCAACGTAGGGTATCTAACAGTGGAACCAACTCTACTGTTGCTTTATTTACTTTGTTTTTGCATTGCGACAATTTACTTCAACTTGGATTGCGTTAATCTGGCAAATGTTTGACGTTCTCGCTATTAAAAGAGCACCGTGTACCCACCGGGCACCCTTCGCTCACTGCGGTCACCTTTGGGTGTTGGAAAACACCGCAGCGAGCACGGACCGTGACAGGGCTCTGTCTGTTACACTGATTAAAAGCAATGTTCCAGAAATGTGTTTACCTGTCGCTAATGAGAATTCACAATGAATTTCACTCGTTGATTCGTTTTTGTTACTGTCTTGCTTTGCTTCCTACCTTCCTTCCTTCCTGCCCCGTCTGGCGGGTATCATCCACAACCAAGTTGTGCCCCGTTCCTATATCTCTACGGATTGCTCGCTCTCCCCATCTTATGTCGCATTGCGACTAGTTTCTACAATATGAGAGTTCCTTCGATAAAGACACTCGCTTTCAGTGCGCATACGAGTCTAGAGCAGGGTATTGGTACGGTTCAAGCTGAGTGAAAAGTCTTACAAAACTCTATAGAAAAGTATTTACCTTTATTTTCCTTCTGATTACAGTAATCTAAGTGCGAGAAACAAATTGGATAGCGACTTAGCTAGAAAGTTACCAAAAATGCCAATACTTTTTAAAAAATAAAATAAAATTATTTTCTACTTTATGTTACAGCTTTTTCTATAGCTACACCTATACCTAAACAATACCTTTGCCGAGCTTATTGCAATAATGTTTTTTTTTGTTTTGGCCAAGAGTTCCTCTCCCTTGCGCCGTACCCTAGAACCGCGAGAACCGCCTCGAAAATCAATGTGTGTAACGAAAAAAACAACCGAGAAATAAATGTTCTGTGAAGGAATTTCTACAGTTTTTTGTTTCTTTCTTTTTTTTTGTTTTTTACTGTTTCGCTTGCATTCACACCCCTCTCGGGTCTACCCGATGCCGGGCACCTCCCCGTTCCGTTGCCCGGCACGGTCGTGTGTTTGTTTGCCGCTCTCTCTGTTTATAGTACCTTCGACTCGTTTAATGCCTTTCGCATGAAATGGGAAACAAATCCAAACAGAAGCGAACCAAAAAAAGAGAAACGCCGGTCCCGGTCCCGGTCTCGGTCCCTTCTATGCCGGAACAGATAGATTCGGCAGGCGGGCAAACAGAGCAAGCAGGAAAAACGGAAGAACAGACCGTGCAGCCCGACGGAGAAAGGCAGACGGAGGAGACGGGCAGACGAACAGACAGACGAGTACGCTAGAATTTGTTTTCTTCGGTTTATTGATTTAACTTTATTGCACAGAAATTGAGCTGAGTGCCTAGACTAGCGGTACTAGGGGTACTAGGGGTACTAGGGGTACTAGGGGTACTAGAGGTACTAGGGGTACTAGGGGTACTAGGGGTACTAGGGGTACTAGGGGTACTAGGGGTACTAGGGGTACTAGGGGTACTAGGGGTACTAGGGGTACTAGGGGTACTAGAGGTACTAGGGTTACTAGGGGTACTAGGGTTACTAGGGGTACTAGGGGTACTAGGGGTACTAGGGGTACTAGGGGTACTAGGGGTACTAGGGGTACTAGGGGTACTAGGGGTACTAGGGGTACTAGGGGTACTAGGGGTACTAGGGGTACTAGGGGTACTAGGGGTACTAGGGGTACTAGGGGTACTAGGGGTACTAGGGGTACTAGGGGTACTAGGGGTACTAGGGGTACTAGGGGTACTAGGGGTACTTGGGGTACTAGGGGTACTTGGGGTACTAGAGGTACTAGAGGTACTAAGTGTACTACAAGTACAAGAGGTACAACAAATACAGGGTGCTACTCAATGATGTGACAGTTATTACAATTAGCCCGGGATTAGATCTATAACAGACACTTGAATCGCGACCCAACTTAGTAGGGTTGCTCATACCTCTTGAAGGTTTCCCCAACAATTATTCAGGTATTTTTAAATACCCTATAATTGCAAGAACTTATTAAAAGTTTCAGCTCATTCTGCTAAACAATTCTCAAAGAAAGTAACCTTCGTTTCTTTCGTTCTTTCATATTTACTATTATAGTGCTTCGATCTGCTAATTTCCGTACACTGGCAGCGACCTTTTCCCCACTCTCTGCTAGCTGGGGGAAAAGTTGGCAGTATAAACAATTGACATATTCATAAATATGCAATTTACTCAGCTTTTTTATTTCGCTTTGCTGCATTTCCTGTTTCCAGTTGCTGCTGTAGTTGTTGCTGCTGTTGCTGTTGCTGCTGTTGCTGCTGCTGTTGCTGCTACTGTCGATGTTGCTTTAGGTACTAAAATTACCCAACGGAAACCAAATGGCAACACATGCCCATAAATTAGCATTTAGAAAAAATACTACAAAACACAGAGCAGGGCACAGCGAAGAGCTGCCTCTGATCGACTAGTGTATACCCTGCAGTGAAAATTACACGCTCTCGCACTCTGCAGTGTTGCTAGCAGGCAGCATACTCCGCGGCGAGTTAGGGCAGCGAACACGGCAGCAACTACGGAGCAAATGCAAAGAGAAATGTAATTCAGGCCCAACAGCAACAATGCGGCGCAAATGGAGCGAAAGGAGAGTGTGGGGTAGAGGCGGAGAGATATGCTAGGCAGCCACACACAGCGAGAGATAGAGAGTGAGATAGAGTGAGATAGAGAGAGAGAGAGAGAGGGGGCGGGGAGACAAGCTTATGTAGATTTTGACTTAATTCGATTTGCTTTTGCTTTGAAGTACAAAAAAGCGAGCAAAACCGAAAATAAATTGGACTTATGCAGCAGCAACAACAAGAGCAGCCGAGCCAGTCGAAACGGCAGCAACAAAACTCTTGGCCAATTTGTGGCAAGTTTACGTTGCCCCGTTGCCACTTGAAGATAAGTCGGGTCAACTACACTAACTGCAACAACAACAACAACAACAGCAGACTACCCTGTCGAGCCGGCCAAATGGTCTGCGGTTTAACATGGCCAATTTGACTGCGATTTCTGGGTTTCGGACATTGGCTTGGACTTTTGCGTTTATTTTGCCGGGATTGGATTTAGCCCCTGCCTGCGCTCCGGTATAATTTAGCTTACTAAATGGCCTCTAAGTGCGATAAAAAGACATTTTATTCAAATTTCGAAATGTGCTAGAGACCCGAACCGTATCGCAGCACCACCTCCTCCATCCATACCGAGAACTCCTAACCCATTCCAGTTCCCCTCCCGAATTGACTTCTATTAAAAGCTTGTTCAACCTTGATTGGCAGCCGCATCACATTCGTTTTCTTTGGGCTTAATTAATGGATTGTAGTTTGTAAAACAGTTTTAAAGGGTCCAACAAGTTTGTTAGACTTAACATCTATTTAAACGGGTTACAGGGTTCTGTCCGTATGAACGTGTCAATTTCCGCAACTAAAGCAGTTAGAGACCTCAAATTTACCAAACAGCATATCTATATATCCTTCGCTTCTGAGTTTCATTTTAAATATTGGATGCCACGCCCTCTGCCGTAGCAATACAGCTCTAAGTTCAAAAGGTCTATCTCCTCAGCAACTACAATATAGCTTGTTAATATCTAATGGGAGCTCCAAGCAAATTTGTCAATGTTTCCTCTTTCTCAGACTCTCCATCTATCTCCCTATCTGCCTCGCTTTCTTCCTCCTCTCTGTTTATGAATCATGCGCAGCTTTGACATTTATGACTTCAATTTATTTGATAAATTTCACACGCGCGTTATCAATTGGTTGGACCCATCTCTCTCTCTAACCAGTCCCAGTGCCTGTCCTAGTCCCAGTCCCAGTCCCAGTCCCAGTCTCATCTTCAGCCTCACAGTTAGGGCAATAAATTTTGACGGATTAGTGCGCTTATGAGAGGCATTGGCAGAGAGGGGGAGAGAGTGGGAGGGGGAGGTGCTCACGAAGGACGAAAAGCAACGTCGAACCGAATCGAAGGCAATGGGCGGGGCAAAAACTATTTAGAATGGCATCAACTGTAATAATGTCTATTATTATTTATTTTTATTTCCTCCCAGCAGGAAGGACCACGTGCATGTGTGTGTGTGTGTGCGGAAGTGGAAAAGGGGGCGGGACTGTTGCCTTGTATCGACTTTCATAAAATATCGATAGCCTGTTATTGATAACCGTGTCGAAAGTCATTTTCTATTTGCAGTCGCTGCAAATGATGCCCTGCCCTGCCCTGCCCTTTCCTCCGCGACCACCACCAACGATATCGAGTTGATAAATTTCCACTTATCAAGCATGTTTATAGCGCGTATTTATCAAATCTGTGCGTAGGAATTGAAACCATAAAGCCAGATGCTCCAAAGAGAGACAATATCTGTTGGAAATTGGGCATTATGCTAAACATAAATGGAAATTTCTGCATATAAGTCAGTTCGAAGAACCCAAAGAAATTTGGACTAAGCTGTCTTTAAACGACTCTGTTTGCACAGGTCTAGCATTTCCCTAGTTCTTCCGGGCATATTATCATAATATCCAAGTAGAACATCTTCTAATAAGCTGCAGACTCATTAAATATAGTCGAACTGAAATCTGCAAGTGCCTTTATTATGTGCATACTCTATTCAATCGTGTAGCTAACCCCATCAGATATTACTCTGCCTGCAAGTGTCTCCACGGTTGACCCATATGCCGAGCGAAAATAATTTAGCTTGAGCGCTCGAGTACCCCGAGAGGTGTGACAGCTGTACGTGTCTGAAGAATTGAGTGAAATTCTGAGTAGAGGCGTCTTTATCGCACAATAATCTCGAATTGAAAATCCTCGAAATTAATTATTGGTCCCTTGTCTCGTTAAATCTCTCACCTGCGGAAAGCAAGGGAAATTGTAAACAAATATGGCTTTGGTGATGTCTATGTTCGATAAGGCCTAGCTAGGCAGCTCGACTATGGGATACCATATAAATGAGAAGGGAAGAAAAACTAAGCCTAGACGTGATCGGGTATAGATGTACTCTAAAAGGAATCCCTGAATATTCGAGTTTATGAAGATTTCTGTTAAAAAACAATGTGGAACTTATTCTATAAATATTTAAAATATTTAAAATTGTGTATTTTATCATTATTTAATTCAAATATTCCCTATAGATATTATTTAATGTGCTTTAATTTATATGAATATTTTAATAAAGTGTAGCCCGTCATACCCTGTAGGTTATGCCCGAAACTCCCCTCCTCTTTTAGGCTAGGCCAGCATACCCCTTTCTCCCCGCAGTACTCACCGGGTAACCCGCTTGAAATTGTGCCTCTCTCTGTGCACTCATCTCCCTTCCTTCTGCCCAGGCTCGCAGTCCGCTCCCATCTCGGTTTGCTTATGCCGTTGCACGTTTCGGGGCCTGAATCGTGATATCGCAAGTGCAAGACTAAGGCGTGCCGTGTGCCCCAGCAGGAGGAGGGGGCGGCGCAGATGGAGGCCACTTGATGCAAGTACATGTGGATTTAAGCCCAGCCATAATTGGCCTAATATATTGTGGCTTGTCTAGATCCCCACAATGGTCTCGCCTCGGACACGTTCAGGTCGCACAGCGCGGGGTTCTCATCTGCTCAGCTTACGATGTTTATCGTTGTTCGACTAACGCACCCAAATTCAGTTTTTCAAATGTGTTTTCCTCCCCCTCTCTGTCTCCCGCCCTCTCTCTCTTCTACGAAATATGGGTGTGACACGGAGTTCACAAACGACTCGAAACGAGCCCAAAAGCAAACAAATCTGACTGCGACTCTACCTCGAGAAAATCCAACTGCAACTGTGTCCCCCCGGACAGTCTGACTGAGACACTGTCTTAGCTTGTTTATTTGCTCAACTAACTTTTGATATTTTTCCACAAAACAAGCCTTGGCATTTTGGCCAAGAGAGCCCTGGTAGTGGCCCAGGCAGGTGCCCGAGTTTACGAGCTACAATGAGGCAATACCGACAGTAAACCTACATAGATTATTTTGCAAACTGCCTTGAATTAGTTGTCAGATAATAAGTACAGACATCTCATATAACTTCACAGAGTTTGTACTGCCCGAAACGTAGAATAGGAACAAACTTCTAAGTCATTTCGATAATTCTAAATATTCTAAAATATATATCTTATATATCTTACGCGCTTTAATTCCGACTACCAAAATGTCCTTTGAAGACGAATCCGTTTCCGGAAAAACGTTTAGCTTGACAGACGTAAAATCCACCGCATCGAGCCTTAGTCTGCGAGACGCCCCATCTACCGGATCCAAGTACAGTCTGCGCGAAACCGCATCGGAGATTCTAATAAAATCGGAACATGACTCGTACGTTGTGCCATCGCTTGAGTTACTGGAACAACCAGATTTGATCGAAAACTCAGTAGGGGATTTTGTCAATCCGGAAGACAAGCAGAGCAACTACGACGAGGCCCAGCTAAACGAGCGCATGTCCCATCGTCTCGATCAGCTCGCCAAGTTCGAGAATTCTCTGAGCGACACCTCCGCCATGGGCGATGGCAATGTGGAGGTGGATGAAGGCGAGCAACCGATTCTGACATGGAAGAAGTTCTTGGAGAAGGTGCGTAAGAACCAGGAATCATAGGCCGTACAATCAGCTCATTAAGGGGGAGAGAAAGGCGCAAGTTAAGAACAATACAAAATAATTTTTTACGAGTTGCAGTTGATTTTTATTTGAAATTCTGAATAAAGCAACCAAACAACTTGAATTCTTCTGACATTTTAAATAGTTAGGCAACGCCGTCAAATCTATCGATAATTTCGTGGCTGCAGCGCTGCCTTTGGGCCGACTATCGATACGTCACAGCTGATCAAAAATTTTGTGAACATTTGTCGGAATGGGCTGTAAGTAAAACTCTTGCTAGTAATATTTTTCTATCTAGATATAGATAATTGTTTTGCTCGAACAGTTACCTGGAAGAAGAAGGAGACCAAGCTGCTGCTCAGTCTCTACTTGAAGCACAGGCAGGAGTTCGATGGACGACAAAAACAGAACTCCAAGATTTGGCAACAGATTGTGCTTGAGTTGCAGGACTGCGGAGTGCGAACCAACTACATTAGTTTGGATCGAAAATTTCGTAACATGAAACGAACATATTTCAATATAAAGAAACGCCCGAACTCGTCCAGCTGGGAGTACTATGATATGATGGAGGAAATACTTGACAAAACCCCCGGACAAACGACACCTACAAAGATCAAACCTATAATTGAACAAGAACAACAACGAAAGCGGAACCAGAAGTCTGTGTGCCCGAGATCATTATGAACGAGTCGAATTTCGAGCAGCAATACGTGAACGTGGAGAGTCCCGTCATGAGTTTGGATGAGGAACTGGAACTACAACGTGTCGAGGAACTGAAAGGGATACGTATTGCTCTGGAAGAATCAAATCAAATACAGCGTGAGCGGAATCAACTATTACTCGATCGAAACACGCTCATGGCACAATTTCTGGCCGTAACCCCTAAGACAAAACAAAAGACTTCTACCTGAAGAACTTAACATTTATTTGTTTTACATTTCTATATTGTTTTACCATATAAACTTCATATATCTTTATACAAATGTATGCTATTTTCATCATCACGGCTTTGAAACACTTGAAATTTTTATAAACCTTGGGGTACTATGACACATAGTTAGATCTAGGAAGAATCTATTCCTTTTTGTTTTTTTTTTAAGACTTAAGAACTATTGTAGAGATATACAGTAAGCTACGTTTCGATGAAAGAGTGCACCTTTCAAAACAATTGCCTGAAAGCAGATTTGTTTAAGCTGATTTATTAATCTGGCGACATCGTGCGATCGACGAAAGACGTTGACGTCAGAGTACAGACAGACAGACTGTAGGAGAGAGAGGGGAGACCATTTGAGCGAAGCAGACACTCGAAAAATGCGCTAAAGACACGCTAAGTGGACCACTAATTAGCGCAATTAATGAGATAAATGTAAATATAGAAGCATAAAAGACAGTCACAAAAACAAGAGGCGAGCAACGAGAGACAAAGACGGGTTGTTCGGGAGAGAGAGGTCGGGTTGGGTGAAGAAAAGACATGCTAATGGAATTAACATAGCGTGGTTAATAGTTTTACTAAATTTGAAAACAAATTTTCATCATCTTTACATACATTAACGTGGCCACAGTTTTGCCTCTTCCTGCTCCCAAGTCTTTTACAGTTGAGAGAGTTGAGAAATATCTTAAAAACATATTAGGCTGAATGCAGGGTATGCAGTAGTCGTGCTGCTGTCAGCTGCCTTGTCTGCATATTCTAGTTTTATACAACTGTTAATTATCAATACGAATAATGAGTTGGCGTCTGTCTGCACGACTTTGGGACAACGGAAAACTACTTTAGGCCGGGCATAAACGACAATCGGCCTAAATGGGGAAAGCGTAGGGGTTTTTACAGCTCATCAAATTCAGCTGGCTAATTGAAGAGTGGAAAATTTACATCTTAAATCTCTTAATATTTAAGTGTTGAAAAATTTCTTAGAAATAGGTCGTTTTTGCATTTTTCCACAGAAATAGGTCGTTTGTTTTACAACTAAACTGAAATAGGTCGTTTTGGCACTGTTAAACAGAAATAGATCGCAATGTTTTGTATAGGTTATAGTATAGTTTAATATAGTATTTATAAGTGCCAAATAATTTACCACATATTTTATTTTTTCTCTATTCAACCTACTCGAACTGTTCTTAAAGCTGCCTCATTGAGCAACTGGCCCAACTTCAGCTTGGCATGCAAACTTGAGCTCGGCAGGTTCAATTTATTGAGTAATTGCTAGGGGTATGGGTAGGTTTATGGGTTGGAAAGAGCAGGGCAGGGCGGGGCAGGCAGGGACTGCTTCAATTAGACTTGCTCATACAATTTGGCCAGTTGCACAAATGTCTGGCGGCGTTTCTCTCATTAACTCAATGGCACGAAGCACAGCTCGACTGTGGCTCGTAGCGGGCTCCTCTCCTGCTCTCCTACTCTCCTACACTGCTACTCTCCTGCTCTACTGCTCTGCTCCTGCTCCCGCTCTGGCTATTGCCATTGCCGTTGCCAATTTCCGGGGGCAAAAACGGCCGTTGGGCGTAAATTAAAATTAAATTCAAATGGAAAAGTGTCGTAGCCCGTGTGCGACGATGCGGCAGGATGCGCTGGCGGGACGGCGCAGGACACAGAACACGTCGGGCAGCGATGGCCAGCGGGCATTGGCATTGGCCATTGGCACGTCTGTCAGCCGGGCAACATTTTAGCAATTATATTCGCGTTCGAGCCACATTACAACGGCAATTACACGCAGCAGGCAGCCGCAACGCAGCGCTGGCCCCCTCCCTTGCACCCATTCCTGTGCCAGGTCCCGGCTCCAGCCTGGTATCCCTGGCATCCACAGCATCCTCGTCAGTGTCACGTGAAGCGGCAACGTGCTCAACCGAATGTCGGACTCACGGACGGACGGACGGACGAACGGACGGACGAGGACACACTGACGCATACAACTCTGATGGACGGCAGTCGACGCTGACGTCGACGCTAACGCCGACGCTGCTGCTGACGTTGATGTGTACGTCGACGCTGTCATTGACAGGCGTTACGGCTCTGCTCGCCGCCCCCTCTGGAACGCCTGCCATGGCCCATTTGCCGCTGCCAAGCATGCGAATTGCGAATACCTTGCCGAAATGTTTCGTTTCCTGCATTCCTTTTACAGCGAATTCTGTCTCAATTCCATTTGGCGAGAAACGCTTTTCTCGGCTTCACTTTATGGCATTCCTGTTTTTTATAGCACTTTATTTCAGCAAATTTTCCTATTTTATTTCTCTTTATTATATACCATACATTTTTTTGTTTTATTTTTTTTTATTATATTCCATACATATTTTTTTATTCCCGTTTATTATTAAAAATTTAGTTTTTTGAGTTATTTTTTATTAAATTCCAATTATTTTCTATTTTATTTCTCTGTATTATATTTCAAACATTTTCTGTTCTATTTCCCTTTTCCTTTATTATATTTCAAAAATGTTCTGTTTTATTTCTCTTTATTATATTCCAAGAATTTTATTTATCTTTATTATTTTCCAAAAAATTTTGTGTTTGATATCAGAACATTTTCTGTTTTATTTCTCTTTATTATATTTAAAAAATTTGCTGCAAAAATTTCATTGCAAAAATTTCAACTCAGCTGTAGATAATTTTTTTTCCATTTACTATCGTATTTATCATAGCTTTTCTTTATTTTATTATCATCTTTATACCTTAGAGAGTTTTTATTAAATTTGTCGCATTCAAATGCATGCAACTCCTTGATACCCTATAAAATATACAAAAGAGCACAATAAAAATATGAAATTTCAGCATGCATGTGGTCGTTCGTGTGTGTGTGAGCGTGTGTGTGTGTGTGTGTAGCAGTGTGTGTGTGCTGGTAAATGAAATAAAATAAATGTATAAAAGCAATAACCAAGCGACATTACATAAAAATCTACTTGGCCCGGCTCCTAATGACTCTTGTCCTGTGTGTGCAACAGAGAGAGAGAGAGAGAGAGAGAGAGAGAGAGAGGGAGAAAGAGAGAGAGACACAGAGAGTGGGCGAGTAGGTGTGTGCGTGCGAGCGAGACAGGCTGTGACGTGGGCCTATTTAGGCTTACATGTGTGAGCGTGTGTGCGTGTGTTGAATATGGCCGACACTTCCGTTCGACATGTTGCTCCTGTTTCCGTTGCGCTACAGCACCCCCTACCATAGCCGGTGGGGGGTTGGTGCTCCCCCCCCCCCCCTGCTACCAGGCACACCTCACGCCGTGCAGTCGCTCGGGGACGGGAACGGCCACTCGCATAAAATACAATATACACAAAGATTGCTGCTGTACCATGTTTCGTCTTGCTCAGTTTGTGTTGTTGTAATGGGTATTGCCATTTATTGCTGTTGCTGCTGTTGTTGCTGTTGTTGTTGCTGTTGTTGGTCACGCATGGTGTTGCCTGTCGCTTGCTGTTTTTATTGCCGGCGCTTCCTGCCGCTCGCTTGTTTCATAATTAATATCCTTTCACACATTATTATTACGGAAATGAGTGGGGAATGCGCACACGTACATATACCTAAATAAATTCCATATACACGCACCCGAAAAAGTATCGGAAGTTATAGCCCATAGCTCTAAAAAGGCTAACAAAACATCACTTTTACTTTCCATTCAGGTTATTCGGCTTTAACTATCATTTAATTTCCATTTTGTACCTTTTTATATCACGTAGCACGTCGGATAATGCATGTTGCGTACTCTATATAAAAGTGTGCCTATCCACATGCCTGTAGGTGTATATATGTTCAAGTCATCCTATTAAACTAAAGGGTATATAACCCTTTGGCTAAGCAATACTTTTTTATTGGCATTGCGAGCTTAATAAAAGGGTATCTGCCGCCTGGCAATACAGTATCTCGGCAACTAATTTTCCATACTGCGCACAGGTATCTGCAAGTCGTGTGTGCTAAACTGTTGCTTTTTTTCCTCTACTTGTTTAATATTTATCCCGCTGCCTCAGATGGCGGGCAGTACGCACCCTGCCCGGGCCCACTACGGGCTTGTAATTAAAAGCTCATGAAAAGTGATTAAAAATTGAACTGTGGTTGCCCATCCAACACACACGCACACACACATGCATACATGTGCCACATGCATTCATACATGTTTATTAAATTGGTTTTTTATACCCTGCGACGTTTGAGTGTGCTTAAGAAAGAGTATACTAATTCTGTGCAAATGTATATTACAAAAAAGGCAGTATGTGCGTATGAATGCGTTGAACTCTGAAACTATTAGAGCTAGAAATACCCAATTTGGTAGAAACATTACTGTTTACCATACTCAAAGTATGTTTTTTTTAATATGGTATGCCACGCCCACAGGCGCCACAAAGCGCTTATTTATAGCAGAAGTTAAAGCCAAAAACCAACTCAATTAAGCATATTGAATACTCTCAGAGT
Source organism: Zaprionus inermis (assembly GCA_018151445.1). Classification (NCBI taxonomy): domain Eukaryota; kingdom Metazoa; phylum Arthropoda; class Insecta; order Diptera; family Drosophilidae; genus Zaprionus; species Zaprionus inermis. Next base: position 4,476,177 of record JAECXD010001703.1, on the reverse strand, counting down.
AGGAACGCAGGGTATCCAACCGTCAAGCACACTGCACTGTTGCTCTTTTAACTGGTTATTTTTTTTTGTGCCTCATATTTTTCATGCCATAAAAATGTCAAAAACAGTGGGGAAACTGTCGGACCAGCTGTAAACGTCATATAGGGAAAATGGTTGAAAATTCGAGCAGCTTTTATCGAAGATTTTGAAACAATTTAATATTAAAGCGGTAATGCGACTATTGATACGGAATATTGTAGATATGTTTAAAACTATAACTACTTTTTAATTCATTTAAACTACATAAATTATGCAAATACTTAAGGGTTAAGCAAATACCACAAAAAGTTAAGGATCTGCCAAAGAGTACATAAACAATGTACTTAGTAGATCTTTGCGAGAGATAGGCTTACTTTACTGGACATACCTTAGGGTAATCTATATAACTGCTGAGTGGAATTGGCATTGGGTAAGAGGAACTGACCGCAACCGCAACACGTCAAGTCTGACTCATGAAATTGGAGTAGAGAGCGAGAGAGAGAGCGAAAGATCCCTACAAGAAAGATCCTTGTAAAGGATTAGCATTTAGCGGGGTATTTATGCTATGCACAAACGGGAGTAAGTGGGGAAAGCGAGTAGGGGCAAGGGATAGAGAGGAGAGTAGGTTGGCTAAAAGAAGTAGAAGGAGAAGTAGAGGCATGTGTCACCCGTCAGGCATGACGCACGACTTAATGCTCACAGGGAGCAAGGATAGGGGGCTAAGTACGCCCTACGCGTAGGGAGGTAGCCAAGCAGCAGGCGCACACACGATTCGACTGTACCGAGCAGGCCCTGCTCGCTGACGGGAACTATCGCGCATGCATGAGTGGCATTTTCGCCGTCATTTCCATGCGAAGTGTGTGCGGGTCCTTGCGTGTTGCGTGCAATTTGCGTGTAATTCTTGCTGCAGCGCGCAGTACCGGGGCACAGATTGGGGACCCCGAAGTGCTGGAGCTGGCTTGGATTGCAGCCGTGTGTGCTGTCGTGTCATCGCAGCACATAAATCATAGGCAGCAACTGCGACTGAGCCGCGAGCGAAACTGCGTCGCGGTAGAAACATAAAAATGGGAAATGCGTAATTTATGCTGCGCAACTCGAGCGCGGCGTGGGGTGGCTTGGTTGCTTTTGCGACTGTACCGCAAAGCTTGCAGTTTTCCCAGAAAAAAAAAACGGAAAAGCCAGTAACATTCGTCTGAGACGCAATTCGGGAAACTGCGCTCTCTACGTGTCTTGCAACCCTCTTACGTCGACAGCAACCACCCCGAAGACAATGTCCTTGGCACTACCGGGGACTACCGTAACGCAGCATTCGATTTTATCGTCTGTACCAACATTGGTTTGTTGCCATTGTAATCCCCGGTCCCGTCTGCCGGCCCTGCCCCTGCCCCTGCCCCCAGCCAGGTCGTAATTCAATCAAGCTGCGTACAGTTCGTGCTGCCTGAGTGCCAGCATACGTTGAGTGGGGCAGCCAGTGTGTCCATATCTATTTTCTGCCGCTGCCTCTTGCGCGCTTGTGGTCACACTATCTCGTGCAGCTCCAGTTGCAGCTGGAAGTCCGCGCGTCGGCCCACTGTGCCGCACTGTGGAGACTGACGCGCACGAAAGTGACAGGTCGGTCAGTGGAAAATATGAATACCACTTGAGCATGTTAACCCCGAAAGGCGTTTATAAAACTGTCCAAAGCTATTAATATCAAAAATTCCGCACACACACACACACACACAGAGAGAGAGAGAGAGAACGTGGGGGGAGGCAACAACTGCGCAGTTGTTTAGACTGACTCCCCCTTGCACGCCCATGTCCTGGGGCCAGGTCAGCCTATGAATCGCAGCGAGTGGCATGTTTGGCGTCCATGAGGCGGAAATGAAAAGCGCATGGCAACAGCGCGGGGCGGGACGTAGAGGAGGGAGAAGGGGGCTGGTCACTAGTTGGTTGGAGTATTATCAACAGGCACACACACACACCAATAAATTGAGAGCGGGAGGGAGAGAAAGAGCGAGAGTGAGAGCGACCCTCGAGCTAAATGCTTTGCGAGTGGCATCTACGCGCCATGTGTCCTTTGTTATTTATGATTAAAAGCGCAAGGACTCGTCAACGCACACACACTTGCACACACACACTCTCGCACTCGGTCATTTACATACATTACATATGTATATATGCAGGCGTGTGTGTGTGTGTGTGCTTTGGGTTTGTATGCTAAATATAACGCTGCATGTGTCCATACACGTCCATCACTTAATCACGCCACCACACTGACGATTTTTTTTGCCTACTCACTCTCTCTCTCTCTCGCTCTCTCACTCCGCTGCTCGCTCGCTCCTGGCCGTTGGGCACCCTACGCGCGGAGAGCATATGCATTTCGGCAAACAACTATATAGATTTATATATAATTAATTTATTTATATATAACTAATAACCAAGATACTTATTTTTAAACAATTATTTTAACTTAGAATATTATTAACATTATTATTATAAACTTAAATATTTTTCTTTTAGACGTATTATTAAGTTTATTAGAATATTTATTTTATATAAACTGAGTTGTGTTACTTGTTCAGTTAAAGAAAATAAAGGAAAGCTATGAAAACCTATTTTAAATAATTAATTTCACTTTTGGTATTATTATAATTATTATTAGCAACTTAAATATTTTTACATTTATGAGTATTGTTAAGTTTATTATAATATTTAGTATATTTAAGCTTCGTTTTGTTAATTTTAATTAATTAATGATAATAAAACAGTTACGTAATATTAAATAAAACAATAGCTGAATCTACGGTAAAACTTTAATGACTATATAATTATATTAATATATAATATATACAAAATATTAAATAAATAGTTTATAAAGTTATTTGACTATGTATGGTCATACATATAGTCGCATTTTTGCAGGTTTTCTACCTATTTTAGAACTTTTTATAAGACATGTCATACTTTTACAAAGAAAAAACGTCAATTTGAAGAGTTTTAAGCTTAGATACCGCTAGGAATTCAATTTTGTTAGTTTTCTAAAGTCTTTAATACAGAATCTGTTAAAGTTTCCAGTGAATTGTAGTAAACTGTAAAGAGAACCTTCAAAATAAATAATTAAAAATATATTAAAATATTTAATATCTCTTGCTACTCTGCTAAATATTCCACTGTAGCGCACTGCTTTGTTCGTGCTGGCCGTGCCGGCCTGCGCAAAGGGTTCTCTCCACTTACTTTGCAGCGAAAAAAAGGGCGAACAAAATTGCGTGCGAGGATTTCGCAATGTTCATACGCTTGGTTAAGCCGCCACTGCACGCACATCCTTGCGCACATCCTGGCCAGGCAGGGCTCTGGCTCTGGCTCCGGCTATGGCTCCGGCTATGCCTCTGTGCCTGGGCTTGACTGGCGTGAGCGCGTTTGGTTTTTATTTAATTTCAGCTACATGAATGTCCATGTCCCAGTCACTGTGTGTGTGTGTGCGAGAGTGTGAGTGCGTCCAGTGGCGTATCCTTTCGCTCACTGAAATATGCAAATAAGTTAATTTTTATTATTATACCCTGCAGTGGGTATATTTATTTTGAGCAGAAGTTGGCAATGTGCAGACTGAACACATTTAAATATTTTTTTTGAAGCTTCAACAGATGAAATGTGCCATACGGCATATCGATTATTGCCTATATCTGTTGATCGATTATTGGAAAACTCGCAATATATTTATTTTACGATATTGTCAGGAAGCCTACAAAATTTCATAGAAATCGGCGCACTATAACAAATAAATATTGCAGAAATCAATCAGAAGATTTTGCATTAAAAGTTTAACATTGTTTATATTCCTTATGCTCTAGCAATTTTATAGAAATACTGTTACTATATGCTAAAGATATCATCTAAAAATCAAATAAGCAAAGAATTTACTGAAAAATTTCTGTATTTTCATGACTTAGAATTCTTCTAGCCTACCATTCGACTCATTAGATTTGATCATACCTGTAAAATGATATACAAGCAGTAAAGGCCTTTCCTGATAAGCTTTGGAATAGATCTATAAAGAAGAACTTTGAAACTAAAGGGTATGTTCGCTTCGACATGTCGAGCGTCGCTTTGCGCTCTTGTTTATTCTCTTTTTGTCGTTCTACCGCTTTGGCTCGCTTTTGGGTTCATATACTTAGAATTTATGATGCAATCTGAGCTGTAGAGACGGCAAAAGCGAGAGAACAACAGCGAGAAGAAGAGCGGTAGAGTGCGAGAGAAAAAGAGAGGCGAAGTGAGAGAGAGAGAGAGACAGAGCGAGCGCTTTGCTGGCAGGTATCCTGGCGTGTATCCTTGGTTTCAAGTTGTCGCATTATTATGATCTCTATTTTATGCGGTCTCCTTTGTGTGTGTGCACGGGTGTGCGAGTGTACGGTATGCAGCAGCCGTCAACGTCAACGCAGCGCCCCGGGCACGTCCTGCCTATACCCTGCATGTCCTTCTGCCATTAGGGGTGGTTAGTTAGGCCCTGGACAAAGCATTTTATTTGAGCTTTTTATTCGCCTTGATTCGTCGTTGTTTTTTTCCCTTTCTTACGCTCTTTGTTGTTGTTTCCCTTCTTTAACTTGCCCACTCTCCTTCCCCTTCGCCGTCAACCTACCTCTGCTGCTGCTTCTTCTTCTTCTTCTTCTTCGACCGATTCCTTTGTTGGCCGAAATGTGTGTCAGTGCGTCAGTCGGTTGCCAGGCACTTGGTTCAACTATTTCCGGTTTTAATATGCGCACTGCCTGCCTCGGCCTTTGTCCTGCACGCTCCTCGCTCCTCGCTCCTCCTCCCTCCTCTTCGCGTACAGTTCGCACACATGTTCGAGAACTGGTTCCAGTTGTGCAACCCTGCGGCCGCCGCTTTTAGGCATATGATTAACTTTTGCGACGCCCTTTGGACTTGTCGACACGTCGCACGGCCCGAAGAATGAACTAATCAGACTTGATTTATGTTCTATGACAGCCGCGTTCCTGGAACCCTTTGGCAACGATCCAATTGACAATTGACAGCTGTCCAAAGGACAAAGGAACCGATTGGATGCCTCTCGCTCTTTGACCCGTGTATCTTAGCTTCAACTCTTTATTTCGCTGAAATCACGATTCCCGTGTCGGAATTGAGATTGAAGACAAGCGCACACATATCGAATTGATCGTCGAGCTGACACAACAAGATAAGACTAAGATTATAATTGAAACAGAATGAACCAGCTTGGAACCGGCCGCGCGGAACTACTCGACGCGCTGATTGATTAAGAGGGGAAAAGACTCGAGTCGATTGAAGATTTGCTGTGTGGAACTGGCTCAGGCAGTGCACCTAGGGGAACCAGCGAAAGACAGCGAAAGAAAGAGTAGGGGAACAGGGTAGGGGGAAGAGAACGCGTTCGAAAACGGTAGCCACAAAATCGATGGCAAACAAAGACGAGAATATTGGAAAATAACAGAGCAAAGAAAACGCACAAGTCATCATTAACCAAACAGTAGCTTGAAAGAAAGAGAGAGAGAGACAGAGCAGAGAAGGAGTGAGGAGAGAAGGAGTGGACAGTAGACAGCGAGACACGATTAGAATGGAGAGTGGATAACCGTGTCTGGCGGCTATAAAAGTGTAATATCTGTAACTCATTAAAAGACGGGGAGAGCGAGTAGGAGAATAGCTAGCGAGAGAGAGAGAGGGAAGGAGTAGAAAGTGAGGCAAAAGCCAAGGGGGTATAGTGAGGGATTTAAGACAGAGCAACCTTAGAGACTGTCGAGCATGGAACGACTGACATCTGTTTGGGAAGAAAACGATAATCAACGCGACGACAATAATGATGGCGACGATGATGATTGCGATTACGATGATTATAATGATGACTGCGACTGGTTCCAATCAACTGCCACTTAACTAAATGACTGCGCCTTGTCCAGGCCGAGTGTGTGTTGGTCTCTGTCTCTCTCCCACTCTCCCTCTCCCTCTCTCTCTCGCTCTGTGCACAGCGATTTTATCACGAGTGACTGATGAATATGCCATTAAAGATATATGAATACCACGAACCACACTCACTCACACACAAACTAAACATGTGTGTGTGTGTGTGCGCAGGGGTAAAGCGGGGCGGGGCGGGCTGTACGGGTAGTACTGACTGAACGGAATATAAAGCAGACACAGAGGTAGACAAATGACCAACTGACAATAATAAAACTGATTTGTGGTCTTTCTTTTGGCCTCTCCCTCTGACCCTCTCCCTTTCCACTCCCCTCCCCCCCTTATTCACTTCCTACTTTTTGCGCCCAACCTTTGTTTGGCTGTGTTTTTTGATTGTTTGCACTATAGTTTTGAGTCTCAGTAGGGTCTATTGGTTTGTAGACACTTTTAAATGGGGGAAAACGAGTTCAGCTTCAAAGAGGCAAGCTGTGAACAAGTTATCTCGAACAGAGAGTTAAATATGTTACTCGTGGGGGAGTTGAACTAGTAATTGGTTCCATTGAACTGACTAAGTATCCTGTACTAAGCCTAAGCAAGCGGAGTATTGATTAATACTTAAATTTTTAAAGTTCTTAGTTCGTAGAAACTAGTTCCAGCTTTCCTTTCTGTACTAGAAATATTCAATATGAACTAGCTCATTTGTATAGCAATAGAACGAACTACTTGTTAGCAGACACATAGCAATAAAAAAAGAAAAGAAAAGCTTATTCTAAGCTGATCTTGTAGAGTTCTGGCTCAAAAAGAGGTTCAACTGAGTTCTGGTTCCTAGTTCGTTGTCGAGCTAGGGAAATGTGCTCTGCGAACTAGTTCATTTGCAGAGAAAGCAAGATGAATGCAAAGAGAGCTCAAGCTGGGAACGTGGAACTAGTTTAACGGATCTAGAAGAGCACACTCCAAAGCGTAGAAAGAAGCTTCGTGTTGGATATATTTCTCTTACTCGTAAATCTTTGGGAAGTGCGATTTAATACTAAAGCAGCCAAAATCGCTCCCAACCTCGCTTGGATCACTTTTGGATTGCCACACTAATAACAGTTGGCTTCAACGGGTTCGACAGACCGTCGCCAACGTTCACACCTCCCTCCCTCCCTCTCTCTCTCTCTGTCTCTCTTATGCCCCCCGGTTGCCCGTACCGTCGACATCAACAACTTCTTCCCCCACTCTGTAGACCAACTAACTATTAGTTGCAGTCCTCTGCGAGGCTTTACATAAGCCGTAGATAAACTTCAAGTCGTAGACTTGGACAGAGTCCGCAGTCAGGGTAGAGTGAGAAATGGATGTGGAATGGGCCACATATTCATGTGGCTACTGTGTCTGTCTCTTGTCTATTAGCTGGCCCTTAACATTATTGGACTTGCAGAGCCAAGTCGCGTAGAGAGCAGGGTCGCCCCGTTCGGAGGAGTGTGCCATTAATTGTTTTCGGACTCCAACTTTCGAAAAATGTTTGGTTAGTTTTGGTTTTGGTTTTTTGATAAATGCCCTGCTCGGAAATATTAATTATACTTTCTGTTGGGTGTTGAGTTTAGCCCGAAACTTATCGAAGACAAACACAAGACAGCAAGACTCTGGAAGACTGGAAGATTTAAGCGATTGTTTTCGCCTCGTTTCGTTTTGTGTTTTTGCCCCCGCTCTCTCTCTCTCTCTAAGATGGATGCTGTTAGCAGTTGCATGATTTGTTAACTTGTCCCAACAAAAACTGAATAACAAATTGAGGCAGCACAAATTGAAGTAGTGTAGTAGCAGCTTACAGGGTATTGCCCAGTCGCTTTGCTAGCAACATGTAAACTCAATTTGAAGCAGAGATTTGCTCATCAGCTGAGCTAGTTGGGTTCATAAAAATTTCAAAGGTTTTTACGAGCAGCTCGGTTCGGTTTCAGCCCCAGTGCCAGTCCCAGACCCAATCCCATTTAGGTAGTGCAAGAGCGGTCGAGGTAGAGCCAGTGTCTGGCAGTTATGCATATGGAATCGCATAGAAACGGTTTATTAATGCTAATGAAAGGGCAGTCCAGTGCGTGCATTCTCAGGCCTGCATCTGCGTATCGATAGAGGCTAACTAACTGGCCAACCAAGAGTGGCACTACCAAGAGGCTACTCAGCGACATCATTCGCTCGACGGCAATCAGAGGCTTTGCAGGCAGGCAAATGCTCCGCTGGGAGCGGTTTCTTTCCTCACACCAGCATCATTCTTACGTTGTTCAATTATGCTCGCACAGTACGGCCGGAGGACCCTGCGCCTGCGAGCCAACGCCAAACCGTACTTGTCCAGGCAACGAAGTGTAAATGAGCAAAATATTACGCAAATTTGCTAAAAAATATGCCTGGAGGCGGCAAGTGCAGCTAATGAAATGATCTCTCTCACTATACCGATGCCATAGATGATGTGGAAAGACATAGAAGAACGGGCGAGAGGGAGAGAGGCAGTATTCCTCTCTGAAATATGATGCCTGTCGTCAATGCTGGAGTGGAGGCTGGAGTGAAATAATCGAATGCAAAACCACTTTTTATACACTTGCACTTGGGGTATATTAGTTTTTCGATTGGTTTCTTTAGAACGTGCCGATTTAAAACTATATACTTTCGTTATATTACAAGATATGGTTACAAAACTCAGCAGAACTCAGTTTTATGTTCTTAATGCGCTCACAAAATTTCATTGAAATCAGATAAGTATAACTAAGGTAAAATTGGAATTTCTCTAATTTCTAACCCAATTAGAACTTTTAAAGCTTTTGAGCTGACCCAAAGCCTCTATTTATATGTAGATTATTGTATAGTATCTACATATAATATATAGCATAGTATAAAGTCTAAAAGACTTTGAAATACTCTTTGATTACATGCGACTTAGGCTGTCAGGGTATATAAGCAGGAACTGCCTATGGTAACTTTTCGAACTTGATTGTTTTGAACACTTCTCTTTCCCTGCCCCACTTTACTTTCCTCACCCTCCCCCTTCGCTGTTGTTGTTGTTGTTTGGGCTCACGTTTGCCACATTTTCCACGTTTTCCATGCTTAATTATAAGTCCGATGCTGCAACAAGCACTCGTCGCCGTCGGCGCTGCCACCAGGGAAATTTGCGCGGCACAGTGGTTGCAAAGCGTTTAAAATGTGACACTCTAAAGTGAAATTTATACAAAATTGAATTGAATTTGAAAGTTGTTCTACTTCGAACTGATATTGTGGTTTTGCTGCTGCAACAAACATTTTTCGCCGCTCTCGCACCACTGTGCCAGCCTATCCTTTGAAGCTCGACGTCGCCGCTTCGATGCCTGCCAAGTGTTTTGCCCAAATTGAATATTGATTATGAAAATAATAAGCAAAAATTGCGTAACTTTCTGCTGCCTGACAGCGGCAGCAGCAGTGGCATTACGGGTGGGCGGGGGCGTGGCATCCGCGTGCGTGGTCGACTTGACGCCCTGGCTCAAGTGTCCATTGATTGACTGCCATTAGGGCGTGTACATAACAAGGAGGAGGCGTCGGCGTCGTCGTCCTCGTTGTCAGAGCAGACGGCGCTGGCTAATCAAAGAGTGTTAATTTTCCCAGAGGACTCGCCTCGCATTTCAGTCCCCGCCCCCTTACTAATCCGACGCCCTCGCACGTAGCATATTTCGCACACACACAGACACACACACACACAGTGAGGGAAAACTCATTTTCGCTCTGTGCGAAAATTGACGAAAATTCTGTGTCTGCGCTGAAAATCGAATTTGTTGCGCAACTTTTGCCCCACTGCAAGCCGCTGCCTCTTTCTCTGTCTCTCTCTCTCACTCTCCCTCTCTCTCTCTGTCGCTCTGACAGCTGCTGCTGCTGCCGCTGCTGGTTACCAAGCTTCTGTTTATTAATAAATTAAGCATTTAATTGCCTTTGGACGCATTGTTTATTCCGATGAAAATCTAATAAATTCGCACGTGAATTGAGCGAGGACATAGCGAGCGTTGCCACATCGTCAGGTCACGTGCATAAGGCATAATTTTCATAACCAACCTCCCCCCCCCCGACGACCCGAACCACCTTATTATCACCATGCCAGGCTCCACTTTCACCGCAGAGCAGCTGCTGCCACTTGCACAGATAATTAGAGCATTTTCGCTTATATATTTATGCTTTTCCGGGAGAGAGCAGAGCTCGGCTTTTCGGCATATTTGAAGGGGAAATTAGGGAAATTGGTTATACAATATGAGAGTATTTCTTGGTTTTCAGTCAGTTTTAGAGCTGTCAGCGCTCTGAAATTTTATTTATCCATGAGCAAGTGCTTAAAGCAGAAACAGGCCCAGAAAAATTTAGTCTACCTCTTGGAGCTTAGAAAATAACTTAGATTAAGTAGGATAACTTTAAAAAATATGACATTTCTGTATTAAATCAATAAATAAACGTATTTAATTAAGTGTATTTAATCATTAAGCATGCTATGCTCTTTGTACCCCAAACTTAAAAAAACTGCATACTTCCTTATAGGCAGCACACCCCTAATAAACGCGACAGTTTCACTCAGCTAATTGAAAATAATTGCAGAAAATGCCAAAGCTGTGGGCTAGAAACAGATTTGCAATCGTTAAGATGGCAAATGTTAATTTGTATGGTAATATAAACATTATAGTGCACTGAGAGAAACGTTTGCTAAGGTCTCCTTCATTTAATATGATAATTATCATATTATTTGCATATTAACATGCATGTTTAAAGACATTATTGAATAAAATAAGTAAGCTGTGAAGTAGTGCACCACAACAAGTGGTAGAGTACTCAAAATTTCTCTCAGTGTGCTCGTAAATCGTTGTTTTTACAGACCATGTATTGCTAATAAGCTTATGTCAGCGTTAAAAGTGACTCATCTGGCTGAAATGGGACTGTTTTGTCAGTTAATAGGCAATTCGCATAAGAATAATTGCATTCTAAGCGAGCTACAAGGACTAACCGGAGGCCGAAGAACTCATGTGGGGCGGTACCGGGGAGGTACCTTATGGCATACGCCAGTAGATGGGGCAGTTGGGTGTTCCGCCTTCCTCGTGTTATTTTTATAATTTTACAGCATTTCAATGGCCCGAAGCCAATTTCCGAATCGCTGACAAGCGCGTTGGATGTCCTCGTAAAACTTTTGTGTAGGGCCAGGGAAGAGGATCGAGGAATAAAAAAAAGAAATATCTGTCCGAAAAAAAAGTCAATAAAAGTTTCGAGTAATTTGTGCCTGTTTTAAATACGAGTTTTCTGAATTCCTGCAACGCACTGGCTACGGTCTCAATTACAAGCGGGGCAGAAGATTGAAGATTGGGGAGAATGGGATTGGGAATCGAAATGAGGGTGCTCGGGGGGATGGAGTAGGGTGCCGCCATTTAAATGAGCCACGCCGCAGGGGAACAATTAAAAAACGTAACGTGATCGAAATTCGGAATTTCTTTTGAAGGTCCTTGAAAGTCGTTCTCGCTATGAAATTAGACAAAGTGCCCGACTTGGACGCACACAGAGAGAGAAGAGAGAAGACGCTGCTGCTGGCGCGCGGCGAAAAGTCATAAAATATGAAAAACTGTGCCCAAAGTTCGTAAAATTTTAATGAGTTTCGCGCAGCTTCTTTACTTTACGTTACGTCTTCATGTTTTAATGCTCAATTGACGCCAGCGGAAAAAAATCTTAATACAAATTTCAATAAGAATTAAAATGCGTTTAGAAATGTGTATTACTTGAATGGATAGAAAAAAACTCATAACACAATTACGTTTACGAAGAGATAAAGACCCTCCCATTATAGTCAGTTGAGTGAATCATCTGGCCCCAGTCGAAAATAGTTCATGCAAGAGAATTTCATATAATTTCATTGTGATCTGGTAAAAATAATCCCATGTAGACAACGTGACATTGCGACATCAGATTGGGAAAGTTATTGGGCACATTGTTGACAGATTATAATAATACACATTTCCTAAATTCTTACAGCAATGAGATCAGATCTGAATAGACCTAAATTGCAGACACAATGAACGCACTTAATAGTCCGAAAGTTCTGGGCTTGGGTTCAACTATATATAAGGCAGCTGAAAGTCGGCTAGATCACAATACGAAACGAATAAGCACTGTGTCGATATGGAACTAAAGTGGGCTCTGTTGGTAGGCACAATCCTGGTGCTCGGTACGGCAACACTGGCCGAGGAAGTAAGCGTAAACGCGACCGAAATCGCACAGTGCGATAACGATAAATTGAACGAAAAGGATCGACAAATCGAGGAACTGCAAAAGAATGTAACACAACTGCAGGTACTGCTGCAGGAGGGTGCCCAGAACCTCGAACTCTTGGAAAACTGCAAAGCGAATGCCACAAAGTCTGAGAAAGATAATGCCGATATAGTAGCCGAACTGAAGAAACAAATTTCCGAGCTACAACAATCGATAGAAAAGCAAAAAACCGTCTCTGAAGCCTTGGCAACTAAATGCCAAACAAACGAGAAGGAATCCCAAAAAGAACTTGCAGTCAAGAAGGAAAAGATAAAAGAGCTGGAAGCTCAGTTGGCTGAACCATGCAAAAAGGATTCTTCATCGATTGTAGAGAATGCAAAAGAGAAGAAGCTACCCAACAGTTGCATCTCTCGTGCCAATGCTACCGGAGTACTCAAGATAAAGGTACCCGGGCTCGCTTCCTTCGATGTACTATGCGACAATGGAACAGCAGCGGGTCCTGGCTGGATCGTCATACAACGACGCAGCAATGGATCTGAAACATTCGACAGGAATTGGACAACGTACAGCGAAGGCTTTGGCTCGCATCATGGTGATTTCTTCTTGGGCCTGCAGAAGATTCATCGTCTAACTATGGATCAGCGTCATGAGCTCTACGTGCATATGGAAAACTTTGAGGGTATTATCGAGTTTGCCCGCTACGATCAGTTTGCCATTGCCGGCGAGACAGATAACTTCAAGCTACTCAGCTTGGGCAGCTTCTTCGGCAACTCTACAGAGGATCAGCTCACCCCCCTGCTATACACAAAGTTCTCCACCGCCGATCGAGTCAATGATGCATGCGCAGCTACACGACAAGGAGGCTGGTGGTTCCACGACTGCACTAAGACGTAAGCTTCCAATTTTAATGCGCTTGAGACTGATTAACCTAATGATCATTCCCATACTTAGCTACCTGAATGGACCATACAGTCAGCAGCAAACTACGGAGCACAGTTCGATCTACTGGAAGTATCCGGAGACCTTAAAATCGGTTACCATGTTAATCCGTCCAATTGGAACCAAAGGCACTAACTAAAGGAACTGTTAGTTCAAAACTTGAATCAAAAGAAATTCAGTTTACTTGTATTACTATAAAATAAAGGTACCTCACATATATTATATTAAATTCGTGGTGCTTCCTTTTAGTATAACCTTCGTGAGACCCCAAGACAGTAATACATGTACCTGCATGTTTATTCTCGAATTTTCTGTGTATCTTTTACCTTTTGGGATGTCCAATGGTCTGCGATAATGATGCGAAGGTGACTAAGGTTGTGATGTGATATGATATGGTGCGCAGCAGGTACCTTCTGTTGGGCAAGGCAAAAGGGAAAGGCCCTCATCAAATGTCAATGGCATAATTGCCCACTAAAAACTGTTCACAGTCCTCCTCTTCCTACTCTTCGCCGCTGCTAACAAAAATAGAAGTGAATAATAACAACGACAACGTCAAGGAGAGGTAAGAGAGCAGGGGTACGATTTCCAGTTGGGTCTAAACAAGGCTACAATGGAAACCCTCGTTGCTGCGACCTTTTGCCTGGCCGTGACAAAGAGAGAGGGTGGGGAGAGAGTGAGAACGGCAGGGGGCTGCAGAGAGAAAGTGCCACTGGTCAGGCAAATAGAGCAAAGCGAACAAATGAGCAAAGACAAAAGGTTAATTACAACAACAACAACAACAAAGGCAACAACAACAATCATAAAATGATCAAATTAATAAAGAGCGGCGGACAATCAAACAGAAACAACACCAGAAGCCAAAGCTAGCGAGTGCAAGCGAGTACGGATGAGGGGAGAAAGGGACAGGGGAGTACACTGAAAGCAACACTGTGTGGGATAAAGCGAGGCAGATATTTAAAATAAACTTGAAAATTATTAGAATAAAATTCAAATTGAGAGTAATTAAATAAATTGGTACACACTGGTAAGCTATCGATATATTGAAAGATATTGCAGAAATAACAAACTATCGATGTATCGATAGATTTTCAAATTCAGAAAACTGTAAAAACGTATCGTAAATTAAAATTGTCGTATAAATTTCAGTAAAAACGTATGTTTATTACTTGAATAAACTAACGCATGAATTTCTCCCAGTGCACCCTGTTCAATGGACTAGGGGAAGAGTAGGCACAATTGCACAGTAAAAATACAACAGAAAATGGAAACAAATGCGACCGTGCTCGACAGCGTCGGGCGGAGGTGGGTGGAGCAGTTGTTCGAATGTTTATGGCGAGGGGTGCTTCTGAAAATGGAAACAAACATAAAATTAATTTATTTGCGTGTAATAAACCGCACAAAACAAAACTCATGAGCTTGCCCTGCCTGCCCACCCCTGCCGCGAACTGTATACCCCTCAAGGCGTACAAAGCGGCTTCAATTTTGACCAGCTGTGCTAGCCCAACGCCTCCCACCCGCTCTCCCTATTCCTTTCCTTCTCGCACTCCACGTCTCTTGCTCGCGAGAAAAAAGCAAAATATGCACAACAAAAGCAACATTTGAATGTGAAAATTAAAAAGATGATTTCTCACACGCGCTGCTGACGTTGCCGTCATTCTCATCATTCTCCTTCCCTCATCTTCCTCATCATCTACAGCGTCGTCATCATCATCAACATCGTTACGTTTATCGTCAGCGGCAAGGAAAGAAACACGAAAGAAACAACGTTAAAGCGAAACCAGCATACATAGGTTGGATAGGCTGGCGAATGATATGAGCATGGGGATGGAATGATGAGTGCGAGCAAACGAAGCAGATGAAAGAGAATAGGAATTGGAATCGTATAGAAAGATGACTGACATATGACGCGGCACAGTGGGCAAAGAACACGCTGAACGTGATGCTGCATTTATAGAACCAATAGTAAAATTGTTTTTGGGCTGAGTTCCTTACACTGTGGGCCCTGCAAGCACGACTTCAACTCAAATAGAACAAGATATAGCGTAAAATTCGCTTAGTTTTTATAGCGTATTAAATTTTTACCTCACGTTTTCCCATTTTGCAACATCTTCAGGCACATGCCACTGCTGTCGGCTGCGGAATCCAATTAAACTCCCCGAAACGCTGGTACCGTGCATACAGCAGCGGATCCTATGTAAACCGTCTATATGTCCCATGGTAACTCAACTGGTGGCGAGTTGTTTGTGCAGCCGCCGTTGCATGTTGACAGATAAACAAAAACAACTTTTGCAATGAATAGGGAGAAGCCCGAGGAGGGCGGGGGAGAAGCAGGAGCAGGAGTACCCTGCAAGCAGCACGGCGAAGCACCCTGCGAAGCACCCTATTAATGCTTATTGCACAACAACAATGCGCACAGCCTCCCATTTTGCTGTTTTCGCCTGGCCCGCTGCGCGCGATTGCGTGCAGGCTACAGTGAACTCTGCGTGCAGTGCACACACTCCACCTCCTCTCCCACTGTAGCAGCACCTTCTCCCTCTCTGTCGCTTCGCTTTCAAGTGTCGAGCGTGTCGAGCGAATCCTTGTTTACCGTTGTTGCAATTGTTTTCGCCGTCATTATTATCGCTGTTGCCTCAGTGCTTCTCATTCTCTTCTCTCCTCCTCCTACTCCTCTTGCCGTTGCTGAATATTGCATGGCCGGCGTTGCCATATCCTCAGTGCCGTCTCGTCCTGCGCGGCAGCTTGTTAAGCGCTCAAGTGCTGTGGCAAATTCGTTTTGAACGCCACTCCAAACACTCGTCCAGCGTAGCCACCTCCTCTCCAGAGAGCCCTGGACCCATGTACATACATACCTCTGCCCGGCCCTCTTCTCGCACGACGGCCCTGCTGCTTTCAAGCACTCAAGAATGGCACAAAACAGGACGAAGGACACAGATGTGGAAATGGCAATGTAATTTGTTCTTTAGTTCATCTACAAAAGCCGTCTCGCTCTTGCCCTCTCATTGCCGCAATCCCCCCACTCCCAATGCTTGCCAGCGCATTTTCTGCAGTGAAGCTTTTTGCTTTCTGCTGTTTTTCCGCTGGGATTACCATTATATATATTATATGCACTATATAAGGATTGAGATTGGGACTGAGCGAGACGGCAAGGCTTGTTTAAGTACTTAGCAAGATTTGATGTAGAAATCATGGCAAGAAATGCCCCTGCACCTGCAATAAATTTGCGATATACAAGATATATGGCGGAGAGTTAGAGTTGCCACCGAAATAACAAAGTTGCCAACTCTCTCCATGGTGTGTCAATTAAGAGCAAAAGATTCAGTTCGAGTTCCAGTTCAATTCCAACTTCGAACTGGACCAGGGCTGCCATCGAGGGTGTGGCAAATTGAATAAGGCTAATGCTCGGCAACTGTCAAGTGCAGTTAGACAAACACAGAAAGAAAGAGAACGAGCAATAGCAACAACAACGAAGGCAGCACTTGACGCTAAAAGTAAACGCTGGCGACACTATTAGGCGCAGTACGCCTGCAGCTCGCTGCCCCCGCACACTCTGCCTATAGGCAAAAGCAACAACAATACTCGAACAACAACTATGGCAGGCAAACAACTTGGAACATTTTCGACAAACATGTCACACATTCATATGGGCAGCGCGCTTGACACGGCACCGCCCCTACGACCCCGCAGCTGTTGCAGCAGCGTGCACAGTGGAGCGCAGTGCGAAGTTTGCAGCAAAATATATACAATTAAAGATTTCCATTGCGAACGCACCAGTGTGCAGCACTTGACACCGTCGCTCTGCCCACACAACGGTCCTAGCAACAGTAATGCCGTGTGTCGGTACCGCTGCCGCATTTCGCCTTCCCATTCCATGCTTCTCCACTCATCGATCGAAATTGAACCACACGTCGCTGTCGCTGTTGCCGTCGTCGCTGCTAGCAGCGCTGCGTCCCTTCAATCAGCTGTCAAATGAAAATGTCAAAATATCAAAAGTAAAAAAGGCAAAGTAAACTTAGGCCCGGTCCTCGTCTTCTCTGCTTCTCACCTTCTCCAACGTCTTCGTCTTCGTTCGCGTCAGCGTCTCGAGCCCATTATTGTGTTTCTTCAACGTTGCCAGCCTTTTAAGAGGTCGCCTTTGTTGTTGTGTTTGCTGTTTGTTGTTGTTGCTTTTGCTGCTGTTTGTACTCATGTGTTTGCGCCGTCGCTCGGTCGGTTGATTCGTTAGTTTCGTTAGTTCGTCATGCAATCAGTCAGTCATCCACTCGGCTTGTCCGTCCCGCCGTCCGTCCGTGGTGTCTGTTGGTCGACAACAGCGCTGTGTTCGCCTCTAAGTGGCCCTAAAACACAACAACAACAGCAACAGCTCACCAAAAAAAGATCTAAAAACAAAACTCAAAATGCATGCAGCCCGTAAAACCATACGAGAAGCAGAAAGAGAAAAACGAAGAAGAATAAACAAAGCGAGAATCACACAGAAAGGCATAAAAATAGCCATAATGTGGAAAATTGTCTACATACTCACATACAAATATACATATATTTACATTTTCGAACAAATATTGGAAACAAATTGAAATATGTAAATATATGCACGTGTGCATAGATGGTCGATGATTTAAATTGAGATGACAATAATATCGATCACGGATTAGTATTTCATAGTGCAGTATTTTACTATCGTACCCATCTCAAACTGATAAAAAATTTTAAAATCTCAATAATTCATTATCGCAAAGGTCCATTTTCCTACTGGCCATAAGCAGTCAAGCGCGAAAATACAATCAATGAAAATCACGAGCAAAATAACAATAATAATCGAAGCGAAACGAAAGCAAAAACTAGTTTGGTATCGATAAACGTGCGAAAAAGGCCACAACGATAGCGGTGGAGAGAGAAGAGGCGAAGGTTGTGGGCACGTTTGACATTTGACGTTTTGATTTGTTTTTTTTTTGGCACTGCATTTGCCCCACTCCGCACTGGGCATTGCCAGAGTGTCACAGTACATAACAAAAATATAAATGGTGTGTTGGGTGGGGGATTTTGGCGCTATCGCTTCCATAATTTCGTGCACCTTTTCTCTACGTTTTTTTACACTTTTTTCTTTTCTCCTGTGATTAGGCAGCGTCACAAATCAATAGAATTGGGAAACGCGCGAACGAACCAAACCGAGCGAAGCAACTCGCAAGAGGCCATAAAAAAAGACTTCAATGTATCTGTGTGCGTTGTGTATGTCATTGTGTGTGAGTGTGTGTGTGTGTGTATTTGGTGTGGCTTTGTAATACCATTTTTGGGGCTCAACCATTGTACTACCAATATTTCTTGTTATTTTCTTCATGCTTTTATCTACATATGCATGTCGCTCTGCATGTGTCTGTTTGTGTGGGTGTTGCTCGTGCGCTTAACGGGTTTTCATGGATTTAACGGTTACTGCTCTTTTACGACTTTTATTATTATTATTAATGAATGTATTTTCCATTTTCGGCTCATGATCTATTGTTAAAACAAGCCGCAGAAACCACAAACCCCGAAATTGGTTTCGATTTGATTTTATATTCAACACGAAACTTATGCGGACGATAGCTGATAGAAACTCTAATCAAATTTCATGTTAATGTCTCTTCAAAACTTTACGCAGCTCCTTGAGGGTCGTATTCCGGTACGATATGTTGTTGAATATATTTATTCTCTTGCAGAAGAAGACATATCCGACTCAATGAAATATATTTTCAACGAATGTTTATACCGTAAAATAGAATTAAATTAAACTATCGGCATGTTTGTCTGTCTGTAAACCGTATTCGATAGGAAGCATACAAACGTGCGATATTTGCTTACATTAATTTATTGGCGAAAAAAAGAAAGAGTGGAACATCAATTCGAACAATCTGGCAGCTCTAGGCATGGCGATTGCTCCAGCTCCACACACACACACACAGGTCAACATAATAAAAATATTGTAATTAAATTTGTGCAGCCGCCATTTTCGGGAAGGTTTTCCATTACAGTTCGCAATTTCCGTATTGGAAATTAATTCTTCTCCACCGCGCAGCAGCAATATTTAAATTTTTAAATCTGTTTAATGTGTTTGCACGGCCAACACAGCCGACGCAGAATTTCATTAAAAAAGCAACCTAAATGACAAGCCAGGACGGCGCAAAGGCAAAGCAGGCGTTGTTGGAAGAGCGGCGGCGGGGGCGGTGACTGCGAGTAGGAAGGAGCGCAAATTGTGGCAACTCATGGCGCAATCGTCAATTATGGGTCGACAAGAAGTAATGGCAATGGGAAACAAAAAAAAAAATAAGGAAAACACGAAGGAAGCGACGAAAGCGGAAAAAATATTGTGTTCGATAATCAAACCGAAAATGTGCACAGCTTGAGTCAAAATAAGGCGAACAAAATGCCAAGAACAACAACAACTGCACAATGCGAGTGGCAAAAGGGGCAGAAAAGGCAGGAAAAAACACAAACACACAGACATACGTGTGTGTGTGTGTGTTGTGGGACTTTTAAACAGCAGGATATGCGTACAATTTTTGGCAATTTGCCACCCGCCGCCGCACGCGTCGCTGCTGCCGCACAACGCTGTCGCTGTCCAGGCCGGGCCCATAATTAAATTACATAGAGCAACACACAACCAAACACTCATATGCGTGTGTGAGTGTGTGTGTGCGGAGCGCCTGCTGACTTGCTTTTCTTTTGTGCGCGCCTTGTTCTCGGGCCTAAGGCAGCCGCAACACCCCTTCCAAGTCCCCTTCTCCATCACATCCGGCAGCAGCGGCGGCGGCGGCGGCGGCGGCGGCAACAATATGACGAGCCGACCAAGGAAAACTTGGGAAACAAATACGACGCCTTTGCCTGCCCGCCTTGGCGCCATGTGTAAATTTAAAATGTGTAATCACCGAATTGTTGTTTTTGTAATTTAAGTAATTACGTTTTTATTTGCAGCGCACGCCTGCGTGTGGCATCCGCATGGAGTGGGAGAAACCCCTTAGGAATGCTTTGACTGCATCTTCGATTTCCACGCATATTATTATGAAAAACCACAGCAATAGACGGCAATAGAAATTTCTTTTGTTGCACCTATAATAACTCCCATTATATGTTATGGAATACCAGGAAGAAGTGGCCGAGAATAGACTAGAACAACCTTTGTAATTTGTCAAAAATACCACAAAAGGTTCTACAAAAGAAAAGATGCCCTTTCTCTTAAGCCTTACCTGCTCGAAAACTGTGAACAAGTCGTCCGTAAGATAATGCCAAGGTAGTTTGATTTATTTATGCATTTACCTCGTATTATAATTATGATTTAAGCAGAAACTAAGACTAAAATTTCGATTATCTTCCCAGGTCAAGAGCAGCGGAACAGCTGCTACAGCTGAGTGGTTAATTGAGTTTGTAGCACCCCGATATGATGGCTGACCTTGAATCAAAAATCAAACACGGAGAGAGAGAGAGAGAGAGAGAGAGAGAGAGAGAGAGTCGTCATATCGGCATCGCGGCGAGGCCAGGCACGGCCGCCTGGATCGGCCTCGGATTACGAATGCGCAGCGCGTGACTTCCAGTTAAGACCTAATTATGTCAGTTACTCATACGAGATTGCCGGCTAGGTGAGAGAGTGGGCCACGTCGCGAGGAAGTGAGAGTAATGCGTGCCAGGCACGTTCAACTCGGAGGGATGTTGCGATGATGATGATTATGATGACGATGATGCCGTTGCCGTTGCCGATGACGCAAATACAGAAAGAGATTTGCAAGCTGAAAACAATAAAAGAAACCCGAAAAAGGTGCAGCAGCAGAAGCCGCTGTAACCACACGTTGTCCGGGCTGTGTGCCGACACTAAGGGTTGCTTGCACAAGTATCCGATCCACCCATCTATCCATCCAACCATCGTCAACGTGCGTCCTTCATGCAGCCGGCAACCGTCACACATCCACTTGGTTTAAACAGATTTTTCAGCTATTTTAATGATGCGAGTTCCGTTTGCAACCACCCCAAAGAGAGTGCGGCTGTCATTCAGTCATCCACTCATTCGTTCAGTCAGTCAGTGAGTCAGTGGGAGAGCAGAAGCCGGCAGAGGCAGCCCACTCACCCAGTTACCGAGTCCTTTGTCCTGTCCTTTTGCGTCCTTTGCAACGCGCGCGCTTAGCAACAAGCGATAAAATTCGCCCTTCGCAATAGGTAAAATAATTTCGCTTTTTCGCCCGGCATCTGGCAAAGTGGTGAATCGAGAATGGAGTGATGGTGAATGCTGAATGCACCCCCGAGTGTTGCTGCGATAACAACCCCCAATTTAGTGGTGCAGCTTATGGAAAATTCCACACACAAAGAGAGAGAGAGCGCGTACGCGCCTCTATACGGATCTACTCATCGCGGATATTTCCATTATTCAACTGAATCATTTTGACTCATATTTTTGCTTTAAAGTTCGGTTTAGCAGTTTGTAGAACTTTTATGTGTTAGTACAGATTTGTATAAGATTCCCTTCCAATTTGTTAGATTTGAGTTCAGTAGTCTCTGTATAAGATTTTATGTATGTAGATACAAAATCCTTACGGAGTCGAGGTCTGAGTCTTTCATCCTCTCCAACCCATTTCCATATTTATGCAGCTCTGCTACGGGGTTTCAAAATAAAAACCCCATAAAGCAGCTAACTTTAAGCCGGAAAACATGCATGTACTTGTATTTGAAGACTTCTTAAAGCGCAAATCGCTCCCTCGTGAGCCTTTAGGGTTCTCCTAGGTTTCCCCATCGCAACGCAACATCTTATTTCTTTTCCGCGCTTGGATGTTCTCGGGCCGATTATAAAACATGGCGCTGTCAAGGAGTCTTTCCCTGGGCAAGAGATTCCAAGCGACTCGTCTCGTTTTTCATAATCATCTTAATAATTTTAGAACTCATGTCTTTATTACATTTTTCTTCTCTTCTCTATGCTGCGTAGCGGCGTCGTTCCTGTCGGTTTTTCATCCTGTAGAATTACAATTTCCTCGCTCTCTATGGAATTTTTTAATTTAGACAGAGCAAAGTACCTCATACATTACAGCATCGCAACAGAAAGTATCTCATGCGTCCCGTTCCCCGTTCCCGCTCACCTTATGCCTGCTGCGGGTGCCATAAACCTGACCATGTGTAGGAGCACATGCTGTGCATTGCCGCATTGCCGCACTTCATCAAGGATTTGCCCGTCTGCTTGGGGGCACGGATTTAGGTGTACCAACCATATACACTTGTAATTTAATATCTCGGCGCCTCTTCTATGGACTGCTATGGTTAGATCCGTTTTTATCGGTAACGCCCACTGAAGTGTTCGGCTGTGCCTGCTGTTTAATTTGGACTCGTTCACACATCCATCAAGTTGTCTAAAACCGGGCAGGTCTTCAATCAAGTGAGCGTGTTATCAAAAGGAACAGAGCAGGTAAAGAAGGTTATCTGATATATGCGATAATAGAAAATAATTGGATTAGCATGGAAGATCCCAATTTTTAATAATTATAGATTACATTATTGTAATTCCAATTTTGATATCCATCTCTATCTTCGGCAATAGACACGGACTCCCACGCTGCGAAGAAATTCAAAGAGATTTGAAACCAAGTGGAAAAAGGAACCTAGGAAATAACTGGCGACTATCTGCCTATATTTACAGTATGTATTTTTATGCCCGTGTTTATTTGTCCCGCCTATTAGAAACCCATTCCACACGTACCCACAGTCTCTCCGTTCTACCCCACAGATACGTTGTATAATTTTAGATTGGCCTTCTAACAAAGTTAAATCAGAACAGGTTTCATGCAGCGCATTTCCGATCCCACACATTAAACACACACACACACAGACAGGCCGCCGGCTAATGGTCGGGACAATCCTGCAGCAACAGCAGCAGCGCCACATGTGCCGCAGACGAACAAATTTTAATGCGCTCCGAAATATATTTCAAGGTCCGCTGAAGGCATCGTCGACTGTGCCGCCTGTGCAGCTGCATCAAATTTGTAATTAGGCGATGAAGACGGCGACGCAGCGCGTCGGAGTAGGAAGAAAGAGAAAAGAGAAAGAAAGGAAGGAAAAAGAAGAAGGAGAAGGAGGAGGCGGAGGCTCCGCTGCTGATTTAGTGCCCACTTTCTCAATGTCGCCTCCGCTGTCTGCACGGAGCAGCAGGTTTCGTTCCATCCTTGTGCCCGGGGTAGTTTCATATAAGCGCAAACACTAATAATCATAAACAATTTTATATCACTGAAATTATCACAAATAACAAAATATTTTTATTAATGTCAGCTCGTAAAAGCCGTCAACTCTAGGCACGAAAACTGCCAGGGAATGGGGTTGGGCATATCATGAATGTGTAAGTGTATTTTTGTCTCTCTATAGTTCTGGCTGTTTTAAAAATATAAATTTTACTCCCTTAGGCAACAAGTGAAAATGAAAACGAATTCAAGAGATAACTCAGTCGAATGTTATTGTTGTTGTTTATTAGACTGTATTGGCTGCAGAACATATCAAATTTCCTGCACAGATGACTCAACGTTCTTGGGGCAATACAAACTGGCAGCGAGCCCCCCTTTCGGCAGAAATCGTGATATCAATAAAGTCACCAACTGGTTGCGCATTTCGCATTCATATGTAAATTAATCTATGCGAGACTCCCATTAAGAAGCCTTGTCTAATAAGCTTGCCAATTAGCAGTTACTAAAACAGTTAGATTAGGAGACAAAACCCAGGGATAGCTTAGTCAAAGTTATAATACTATAATAATAATTAAGTAAACATTTAATTCTTATGTTTATTCCAAGTTATATTTGTATTTCTGTTTAAAAACAATATATATACTCGTTAGGATCGCTACAAAAACAAATATTGAAGCGAGAATTAATTACAAGGGAATGTATGTGCAACAAATCACGGAGAAAGATACTCAGGGGCTCATACGCTGCGTATGCGTAATGTGCAGGCTGCTCTCTAACAGCGTCATTTGTTTAGCTTAATTGCCGATAAATAATTGTATAAAGTGCGCCGCGGTATATACTACGTAGTATTTGTTATTGTTATTGCTTTTGTCGCCGAAAGAAAACACAAAAATTCGCACATCATTTTTCAAGCTCAACAGCGATAACAGCTGCAAAAATAACGAGCAGGATTCGAAGCGTGATGCTGGCAAACCTTTCAAGTGTGCGCGTCTGCGTGTCCGTATGTATGTGCCGGGCAACCCTTAGAGAGTTGCGAAAATAAAGAAAGGACGCGGTAGAGGTAGCTAGGTGGCCTGGGCCGGTGGGAAGGGTGAGCAAGCTGGCGTTCATCCTTTCTTCGTGGCCGATCAACCGCAAGTTACAAATGTCAAATGTTGTTTTTGTCAAAAGCCTTTCAATGCCTTCTTCTTCGCCCAACCATGCAACCCTTGCGGCCACCCTTGCTGCCCGCAGCTCCTCAACCCGCGCACAGCCCGAGCCAAAGGTGCCATGACGCAACAATTCTATTATTTAAACGGAAAAAATACATATCTACGCATTAAGATTTGAAGCCCGGCTGACATTGATTGACATTAATGACGATGATGACGCGGAAAGTAGCTGCTGTCACGCCCACTCCCCAGCTGCTCTTCCTCCTCTCCGCTGTGCGAGCGCAGACAAATCGAAGACATCAAACACTTCACACTCTGCATAAGCCAAAAAGGATTTGCTTGCACTCAAAGGACCACATCCCGTCGAACCCGGTCAGCAGCCTCTCTGCCATAACGCCGGTTGCAGCTGCTTCCGTCGTTGACAGCCGCATCATTTGCCAAGCTTGCAGTGCCACAGCGTCCCTGAAGCGCTGCAGACTTAGAGCTCCTCTTCAACGAAATGGGACAAGGAACCCGCATTATGCGAATCATCAACAGTTGAGGAGAGCTCTGAAATGAACATTCCTTCAATTAGTAAACATTATACAAAGCATTTCAGTTACACATTAATTATATTTAGTCGGATTAATATATATTCCTGTCTTTGGACTCGCTCTGCATGCGGTAGCTTTGCCGATGCATTGCTATGTTAACCAGCTCGTTGTGACAGCTCCATGCGATGTGAAAGTCAAGATGCCGTGGCGCGCGCACGACCTGGAAGTGACCGTTGAGCAGATCGTCGAGCCGCAGTGGTACATGGGCGTCGATGTGAAAGAGCGTCTGTCGCCACTGTGTTGGCGCTGCGCTCGGACTGGTCGAGATGCGGCCCAGCTGCTTGCCCGGAAAGCCGAAGTCAAAATAGAGAACAAACCACTTGGCCAGCGCCTGTCGTTTATTGAGCAGGCGGAAGGGTGCAGTGAAGCTCAGCTGGTCGTGGCGCAGTGTGTGCAGGTCAAAGCTGCGTAGCAATTGGCGCTGGCTGTGTATCTGCGTGACATCGATAGCAGCGATTTGTGGCCGCTGCTGAATAATGCGCCAGGCACGCGAAAAATCGAAACCGTTGTAGCGTCTCCAATACCGCTCGGCTGTGGTGGGCTCATCGAATGGCTGGCGAGGCTGCTCGGCCAAGGTCATGTAGAGATTGGCACTACACGGGAAGATACAGCCGCCCGGCTTGAGCCACTTATCGCGGGCGTAGAGCACATCTTCCAGCACCGAATTGAACATAAGGCAGGCGCTAATTGAGTTAAATTTGTTTAGAAAAACCAAGCTCTCAATGCTGCCAGCTACTTACCCCATCCATTTGCAGATGATAATGTCCACCGCGAGCTGCGGCAGTAGCAGTTCCAGCTGCTCCACCGGGCACTGTACCAGCTTGATCAGATGCTGCAAGCCATTCTCTTTGACCAGCTGACGTGCAATTTGGCACACGGAACTTGCATCTACGGCTATGACACGGGCGGCGCCCTGTTGGGCTGCCCACAGGGACAACAGGCCACTGCCGCAGCCCAACTCAAGCACTGTGGCACCTCGAAAGAGTTCAGCATTCGCCTCGATGGCCGCTTTGAAGCCCAGCATTATGACCTCATCGCGCACCACCTCCTCATGCTCTTGCAAAAATCTCATATAGACATCCGATGAAATGGCATCCCGATCTTCTAGTAAACCGAGCAAATCACTCATGCCACAAGTATTTATTTGGATATATATAGCTTAAGAATTTGCCAATTGGCGCTCGTTTCGAACAGTGTGTACACACAACTTTTTGCAAACTTTATTGTGGCTGATCGATAACTATATCTTGTGGCTGTTCGATAACTATATCTTTACTGTGGCTGTTCGATAACTATCAGCTGAAGAGACGCGTGGCTGCTTAATCGATAACAAAGAGCAGTCACTTTGTAGAGACACAAACTATACATTTATTATACATTATTAAATAATTTATAGAATATACAAAAATGCAGTGTAATTAAACTATCTCCGATTTGCAGGTACCTATGCTAGGCTGCATCGCAAGGTGGTTGATGCTTGAGAATGCCCAGACGGCGCAGTTCACAGAGTACTTTGATAACAGGCGGAAATGTATTCAGCGTATAGAACTGCACTCCGTACACTCCGAGATCGGAGTGGAGAACATTTTCAATTGTGTCCACTACTAATTGAACAAAGAACGCCTCTGTCTTTGCGTCGTCGTGCTTGATCTCCTCCAGCTTGCACAGCAACTCGGGCGGCAAATGAACACTTGTAATTCTTTGGATAGCCAGATACCTTTTGTATGTATGCGGCACCATTATGCCCAGAATAATGGGTGCTTCGATGCCTGCGCTACGCGTGTTGCGAATGAAGCTGAGAATCTTATCAACCGAGAAGCAAACCTGCGTCATGATAAAGTCAGCGCCGGCATCAATCTGGGATGTAAAAAATAGATTCCGAAAAGATTGAGATTATGATTTGAATATTAAGTCAGTTGGGGGTGATAAGAAGTGTGCAGCTGATAGGAATATTGAACGACGCATCCTTATCAGTGCAGTCATTGATTGGGTATGTCTCAGCTATAGATTCAACTACCTTTTGCTTGAGGTATCTCGTCACCTGCCCCATGTCTTGGTCGACATTATTCTCAGTTTTATATCCCTCCGGGTAGCCAGCCACACCGATAGACATTTCATCTGGGACGAAATCGAATGCCGAATTCTTAGATGCATTCGGGGAGACAGACATACTCACCACCACGACGTTGCCGAGCATGCCTGACCATCTGATAGGCATAGCGATAGGCCTGACCATCCTGTACTCGGTCGCCGCGTATTAGCAACACATTGGTAAAATTCAGCGCGAAGAAGTCATCGAACTGCTGACTGGTCAAGCGGTAGGATGTAAGGTGAAGCATAGTCGGTATGCGGGTCTTCACTTGCGAAGCGTACTTAACACTGGCTACTTCGGCCATGGTAGAACGCGCCAGCGCCTCCGAGTAGGCCGATACCCATACGATACTCAGGAAGAGCGGCATTATGGGCAGGAACTGATTGAAGTCCACGCAGGTTGTCTTGAGGTTTGTGTGCGCCGTCACTTCGATGCCATAGAAGAACTCTCTGTGTTTGGTCTTATTGGCCACCAGTTGCGCAATGTTCGGATCCTCCAGGCGTGTGCACAGCTGATCGGGTGTGAATTTGAAGCATGGTTCGATTAGTGGCACCACCGGAATATACGACGCGTTAAACGAGCCGGACACTGCCGTCTCAATCGTGTGCATGACTCGAGTTTGCTGAAACAACTGAAACAGACGACCCAGAAACGCGGAGAGACCTGGGTTCTTCCGACCAACGCTATCAGCGTTTCGTAACAACGCCGCCAAGGGCATGCTGTAGTAATATAAGGTGTTCTGGTCAGGATTCTTGACACTAATGTTAGTTTCATGTTAGTCAAGTGCATAGCATGCTTGCTTCTTTATCGAGTGAATTCTTTTTTGAAATTCGTATTCAAAAAAAGCATATCGAAAGTTAAAATGATGGGTAGAAGCAGTGCGACCTGGTTTTACGACGAGAACACCCTACATATTACGGAAGACGGGTCGAATGCGGGTCATTTTGACACACATTGAGATTAGCGTGCTCTGATTTGTTTATTTCTATTCCGTAGGCGAAAGCTTTGCCCTAGACTACTTTGTCTATCGGTGCAATTAAAGATTACATTTCCAACCACGTTGCTGTCTGGACAAAATATGATCATAAATCAAGCACTACGCGATGTGAAAGTGCTCGACAAAGTTAAGCTACGGCGGCTCTCCGATAAGCACTCGCCCAGAAGTTACTCCACGGCATGGCTTCCCTTTCGTCTGGAATTGAACTCGCAGCGCACTCTCGAGCCATTGTGCAACTACAAGCAAATGCTATGTGCCTCCAGTTTTCATGTAGTTGCCACAATTCGGAATCCATAAGCCCAGCAACAAACGATGCCATTCATCGATCGTTCGTCTCTCCGAATGGGGCAAATTATTTGATGGCGTTAATTACGAAAATGCAGCCCATTTAGATTAGAGAGCAAGCAAAACGCAAATCGAACGAAGCACATTTTATAATTGCTCTCGACCACTTGAGAGCACATTTCCATGCGACCCGATCCGATCCGAAGCGATTCCAGCGACCACTTGGGGATACACTTCAGAGCCATAATCATAATTTAAAATGCCGCTGGCAGCACTCGAGAGTCGTAAAAAAATAAACGAAAACAAAACAAGATTGTTGCGCCGAAAATTGCAGCAGGCCTGGCAGGAGCTGCTGGATCGCAGTAGGCAGAGTCAGCTCAGAAGCTACTGCGGGCGTCAAGTGGTGGCAATTGAAGATTTATTTTACGACTCGTTGCGGACTCCTCCTCGAAGCATTTAATTCCAATTGTCTGAAGCTGCAACAAATAAAACTATCGTAAAAGTGCCAATAAGAAGGAAGGAACCTCGCTACCGTTGCTATCCGATATTTGCCTTTGCCTGCAGCTAGTCGTTAATATTATGTAAAATATGTATAATGTGCAGGGAAAGTTTGCGTAGTTATCGATAATGTTGTCGATGTCGTAAAGTCTGATGGCTGCGACACAGTTCCAGTTGGACAATAATATTTTTAATATTTAGATTAAAAGACTATTATTTTTTTAGGTCTTCGCTCATATATATTTTTATTTGAACCATGGTAGCTGTAGCTCGCTTGAAGTTCTGTTCGCAAACAATCATTAAAACTATCGATAACTTGTAGTTATCAAAAGTTAACAACTATGCACGCATGAATAGATTTACTTGTGTGCTTGCGTTGTTAAATGTTTAAATAAATTCGTGTAAAATAAGCTAATCAAATTACTAAGAACCCAAGCCTAACAGTTGCATTTGTAGTTGTGTATCTTCAGAAGAAACAAACAAACAACAACAATGCGGAGGCGGCTGAGCGACGAACTCGAAACGTTAGCAGCAGCAGAAGCCCCATGCGAAGCACAAGAGCGACCGCAAAGAAGAAAATAAAGACAAAGACAATGGCCGAAGATGATGGCAAAGTTTGCCCAAGACGACGGCGGGGATTGGGGCACGACAACGATCGGTCGAACAAAGGAGTGGCAGGCAATGAGCGAATAAACAACAAAAATTGTATTATGGCACATAAAACACAAATACAACGAAGAAGCTTGTTGGCCGACCAACAAATACTCTGTACCCACAGTTGGAGCAAGCCAACACTTGCACACATGCATGAACTGAGGAACAGCTATAAATACCCATATTTGAGTGGAACAGGGTATGGACGACACAAAGCAGGCAAGTCAAATCACGTTCGCGTTGGGTCGAGTGATCTTTCGCTGCTTGCTCCAGCTGAGCGCAGCTGCAGAGGGGCGAGCGAATCAGCTGGCAGTCGACGTTGTGTGCCAAAGTAAAAGACAGAGAGAGAGAGCGAGAGCAACTCTTTACGAAAAGGGGCAACTGCTGCAATTGAGTTAATTTTGTGTTGCTAAGAGCGTCCATAGTATGCAAAGAGTATTTGAGTGGAAACGGAAAATACATACAGATCGAAGAGAAAAGCTTAGCAAGAGAAGAGAGAGGGAGTCAAAGAGCAACACATATCCAAATGGCGTGAGCGTTGGCGCACTCAGAGAGCGAATTGACACAGCGTCAGCTGAGCAGGTCGGAGAGTGTGCGCGCTCAGCTGCGATCGCCGGTGTGAGCGCCGCTCATGCGATAGTGAGGCAAAGCGAGCGCAAGGCAAACAAATAAACGGGTTGAGGTAGTATGGATCATACATACATACATACATACATGCATGTATATCTGTGAAAAGCGCACAAACAGGGCAAAGCAAAGTCGAAAAGAACAACAACATATGTATAAAAAGCGCATTTGTTTACGACAAACAATAAATAGCGCATTTTGTAGATGCACAAATTGTGGGAGAAGCTGTCGGTAGGGGAAGGGGCAGCAATGTATGAATGTATAAATAGATGTGCATCTGTGTACCTATTATGCATATGCAATGTGTATAGCTATGTATGTAGGTACATATGTACCCATTTATGTGTGCATGTACATTGGGTACAAATTTATTTTTATAGTTTGCCTTTTATTAGTCTTATACACACACACACACGTATATGTACATGCTGGCAGTTGGCTGGTTTAGAGCTACAACCGGTAGCCATTTAGCTATAGCTGCTTAGCCGTTTCCAGCTAGAGCCACGCTCTTAAACAATTGAGACAAAAAAAGTTGCCGTTTCGCTATTTGCGACCTGCCCCACTGCAATTTGCATACGCTCGTCAGTGTATGTGCGCGTACTAAATGAACTCCAACACGCACACAAATACAGATCGTCAGCGTGTGAGAGCGGGAGCAGGCTAGCTTGAGAGAGCAGCAGAGAGCGCATGCAAAATCATGTGAAAATACATATGTATGTATTTATGTATGTACGTATGTATGTATTTGCAAATGTTGCGAAGTCAACGAAACTCATAAAGCGAGAAATTTTCAATTGCACCTTATAAATACATGCTAACAAACGTATATATGTATATATATATTCGCATGTTTGTATAATCTGTATCAGATACTACGTGTGGGCCCGTGTGGGTCAATTCTATTTAGTTATCGGTCAATTTAGAAAGCGCTACGTTTTTGCTATTTTTTACTTGCCAGATACACTACTCTACAGGGGCGCAATTCTATTCTACATTTAACACTTTTTTAAAAAATTTATATTTCTAGAAAATAATATTTCAAACATCGTTACAAGTCAAATTGGATGCAAATAAGTAACCCTAGACAAAGCTACATATGGTATCGGGCATTTATTATACTTACTACACACACAAATAGCTTGATTTTCATTTTTATTCCAGACATATATCACAAAAAAGTAGAGAAATGTCTTACTCTGCAGCATAAGATTTCCTTTGTATTTTGACTGGAATCCATGTCTAAATTTGAACCTAAGCCGTAAAAAAGTATAGAAAGCTGATCTGCATTCAAATTCGAAGTCAACACACTGGAAACTCAACAATAGATGTGTGTTTATGTTTTTTTTTACCTTCTTAATCCAAGTCCGCAGTCCAATGTGTCATGCCTAGAAAATATTCCATAGCCGCAAATCGATCACAATTGAATCTGAAACTGTACCTATTTTTGAAATCGACCGCTAGGGCATGAAACATTCGTCATGACGAACATGAGATTTAATGTACTTTAATGTTTATTTCGATTCATATTAGTTTGAGTAAAATATTAAACAGATTAAGGTATTATATGAATGACAAATAACAAATTTGATATTATGTATTGCAGATTAGTAGATTATACACTTGTCGACGGGATTCATGGGTGCGCCACTCGGGCACTTGAACTCCTTGCTGAATTCTTCAAAGTTGGACAGCGAACCGATAACACGAATACTGCCAGGCATATGCAGCTCAGTGAGGAGCCATCTATGGCGTTCACTTTTCACAATATCATTGCACCACACCTGAGCGTAGCTAATGAAGAAAAGTTCCATGTTCGAGTAGTCGAGTCGCGGCAGTCGTTCGGTCTGTAAATGAGCATCATCCTGGCCGGCATCTTGTTGTGTCTGTAGCCAACGGCGATAGGCAGCATAACTCAATCGAACGCCACCATTGTCGGCAATATTCTCGGACTGATCTTTTAACTCGGGTATCTGATAGCCCTCGTACACGTACTTATGATACTGGTCGCTGAAACACATCTTTCGTTCGTTAAATATGCTCAAAGTCTGTTCGTCCCACCAGCGATTGTTGTTGCCTTGTGCATCAAAGTCCTGTCCAACGTTGTCGAAGCTGTGTATCAACTCGTGCCCGATCAGCGTGCCCAGCGCACCATACATAATGGCGTGCGGATAGCTTTCGTGCCACAGAAACGCTGGCTGCAGTAGAGCCACCGGAATTTTGATCTTGTTCTCGTTGAGTATGTTAACCGGCGAGAACTTGAGTGAGTTGCCATCGGAGAGCGTTGTGGCGGGCTTGTGAAGTAGTTCGCGTTCCTGGATTGCCGAGAGGTTTTTAAGGCTTCGTTGATTATGTATATAATCCTGATCGCTGAATCTGATCGTCTTGTATTCTTCGTTAAGTTCTTGCAGATCGTATGAATTGATTTCCACTACGGTCGCATCGAGCTTCTCGATGGCTAAAAGCCGTGTTCTATTGTTGATCCAATCGAGCGATGTATCCGATTGCAGTCTCTCCCTGAAAACCTTCTTAATCTCATGCCACATATGTTTAATGTCATTGGCCGTGGCGTTATTGTTGCTTGTTCGGTATATGAGATTGTCGACAATTTTGGGCAAACTTTCCTTCGTGGCAGCAGTACAAATAATTTCCTTATCTTTATTGTTAGCGCCCGGATTCAAAAAGAATTTCTTAACTAGATTAAAAAATATATAGTTGGCCAAAACTCGCTTAGACGTGCGACCCAGAACTTCGACGAGATTTTCTGGATAGCTGGGACTATAATCGTAAATTTTCTCAACTCGCTCTCCAAGCGAACCGATTACTAAACGCTTTACATCTATAGCTGGTGCATAGATGCTGTGCAATTCGTCCAGTGTTCGTAGCTTTGCATTTTCGGTGGGATTAATGTCTGCCGTCTCGGGCATAAGCCCTTCAGCCAGATCCACCTCGAATTTTAAGATCTCTTCGGCTGTTATCGCTGCCTTTACACTTTCAACACCAAGATACATTTCCAGATCATATGCTATTCCCATCTTGTAATTCTCACGTTCCGTTATTGAACTTTCGTCCAGGTACATACTGCGACTTTTCAATTCGAATTCTGGTTTTACAAAGTAGACAGCATTAATCTTGGTATTGTGAAGATCAGTGTCCATTCCGGCATTGATTATGAATTTTTCGCCGTAAGTGTGAGCGATTTTTGCTACCAAATCCACCCAATCAAAGTCCGCTTCCGACCAGCTACTGCCTTCCAATACGGGCATCTTGCCGAACTCGTCAATTATTGATTTATAGCTTTCTTGGTCGATCTGATCGGCATACATGCAAGATTTGTAGAACTTCAATAACTGCCTTTCAATATGTTCCATCTTTTTAATCTGTTTTTTTCCACTCATCAGATTCTTAAACTTAAGGGTCATACCATCCTCCAGACGTTCGAAGAGACCAGTGCTCGGACTTTTGATATCAGCCCTATTGATCGTTGCAAAATTACCACATGCGAACTCATAGAAGTCCGTACACGGATTGGTTTTCTTATTCATAAAGTTACCCATTTCTGCTGCCTTAGCCTGCCTAAATAACAATCTCAGGTTCGAGTCAGACAGCTTCGCTCCATGCGTCACTGCCCCACTGATTGACAGCAAGGCAAGTACGACGAGTATATTATATGGTAATTTACCCATTTAACACTAAATTTCTTTTGCTTTTCAAAATTTCACGTTCTTGTTCGATGTGCTTCAGTATTGCTACTGATTTGTAGGGACTCATTTGCCACATATATACATTTTATTTACTTATGTACAAGTGATTGTGAAATAAATGTCTTGCGGCTGGCTTGATAAGGCTAGAAATATTTATATATACAGTTATAAAAAAAAACCCAGCTTCTTGCTGGGGTCATACGTATGTTCCCGAAATAACTTCCAACTTAACAACTTGATCTACACTAAACTACATATTTTTATAGTTTACTGAATGTTTTTTTTATTTTTATTTTAGCTACAGAAACCAGAACTGCTTATAAGAGCGCACAAAGAAAGATCCACATATTCCTTTGTTTACATTAAAATAATGCAAGTTATTTCATGAATTTAACATTTACTACGTTTATAATTTGTAAACTTATTAATTATTTTACATCATATCCAAAATTCTACACTTGATTTATGTATGCGCTTAAACATGAAATCTATTCATGAATTCAGGCAAGGTGGCAACGCCGCGCGAGGATCATTGCCGTAAACAGGCGCTTATTTTAAGTTCACGTACTCAACAATTCAAAAATTGCACTATGTATAAACATTATCTGTTATACTTAAGATTTATTTAGAGAGATTCTGAGCTCGCAGCTGTGCGTGGAGTCGAGCATTCGATTGATACTAACAGCAGTTGGACATTTCCGAAGCACTATTTCAGAGAGAAATGTACATTCATATACACCCCGAGCTACAGATTATGCCTGAGAAAAATACAGTTCAGATTCAACATTTATACATATGCATTTTATTCATTTTTATTTGCAGTATTCATTGGAATAATCTGTAGCTCAGAGTGTATACATATTTCTGCTGCTCGGCAGATTTCCTTCGAAATTCTTTGACATTGTTATCAGTAAAACTAAGTAATAAGTAAAAACAAATAGACGCTGTCTATTTAATGAACGAATCTAGTATGTAAAAAAAATAATCAATATGACAATAATCAATTCAGATTATATAGAGAGTATATAGTAATTCTCAATCGTTTGGACGCACTCTATGCACTCGATTTGGCAACTTTCATTTCGAATTGCATCAGTTTTCGATTTTCCCCAGTCTCCCTCTCTCCATCGCGCTCTTTCCCCCATTCAGTCGTTGTTGCGATTCTTTCACATTCTCGGTATTCCAATCGATTCTCTATGCCGCATGCCAACAGTTCTAGCTAGTTCATCAATGAGGCATTGCTTTTGAAAAGCGGCCAAAAGACAAAAGTCTAAAGGTCTCTCTAGATTTAGTCGAGTTGAAGCGAGCTAGATGTCGTCCGACACGATTGTAGAGTTATCGGGAATTATGGCTGATCGGTTGTTAAACGAAACCTAATGTCGAAACAAAGGCAAATCGGGGGGAAACAAAAAACAAGTGAAATAATTAGTTAGTTATAATTTTCCGCATTGACCATGTCACGACATACTCCATACCCCACTCGCATTTAACTGCGGCTAATACCTGGATACAATCTTAACTACGATCAAAATGTGCGCAAAGCTTCGCTACCTCTCGCTACCCGAGCTAATTGCTGTATAAAATGCGATTGTTATGGCAAAATAAGAAGCGAAAAACACGAATGCGAATGCGAGCGAGAATTTTACTAAGATTGTGAATACATACATATACGAAAGCGGTGTACTTCAAGTACCTTAATAATGATTTGCGCATACATTAAAGTTTGTTTTTTTGTGGTAGAGGAAGAGGAGTATAAATCGGTCGAGTGAAACTTTCAGTTCGAGTAAAATGTGCCAAAGAAATGCTGCTTAAAATGATGAGATGAACAGATTACTGGATATAAAGAAACTGTGCAAAATTAAGATAATACTAAGAACTAATCTATATCGACAAAAGCTTGAAGCCCGATCAATAGATGACAAGCTGTTTTACCTAAGTCCGAGTTAATGCTGATCAAGAATATATATACTTTTTGGACTCAATGGAATTGATATATGAAGGCGTACATTATCTATGGAAATCACATGCGATACCAAGCAAAGCGAAGCTCAATCGCGGTTGTTGTCTTCCTCTGCGGCGAAGACCTTGTGAGTCTTGTTAGCTTTGTATGTTATTCTGCCCATTAGTTGCGGCTCAGGTCGTCGTGTAGAAAACTGCAGCACTACCGCAACGGTTCGACCCGACTCGACCCGACCAGCCCCGCCACGTAACCCATTAGCCCATTAGCTCGAAGACCACACACGACGGCGTTGCATGGAAATTACAAAGAAAGCGTTGCGGAAAACGAAAAAAAAAACAGATACGAAGCAAAAAAAAAATAACAGCAAAAAGTAAAAAAAAACGTCAAAGCAAAAGTGAAGATATATACATATGTAGATATATTAACCCGCTGTGAATCTTCTTATGAAATGGCCATGTAAGTGTCTCAGACCCAACCCGAGTTTCCAGTTTCGGGCTCTTTGAGCTATGTGTCAAACGCATAAGGCCTGATCCCAGCGACCAAATCGGAGATCGGAGATGCCAAAAGCGCGAAGAGACCATCCGACTAGAGCCGAGAGCGGGCATTTCGCTGGAAGTGTGCAGTGCGATTGTTTTGGGTTTTCTGGTACTACGGTTCACAGTTTGGTTCAGGGCCCTGAGGCCAAGTCGAGCGGGCCTACGCGGGTCAGGCAGGCCAGGGGTCCATTAAAATTTCATGTGTACCGAGAATAGTGCGCAAATAGGCTGTAATTATAGAACAAATACACACATAACACGCGGACAGGGTGCGGTCTACGGGTGCGTGTGATGGCAGGGTGGAGTGGGGGGGGGTGTTACGGGCAGGATGGGTTGGGATTCAAAATGGGCAAACGAGTGTGTGCACAATACATTCATGCGAATGCCGCGTGACGTGCCGCGTCTTCGAGATGTACGCGTCGAGCAAGTATCGTGCGTGTCACGACTGGAGCAGAGGCTTACAGCTATTGCTTGGTTATCGATAACTTTTCTTAGTCGAGAGTTGCACATCTCTAGCTGCCTGCTCACAATGCAGTTGCCATTCCAATTCCCTTTTTTCCGTCAAATCTGACTGTTTTTAAAGACCAACTGCGGGAAGAACTTGAGAATTGCGGAAAGCGAAAATGCTGGATTTTATATATATTAATTTAGCTTTTTTCCGCTTTCTTTTTGGAATTGCCAATATTTTCTATACAATTTATCTCAATTTGCATTTTATAGCGATCATTTTCAAATCTCTTGCTTAATTTTCATTTTCAAATATTATATGAGTTTGTTTTTACGCTTATCGAAAATTCTTTAGCTGAATTCCGCTTTTTTTACTGCAATTTTTGTTTGGCCTTTTTATACATTGCGGGAAGAACTTGAGAATTGCGGAACGCGAAAATTCTGGCTGTTATTTATATTATTTTAGCTTTTTTCCTCCTTTCTTTTGAAATTGCCAATATTTTCTATACAATTTATCTCAACTTGCATTTTAATCATTTCCAAATCTCTTGCTTAATTTTCATTTTAAAATATTAAAATTTGAGCTTTCTTTTACGCTTATTGAAAATTCTTTAGCTGTTTTCCGCTTTTTTTTCCTGCAATTTTTGTTTGGCCTTTTTATACATTGCTGTCCGTCAAAAACAGCTATTTTTTTGCCAAAAGTGGCAGCACTGGCGATTAGAAAGCAGCCCCAGTACGATCTCTAATAGTTTCTTATTGATTATCGATAGCTTTGTGCCCATCTCTAGCACGAGCGACTGTACAAGCATTTTTGGCGTGTAATGCCGCAATGAAAATCGCCCATTACAACAATTTCATTTTATTTTACCGCCTTTGGCGCTTACGTAAGCAGCAACTACAGCAACAGCAAAAGCAACAACAACATCAGCTCATTGCATTAGGTACCGTCGGTGCCAAGAGCTCGAGCTCGCGCAAGCTGGCCAAGAGGATAGCACGGGGGGTGGCCAGGTGAGGCTGCGGTAGGAGGTTGCAATTACGGGCGTGCGAGTGTGTGTGTGAGTGTGTGTAGTAGGGACAGGGAACGACATTTGTGCCACCTTTTTATTTATATTTTTTGCCTGCAATTACACGGCCAACAGCAAAGGTGGAGGTAGCGGGAGCAGCGAGAGAGAGAGAGCAGCGGTACCGGCAGAGGTAGCTACTAAGCAAAAATCGCGCCAGACAAACTGACGGCAGCGTGTGATTTTCTGTTGTATCAGGTCGGTGTGGGGTCGGTTGTAGTTGTAGTTGTGGTTGGGTACAGGTTGGGCTGGGTATGGGTTGAACTGCGTTTAGGTGCCCAGAGATGGAGAGACAACGGTATGTGGGTTGGCGGAACGAGGTTTTCAGAATATGTACGGTTTTGTGTACAGCTTAAGCTGACAAAGTCGTTGCCACCTGGCAGAAATAGACAGCAGGCTATAGATGTGTGCCTCAAGTGGCAGCGACATATTGATTAGGCGTAGGGTTAAAAGGGTTCGAGATTATGTGTAGTTGCAATCTTGGGCGTAGGGCTAAGCGGGTTTGGGAAGAAACTAGGCACATTGCGTATACGTGAGGCTGCTTTGCAGTAAGCTCTGCTAAACTAGGCTAGAGCTGGCAAATCTACGGGGTATCGGCCAGTCGGAGCCAGCACGCTCTCTGCACCGCTTTGGCAGATCAAATGCGATTCAGATCGTGTGTGTGCGCGCGCTCAACACGATTGCAAGACGAAGCACATTTAATGATATCGCATGATTGATGATTACTCATCGACCGGTTGCTTGGCTTGAAGCAGCTAACGGACGGCCCGGTGACGGGTAGCGGGAGCAGCAGCGGGAACGGGAGCGGGTGCGGGAACGGGTGTTTAGTGGGTACAGCACGCGAGCGACGAATGTTGAAGGCTCAACAGATAATTACCTACATTTAGAGGCACTACAACAGTCGGTTGGCAACAAAGTACTGTTAGTCACCGTCTCTGGGTTCTAAGTGGCCAACGGACAGACGGAGAGACGAACAGACAGAGAGACAGACAGTCCGTTTGCTTGGCTATTTAGCCTGAGAGAGAGAGAGAGCGAGTCGTGCTTGGAAAACACAGCAAAATCGATTGGCCGCGGCAGACAAGCTGGCAACAGTGCAGCCCCGCCTCTTCGTCGCAGCTGCTCCTCCCTGCCCCTCCCACTTGGTACGGCCCTGTACGTAGCGGTAGTGTGCTCGGTCGTACCCACAGCGGGCCGCCTGGTAACAGTTTCACAGTTAACGAGTAGTGCAAGTACGACCTTAAACAATTCGTTAGTTTGCCAGGCAAAGATTGTCAGTGGTCACGCAAGGCACGATACCCTGTAAGCTAGAGAGTGGGGTATGTGCAGCTGGCCGAATCAACCGTAGCTGCTAGAGTTGCTCTGCTTCTGGTTTCGTCTTGGGCTACCCTTTCAACTAGCTTATGCGTTGACTCATCTGCTTAGCTCAAGCAGTTGCCAAGGCCCGCAATACGCGAAACGTGACTAATCTGTGCGGTTTCGGAACTCGATAGATAAGCGTACGATGCGAACTTAATCTAGCACCTTCTATAAATAATTTTGATTAAAATTGCACTTCCTCTGTAGGCAGACTATCATCGCAGGCTGAGTATCTTAATCTTATTATTCATCTATTTCTTGCTGCCCCTCCGAGCCGTGCCTTGGGATAAACTAATTAAACTGCTCGATTTAATCACGTTTTCTATGGCTCCAAATCTGAAGTGAAAACAGAAGTAAATATAAAATAAATGAAAGCTGTACGGGAAGGTTGCACCCAGCCTGAGTTATACAAGATACGATATACAAAAGCTGTCATGTTAGGGTATTTTCCAATGAGTATTACGAAGTACAGTTGGGGAAATGGGATTTATCTGAGTCATGTTTCGGGTAAAATTAATTAGTTTAGTATGATTGTTTTTGCTACTTCATGCAGTTCCTATTATGATGTTAAACCTACAAGATATAGTAAAAGTAAGGTGTATTTAATATGTTATTCATATATTATAAAATCTGACACAGTTTTAAATATAGGTTTATGGTCTAGAAAAAGGGTAGGGTAGCGTGGGGTAGAGTCATAACGACCGCAGCAACAAAGAGGAATGCAAATCGGGGGCATGACAAACAATGCCTGCGCTTCAGCCCGATAAGGCCCGCAATAACACTTTCGGGTCTGTCCAATGACTCATCGATTAATGTGAGATGTGGCGCATCTTTCCCTCTGCCTCGCTCTTTAGCAGACCCTCTACCACGGCCTGCCGTGCTACGCGTAGCGATTCGAGCAACTCGTTCTGCGAGCAAATTATCGCGCCAGCTCCCAGTTCCATTCTCTTCAGATACGAATTCGGGCACGGAATCGCCATCGGATACGGCCACATGGACACGTGGACAGCGAACAGAGTGTGCAGAGACCAAGCCAGGGTTACTGCTTGCTGACTTGGCTGCACTTGGCTCGGTTCGGTCTCGCGCTTGACGGTTCAACTTACTTTTGGATTTCACCTATTTGCTACTGCACTGTCGTCGCCGCCGCCGCCCCCGCCTCAAAGCTGTGCAGTTATTCATCATTATCTGCCGACAGACATCAGCTGTTGCTTGTAGCCAACAACAACAACAGCAGCAACAGCAGCAACAACAACGACAATGACAACGCTGCAAACAACGAAACGCTGCACAACTTTGTTAAAGCGAAACAGAGAACAGTTGGTGTTCTGCTTGAACGAAGTGCGAATACCCTATTAATTTTCGAGCAACTAAAAAAAACCTATATAATATTAAAAATATGTAATATATAGTAATAAGAAAAATAATCAGAAAAATCAAATATGGTTAATTATAAATCAATTAATATAAAATTGTATTTACAAAGAAAAGAACCTAACGAATTAAGACCTATTTACGTATTATGGCAAATATATTTCAAAAGAATAGAATAGAATTAGTAACATATGAGCTGAGCCCAGCTATGTTGCAGGGTATTGAGGAAAACCTTCAAAAAAAACGCCATAAGATCAGTGATT
Organism: Zaprionus inermis; assembly: GCA_018151445.1. NCBI lineage: Eukaryota > Metazoa > Arthropoda > Insecta > Diptera > Drosophilidae > Zaprionus > Zaprionus inermis. The sequence continues at coordinate 4,435,330 of JAECXD010001703.1, read as the reverse complement.
TCTTTGAATTTGTTAGTCTAAAGAGTTCAATTTTGAAAAATTTAATTTTATTTCCTTAAATTTAATTTTATAAAAAAAGGTAATGGTCTGTTAGCCATCATCTCCTTTTTTGTTTTAATTTGTATATGGATTGTGCTCGATTTATCATAAATTAAGTTGGTCAAATTATTTGTCTGACGCTTCTAGTTTATATTGAATTTTGAAATTTGCAAAAATTACATGTATTTTATTGTTGGGTAAATGGGAGATGCTGGCAGCTAACAGACAATTTACTAAAATATAAGTATCGACTATTTGAAAGCCTACAAAATCGATAACGATTTTTAAACAATTTTAGTAAACTTTTTTCAAACGTGTAGTTGCTGTCGATATGCCCTGCTCTGCCGTGTAGCTGTAGCGCAGTCTGGCAATGGCAAGCGATCGTTAGCGCTGATTACGAGGCAACAGAGGCAGCGGCAGAGGCAGAGGCAGAGGCAGAGGCAGAGGCGGGTTGAAAAGGGGGCAGGCAGAGGCGGCGACAGCAGCTACAAGTCGTCGAGCGAGCTCACGTCAGCTGAGGCAACAACAACAAAAACACACAAGAAAAGCAAAATAATAATAGGAGAAATAATAATACAACAAAAACATGAGAAACAATAGCAACAACAACAACAAAAAATAGGAAAGTTTCGCTTGGCAACATATCGTCGACCGACAATCGACAATAGACTAACAACAACAACAGCAACAACACAACAGCAACAACAACAACAACGGCGAACAAACCCACTAAAAAAACAAGAGGAAAGATGTTGGCAGGGGCAGGGGCGGAGCGTAGTGGAGGGGGAGGGTGTCGTTATATACGGTGAAGAAACGAGTCAGCAAACGATCAAAGTGATTACTTAGCAGGCAACCAGGTTGGGAAATTGGCGGAAAAAAGGCTGAAAAGTCACTGGCTTGGAAGCTGAAGCGTTAGATACTCTCCAAAGACAACCGAAAGCTTACAGCGTGTACCCAGTATACCCTGTAAATGTGAAAACCAAGTCTTGCCAAGTTTTTACTGCGTTTTAGCAGATCCTGTAGATCCTCAATTCGATATCTATACTGCCTGAAGTGAGCTTATATTAAATATTGAATTATTTTATGGATTTCACCTAGCTAGACACTCGCCTGATCTGATTAGATCATCGAATTTGTTCGTGAATTATTGTTTAACTAGCCCAGTTCGTTTACCTCGGCAATTGCAACTGGCTCAGACACGTGTTATCAAGTTATTAAATTCCAATTAAGATCCCCAACCCAGCTGTCGAAATATTGAATCAAACCCGTTTGAACTCAACGAATCGAGGCCGTGAAAATGCCCAAACACTTTGCCTCGTGCTATATTTACTTAGCGTGCCACGATCAGCTCGGTAAGTTATCATGACTCCACCGTCAAATTGCCGGGTGCATTGCACCCAATTTGGCAATATTAAATACCGAATAAAGCACTCAGAACACCGCAAACTGCACGCACCGCACACCGCACATCGAATATCACCGGGTACTAAGTACCGAATAAAGAGTATTCGCGCTGAGTTCAATGCACGCATACGCCGAGTACGCTTTGCCAAAAAATCGCGGCAGTGATAACCACACTAGAAGCAGGCAATTTGGTCGACTGACTGAGTAGTACGCGATAAGAGGTTGTCGATCCGCACAGAACGTCATTATCAAATGCATTTCTAGGCAGCATTTGCTGCTGTTTCCTTTCGTTCTAGATAATTGTTAAACTTGATTGAACCTGCGCTTCCTCTTCTTGTTTCGCTTATCGGTCACGCAGGTTACTGAAATTAATAAATTAATTAAATTAAATTAATAAATTAATAATTTTACGACTTGATAGACATGTTATAGACATGCTCTCTGGCGAATAAAGCCAGCTACCCTTAACCTTATTCCTTAACGACCTCGTAAGTTAGTGCCCGATCAGAACTTCAGCTTATAAGGTTACTTAGATAATGTTGCCTCTCTAACTTATCTCTTCATTAAACAACGAAGAAAGCACACGAGTATGGAAGTACCTTACAAATCTTGCTACCTTCTTCGAAACAAATTGCACAAAGTGGGTGCTAGGTGTATTGCCCGATTTATAAGCTATCTTCGTGTATGTCTAAGACCCTGGTGTTTCTTTTAATTGAACAAGGAACAGTAAAACCCAAGAGGGTGCCGCTTGGCCCAATGTGGGTACGGCAAGTAGAGACCTTCATGTTTGGCCTGGTCTGTTGAGGCTTTTCCGCTTCTCAGCCAAACTCTTGCACTGCTGGGCTGCATTGGACGTATATATAGATGGTCTTCCATAAAGTAGAACATGCCATGTAGCACGTACTACTTATAATTTATTATGGGGTATTAATTTGTATATTTTCGGGATTATCAGCACTTGCGACAATCTTGTTTGGCACGCTGCCCATTTCGGCTTAGCCTCCATTTCGACTACACAGATACAGATGCCGAAAGAAGATGCCGATGCCGCTGCGTATTGGATCTTGGATGCTGTGCAGCAGATTCGGCTGCCAAGAGGTGAACGTCTTCCTGTACGTCGTGCCGTGACTCACGCCGAGTGCACTCAGAGTGGGTCTAAATGGGGTCTGAATTACGAATTGCATTTAATTGCCGACGCTTAATGTGCCCCGTCGAGTGTCTTGATTGTCGTCTCCCTGTTTCGAGTGGGGGCTACGCGCAGGAGTTGGGGCTGATTACATGTCATCAGCTGCAGCATTCGGTTGGTTTGTTGTTGGACTATTTGAGCAAATTTTATGGCAAACATAAAAGGCTCAAACATCGCAGAGCAGGAGGCAGCGGGAAGGCGGGACTGCAGCTGATGCCAGATTTGCAGCCTGGTTGGGGGCCAAGGCGTTAAAGTTAATGACCAGCCAACGGCGCTGTGCTCATTACCAGCGCCACTCCCCCCGCTTGCAGACCCAGTTACAGTCCCTGACTCGTCTTAGCCTTGCTCTTGGCCAGACCTAGTTGAGGTTGAGAGCGTACACTGCGACAAAACGAAGAGATTCCTTCGGGTATTGTGATCGTTTGTCATACGATTATTTTGCGGCAAACTAGCCCGCTAGCTAGACTTTTTCTTGCAGTGCACGTGACTTACCCAGCCGGTTCTGGCGTTAACTGCAGCTTCCTCGCTCGACCGACTGATGCTGAGATGCATCTGGACTGCTACTGTGCGAGGGGCCATTATAACTAATTGGCATGATTGATTGTTGTTGTGGTGTTCGTGGTGATGGTGGTGCTGGGGCCCCACTTTCAGCTCGTAGTGCCTCCTTGCCGACGCACTCGCACTCGTCTCGTCTCGTCTCTCTGTCGCGGCTTCACTGTGGTTGCGCTTCTCTCTGCGCTTAGTTTGTTTCTCCATCATTTAATTTAATTAATGAGCGTGTGTATCAATTGGTTTACAATTGTTTAATTGCCTGTGTCATGCGGTGTTATGGCCCTGCTCCGCCTACCCTGCCCCCCCCTCCCACTCTGCCCGCGCCTGCCCTAGCTCACTTACCACCTGCGTGGAGACAGTTAAAGACGTCCACGGGTTGCTACTGCGAGCGACTTTGTGGGGCTTCTGCCCCATTCCGGCACTCTCGGACTGTCTCTGTCGCTCTCGAAGGCGTGTCAGGTTACGCCCATCTCTCTTTCTCTCTCTGCCTGTCTCCCTCTGTCTACCTGTCCAGCTGTCTGTCTCTCCGTCATGTTTGATGTTGTGGTTTAAGCAGCAGCGATACCTCAGCACTTATGTAACAAGTGAGGGTGTGGGTAAGGGTCGGAGACAGGGGTTATGGGTTGGGGCGGGACTATAAAGGCTTTCAATGCGCGACTCGTAAAACTAATCGTTAAGTTTATATGTTGCATAGGCGATCAGATCGATTGTGGGTCTAATCAAGTGAGCATGTAGGAGTGAGAGCTAAGGAGGAATGGACTCGAAAGTGGAGTAGTAAGCAATAATATAATAAAGCTATGCTAATTAGGCAGAAACGCAGAAGGTTTATCAAGGGGTAAACCAAAAGATTTCGTTATGTTGCAGCTCAATCAGAGCAGGCAGGCAGAGCAGGGGTTGGCACTTCTTAGAGGAAAGATCCCTTCAGATTGGTATGCTTAACTCATATATGGGTCAGTTATCTGTAAACTTTTCTGTTGAATTTCGATCTTGAATGGGAAACTTTCGCCCATGTAAAGCTGCCTCTCTGCGCCCTGCCTCTCTCCCTCTCTCTCTCTCTCTCTCTCTCTCTCTTCGCATGTGTGTTCCAAACTAATTGCTGGCAACTGTGGGCATTGTCTGGCGTTTCCTCTCGACTGTGTTCTGCCTGGCACGAGAGAGATGCATATGAAACAATGGAGCAAATTATGTAGACAAGGTACGAGTGTGTGTGTGTGTGTGTGTGCGTGCGTGTGTGCATGTTTGTATGTTGGCCTTTTCCCCTGGCCTTTTGTCTGCTTCAGTTTTGGAAAATGCGCTCAACTTTTCACCAAACTGGGCGCCATTGTGGCAACTTTGGATACGGATACGCTTGCCTGGCCAACAGCCATGGCCCATTGTCACTCTGTAGTGCGTTTCATGCAGCCAACCATGCGACACACGCACACACACACACACACAGTCGCAGTGACTGAGTGTGTCTAGTCGAAAATGTTAATATCGCAGTGTAACTGGGAATGAAACTGAAACTGGCAACGCAATTGGAACTGGAACTGAGCTGCGACACTTTGCATATTACAAAGGCATAAATGAACTTGTGACACGCCTCCTACCGCTCTCTACAAACCCACCTACTCCCCCCTCGCTTGTCACCTCATGTGAGAAATGAGTTAGAGTAATGCAAAGCGTAGTAACCTGCCACGTAGAGAGTGCGGGCTGCTGCAGTTTTGCATTACACGCCCCACTGCACCGGAAGTAGGTTATGTGGCAAATCGATTGCCCAATACGAGTACCGATATTCCGCTACCCTGCCCCCTCCTCGCCGCCCAGCACAGGCGCGACTCGTGCCCCAAACAAAAGCAGCGTCACTTTGCGACTTTGGGAATACTTTGGCTTAACGACTGCGAGCATAACCCGTGAAATACTTATACAGGCAGCCCGCTGGGTGTGTGTGTGTGTGCGGGAAAGAGTACGCATGTAAGTGGTGGCGGGCTTTATCATCTATCAGCGTCACTCTCGCCTCGACTAGTCATAAATTTAAACGCCAGACGCGAGCGCTTTTTACGAGCCAACTCGCCGCGCCCGGCCCGGCGGCCTCGCAACTGCAGCTGCGAGTTGTATTTGTATCTGTATCTGCAACTGTAGCTACATCTGTAAATGTATCTGTATCTATAGCTGTAGCTGCAGCCAGCTACTCCACCCGGGTAAATATATGTTATAATGTAATATAATATATATATATATAGAGTCCACAGAGTGCATATATAATATATTATATATTATGTATATTACAGGGTATCTGCGCTGCCGTCACAGGTGTCAAACGGGGCGTGCCTTCACGATCATAATTTCCCATTTTACGACTTCAACTATCTGGCATCTCCTATCAGCACGAGCTTCGGCCCAACAGACAGTGCCTGCGTCTGTATGTCTCTGCATATGGGCGAAAGTTTTCGGATTCAGAGTTAAACAATTTTATGGTGGCAATTTTGTGCGCTTTACACTTGATGCATCTGCGCTGTTTGCCGGGCCATTGCCGTCGGACTCGAGCACTACGAAAATGCTGTTTGGGGCATTAAGTTTATGGATCGAAGAGCTCGACAATTTGATGGAAACGGCTGCAGCTGTAGAGCACATAAAATCGACATGGAAACGCTGTAGAAATCGAACTAAGGTACTTCACAACGGGCAATACCTTTTTAATTTGATTTTAAAGTTGAAACTCGAAAAGATTAAGACTCTAATCTTTAAGCTGATACAACTGCCATCAGCGGTTGCAGAACTCTGTTTAATATCACAATTAGAAGAAAGACTAAGGTACTGCGGGTCTCTAGCGTTTCTTCCGCTCAAACAGCTGCGCACCTTGGGCTGATGAAATGGCTTAGGTGAAATTGGTAAGCGAATTGTGGAATTTAATGCTTATTAAAAACAAACTTACAGTTAGCAAATTCGCAACCTTTGACTGTGACACACGTAGCGAGAGTCACGTACACCCGACGAGTGTAGTGTGTGTATGCAGAACGTAGAACCGCAAATATGACGACAGACACGTTGCCCACATGACATGGACATGGACACGGACACGCACGAGACAGTCGGACTTGGTAGGGGCGCTGTGTGTGGCCCCTAGAGTTAGACGTCAGCAGGTACGGGGGGAAGATCCCTATCTCTCGCTCCATATGTCGTCAGAGGCATAAAGCTGATGGATAAACTGTGACGCAAGCGAAACGGGACAGACGAACACGAGCTCACGTGCTCGCAATCAGAGCCGGCGGCAGTGGCAGTTGACCCTCCCCCTCCCCCACCCCAAGGTAGAGGCAGGAACTGAGCTACCTTCTCTGTAAAACGAAAGCGTGAATAATTATAATCAGGGCAGGCATGTTTGGCTCAAGGGATTAGGGCTTTATGGCCAGGTCTAGGAGCAGCTGTACCCAAACCACCTTCGAGTGTGACTTTTCCAGCGAAACCCACTGAGATCATCGATTACCCATCAAACACTCTACTTATTTGCAAGCAATCGATCATTACTTATCATTTGTTTACCTGCAACATTTCAGCGATATTTATTAATAAGTTCTATTTTATTATTTGCACATCTTTATCGATCATATTTATCGTTGCAATTAGGAGCGCAGGCCATCTGTGATCTATGCGATCTACGTATTGACATATTTACACATTTCTATACTATATATGCAGATCTAATTATCGGCGAATATGTGACAGGGCCGCTGACGCGTATTTTGAATCGTGCGAATATATAGTATGTGCGGAGAGGGAAATGTATATATATAACAAATATCTTGTTGTTTTTCGCGGCAACGCGTCGTCTTTTGCGTCAGCATTTCGACTCTTGTAAGTAAACAAATTGAAAGATCATCGCATAGTATACATGTGCATATAGTACTCTATACAGTACATCCTAGGGGGACTGTGCTTGTTTTCGCATAACAGATTGCTTGCACTTGCAATGGGTTACGTCTCTTTCGATTGAGCCTATGCCAATAATATATAAACAATATGGGTATTACTCATGATAAACCTCAAAACCGATCGTAAAATAATGAAACATTAAATGAAGATATCGAATATATGCAAAGTAATCGATAAGATCGATAATAAATGCATAAATTCAAATTAAATTCGATAAATATCTGATCTGTATCTGTATCTGTATCTGTATCTGTATCTGTATCTGTATCTGTATCTGTATCTGTATCTGTATCTGTATCTGTATCTGTATCTGTATCTGTATCTGTATCTGTATCTGTATCTGTATCTGTATCTGTATCTGTATCTGTATCTGTATCTGTATCTGTATCTGTATCTGTATCTGTATCTGTATCTGTATCTGTATCTGTATCTGTATCTGTATCTGTATCTGTATCTGTATCTGTATCTGTATCTGTATCTGTATCTGTATCTGTATCTGTATCTGTATCTGTATCTGTATCTGTATCTGTATCTGTATCTGTATCTGTATCTGTATCTGTATCTGTATCTGTATCTGTATCTGTATCTGTATCTGTATCTGTATCTGTATCTGTATCTGTATCTGTATCTGTATCTGTATCTGTATCTGTATCTGTATCTGTATCTGTATCTGTATCTGTATCTGTATCTGTATCTGTATCTGTATCTGTATCTGTATCTGTATCTGTATCTGTATCTGTATCTGTATCTGTATCTGTATCTGTATCTGTATCTGTATCTGTATCTGTATCTGTATCTGTATCTGTATCTGTATCTGTATCTGTATCTGTATCTGTATCTGTATCTGTATCTGTATCTGTATCTGTATCTGTATCTGTATCTGTATCTGTATCTGTATCTGTATCTGTATCTGTATCTGTATCTGTATCTGTATCTGTATCTGTATCTGTATCTGTATCTGTATCTGTATCTGTATCTGTATCTGTATCTGTATCTGTATCTGTATCTGTATCTGTATCTGTATCTGTATCTGTATCTGTATCTGTATCTGTATCTGTATCTGTATCTGTATCTGTATCTGTATCTGTATCTGTATCTGTATCTGTATCTGTATCTGTATCTGTATCTGTATCTGTATCTGTATCTGTATCTGTATCTGTATCTGTATCTGTATCTGTATCTGTATCTGTATCTGTATCTGTATCTGTATCTGTATCTGTATCTGTATCTGTATCTGTATCTGTATCTGTATCTGTATCTGTATCTGTATCTGTATCTGTATCTGTATCTGTATCTGTATCTGTATCTGTATCTGTATCTGTATCTGTATCTGTATCTGTATCTGTATCTGTATCTGTATCTGTATCTGTATCTGTATCTGTATCTGTATCTGTATCTGTATCTGCGTATCTGTATCTGTATCTGTATCTGTATCTGTATCTGTATCTGTATCTGTATCTGTATCTGTATCTGTATCTGTATCTGTATCTGTATCTGTATCTGTATCTGTATCTGTATCTGTATCTGTATCTGTATCTGTATCTGTATCTGTATCTGTATCTGTATCTGTATCTGTATCTGTATCTGTATCTGTATCTGTATCTGTATCTGTATCTGTATCTGTATCTCTATTTTATCATTTTATTTCTGTATCTTTCGTTTCTCAATCCCCAGACAGTCGAAAAGGTTAACGAATCTTTGTGGCGCCTATGCAAATGCGGCGTCGCTCGTTCCTACATTCGACCGATATGTCAATGCGAAGTGTGATTGCTGCAAGCGACCCCCGTCTTGACGCCGGTTGCCAACCGCCTTTGGCTGTCAACAAGCCAATTTATGCGCATACATACGCATGCATATGTTGCTAATACACACACACACGCAGGCGATAGAGTTGCATACGTAATACATGTGTGTCTGTATTTGTGCGTGAGTAATTGACATTCATTTCCTTCTTGGCGTCAAGCGATCGGTGACGTTCGCTGTTGCCAAGCGGCAGTGGCAGCAGACGATGAAACACAGCGCGATCACTCCGCTCTGTCGTCGCAGTCGCCGTCGCAGTCGCAGTCTGCGTCAGCGCTGCCGCTTAGCATCCAAAATACAAAAAAAAACTCGAACAATGGACGCGCTGAGGAGTAAACTTTCTCGCCAACCACAGCGTGGCTTGAAATAACCCAACTAAAGCGGAGTTCAGACTCAGTGTTGCCTGTAAAACTAGATGACATAATACAGGCATTTTATAGGGTAAACAAGCTATTTTCAATATACACTAGCCAGCTGCCTTATTACAGGGTATTCGTCAGTGGCTTATCACAAGGCCGCAACGAACTGATTACGCGGAAATAGTTTGATAGTGTGAGCAGCAAAAAAACAGTGCAAAGTACACGCATACAGTGACTCAGTAAAAAAACGCCTCAGTTCCACTGTGCAAGTTACAGTGTTGCCAAGCGCCGAAAATAGCGGCTTTCTGTATTCAAAATACTCATTTCAAAAAGCCATAGGTAAACGAATTTATTCAAAAATAGGTGCCCAATCGCCTGACCGCTTTGTCTAGCTTTATGTGTATCTATATATATAGAAAACCTAACTGTTAATACTCTATCAATAGTCGAAAAAGCGTTTAAGCTGTTCAATAATCATTCATCATTCGATTTGCTGGGACTACGTGACATTGGCAATGAACTCAGTTCGCCACAGACGTCCGAATGATTCATTCATAGATGTTCGTAATTCTAGGCATACGGGCTAAATCAAATAGAAAGCACTAATTAAATAGAATAATATCAAATGGAGCGCTCTACCCGGAACTACAATTTATACTAAGTGAAAAATTCGATTATTCATCTAAAGAGACCAAACTTAGTCAAACTATGCGATCGTCTGTGCGAAAGGTTAAGATCCTCTGCTATCGCAAGACAAATAAACAATCACGCCACACCCCCCTATCCCCCACCCAAAAAAAAATAGAGGACAACAAAGAGTTAGCCAAATAAAAGCAGAGATGCGAAAGACGAGTGTCAAAAGAGGCGAAAAACAGAAAAACAAAATTTGCATTGCTGACGCACTTTTCTTGTTGTTTCGCTAAGTCTTTTATGCGCGCTCTCTGCCTCTCTCTCTCTCTCCCCCACTCTCTCCCTCCCTCTGCCCTCACTCGTTTGTTTTGACGGAAATCTGTTATTAAAACACAAAAACAAAAATGAAATGATCTAATGGGCAAAAGCGACTGACGTCGCACGACCGATTGCCAATTAACTGGGTCGAGTGGGAAATTTTGTAGTATCTTTTGCAGATCTGCCATAGAATTGTGTACAGTGAGGGCAGGGCACGGTGAAGGGGGGCACTCTGCTAGATTACAAGTTTATTACCTTATTTTATTTTATTTATATATTGCTCATGCTTTAAATCAAATATGATCACAAATATATTTACTATTGCTTTCGTAATTCAGTAATTCATGCTACTTACAGTTGCGGTTAAAATAATAGCACTATGACCACCATTCGTGTTCGTCCCAGCTTTATTCTACTTTTCGGACACTTTTTGATTCTTTTACTTAATAAACTTAAAAGATACAATGATTATCAACTAATAAATGAAAAAAGTTAGCCGGTCTTAACGGTATTTTTTTAAATAATTGCAAATATCAAAGAATCCCTTCAAATTCAGGTGGTAACAAAAATAGCACCATTAAACGAAGTTTTAAGGGAACCCTATGGTTTTCTATGTTATTTATCTTATGCCCATAGAGATTTTGTCCTTTAAAAAATTATTTACTAAAGTTTGTTTAGTTTTTCTTTGGGCTAATCAAAATATTTTTCGAATTTCCTTTCGTGACGGCGGGAGGTTTCGTTGTTTCGTTTCTGCAATTTATCTTTATCTATTTATCTGCTAGTTCCGAAAAGCTTCCATCGCTCTGCGGGTGGCCTTTGGTTAAGAGAAAATCCATAGCAACAAATATATATTATCTCTGGGCCTTGCCAAAATTATAATTACCTGACGGTGCGCACCGCGGGGGGGCTGTAGCCGAATCTGTTTGCTTGACCCCACGCGGTGTCCGTCCATTTATACTAAGCAAATTTTCAAATACACCCTAACAGTCGCCACACACTCATGCAATTGCAAAATAGGATTTTTTGTGTATCTTTCAGATACAATTTGTTGTTTACATACGCCTCGCCTCGACCACATGCATGTCAGTTGCACTGGTCGGGATCGAAGTGCGGCCGCCTTCCTGTGCCCTGTTGCCAGGCGACTCAAGAATTTCGTATAGATGCTGCACAATGGGCCGAAATACTCAAATTTTCGTACTGCACTGTGGAGCAAGAAACGTGAAATTTGGTTACAAAGTAAAGAATCGAATGAAACGTGTCTAGAAAATATCTACAGTTATTCTTATTGATATATCATAATAATAAGTGATTATTTCTTTGCAATATTATTCCGTTTCTGTAAAACTTTATATCTTAGACCTTTTGATCTACAATGTAGTGTTCTACAATGTTGATATCTTTATAATAAGTTTAAAAGGCATTGCTTGAATTTTCCTGCTGTTTTCTTAGCTCGATTATTCGATTATTTTCGTTGGCTTCTGTGTAATTTTCTTATTTATGCCAAGTCAGGGCAAATTTTCGATTTTCTTTCAAGGTCAGCGTGCAGGGAAAACGTGCGACGGACCGCGCGACGGTCGATCGGTTGAGTACCCTGTACTATTACGATACTATATGTATATACTATACGACCACTGCCAGCATTTGCCAGGGCATGGCACACGCTGCCCCCTTGCCGCACGAGCCCAGCACACGGCACGCGCCCCGAGCTCGCCGCGCTCGTCCGTTGACGTCAGAGCGCAAAAGCAATGCGCGCGAGTTGAGGAAAAATAAGAATTTTAAATAAATAAACTTTTTGGGGGTACCAAAAATCAATTTGTCTGCCAGTTGTCGTCGGTTTCGGGAAATCTTGCTTGATTGTTTATGCTAGAGGGTTGGAGGGTGTTGGAGACAAACTGGAATTTATAGGAGCCCGCCCGATGGAGCCAATTCGTTTATTCGTTTGGCACTATTCAATATTTGTTTAAGAACTCAGCGCGATTCACTGATTCGCTCATGTGCGATAAGCGAAAATTACCAATAAATACTTTTACGATACTCTGCTATATTTGGGGCGTATTTGTTTCAGACTAGCTGCTACCCTTTTTCGCAAAGAAAATCATAGAAAATCATGAATATTCGTCTTTTTGCTTGTATGAACGCGCAGATCTGAGTTACTTTAAGAGCTAAGTACATTCAATTTTGCCATAAGTAGCCTGTATACTACACACAGCGTAAGAAAAGATTAAATATGGCGTGCCACGCCCCATGATCTCAAAAATTAATTTTTACACTCTGCATTCGATTATATTCAGATTTATGAAAGTCCTAAGCTTCTGCTTCGACGCAGAACTACTTATATCAACTATGAACCATGCTACCCAACTTTCAGAGCTTACAATTGTTTAAAGAGTATGTTCTTGTCGAGAGAGCTTAACAATAGCTTTTCTTTCTTGTTTTTATTTTGACAATTTGATTTATAACCTTGGCCAACAACAAGTAAACAAAGTACGAGGCACATCGAGGCTTATTGTCATAAGCAATATTTATTTAGTTTCTATTTCTATGATTTTAATGAAAAAGCTTCTTCGTATATTTAAATACGCAAAGTCAATATTTGTGCCCATAAATCAAAACGAGCAGCTGCGTTTCGCACATAAATCCAGCAAAACTAGTACTAAATAGCAAGTTCTATTCCAATGTTGTTATGGTCTCTCTCTCTCCCTCCTCTTCGCTTCCCGAGTTGTGCCATGTACTTTGCCCAATTTTACGCTTCACTTTAACTCTTCCACTTTCCACATGATGAGATAGATGAGCTGTAAAAGGGGCCAGGCTGCTGGCTGGCTGGGCAGGAGTTGTGTAACGCATTTATTTATGGGGGCATTACGTAATCGAGCAGTGCTCCGAGCGTTATATATACTATAAGTGTGGATAATTGGAATCAAAGCACTTACCTTGGGACTGAGATAATTACGGGTCATTAAATTAATGGAAACTGTAAAGAGCAAGTCAGTCGGATATGCAAAATGCAAACAAAATCATCTTCTATAAGGAGTAATATATATACATATATATATTTATACGAACGATCTATTTGTGGAAGAATCGGGCTTGGGTTGAGTTACCCATAATCTTGTGACAATTTCGTGGGGTAATGAACCAAATGAGGAAGCTATTCGGGCCTAACCGATAATCTCTGTGGGTTCTACAATCTGTTGACCCGTTGTGAGGTCGGTCTAAGACCCACATATAATGAATATACTGCACTGCAACTGATAAAGGTGTTTTCGATTGGCTGAGGCCGTAGGCCTGGTTTGGGTATAAAAGCAGCGTGTTCTACCCCATCCAAATGCAGTCATCTTCTGGTCAGATCATCTTGTAAACACCTCAAGATGGGAAAACTTCTGGTGCTCTTAGTGTGTGCGCTGGGCGCAGTTAGCGCAGGACGCATTCCGCCGTCGGAGAACGACATTAACTATACGCTTGGATGGGGCAATAGACGTCCTCTGTTTCTCGATCTGTTCAATCCGTTGAGGCAGCAGCTGGTTCGCAATCAAGAGATTCTGAACAGGCAGCGCATTGATCGGGATCGGGATGAGCAACAGGAGCAGCTGCAGGACCAGAACGATCGTGTGAGAGACGAGCAGGAAGTGCGTTACATCCGTGTGCCCCTCAGTCGCAACATTGTCGATCTGCCCACGGTCAGCGTGGACAGCAGTCGCCTACTACATGTCGGACGACGTCGCCAGCAGCAGCTGCAGGAACGTCGTGAGGATCAGGATGAGAGACAGCAGTCATTGCGCGGAATCATTGATCGGGAGCAAGAAGAACGACGTGATTACTTCGGAGACGATCGCGATGATGAGCGACGTGTGTTCTTCGATCGACGCCGACAGGAAGAGACTGTGACTCCACGTCGCTTTAGTCGCATTGGAGAGGGTCGCCGCGTGGCTGATGTGGATCCAGTGACTGAGCAGGACATTCTGCGATTCATTCGTCTGGACAATCGTCTCGGTGAGCTTGGTGATGAGCAAATAGTTGAGATCTTGCGTCGTCAGCGACAACAGCAACAGACCGAGGCACGTCGTGTGGGTCAGGGAGAGGAGCAGGAGCGCGAACGGGAACGGGAACGCGATGAGCTGCCCACTGCACGTCGCGACGATGATCGCCTCGTTTACACCAACAGGCGCCGTCTGGATCAATCTCGTGCTGACCTAATCCCACGTCGTATTGTTTCCATTGGAGAGGGTCGTCGAGTAGATGAGGAACAGGTTTTCCAATCGCAGCGAGAGCGAGTGCAGCAACGAGAGCGTATACGCGAACAGGAGGAGCAGCGAGAGCGAGTACGCGAGGAGCAGCAGCAACGAGAGCGAGTACGTCAGGAGCAAGAGCAGCGAGTGCGAGTACGTCAGGAGCAAGAGCAGCGACTGCGAGTACGTGAGGAGCAGGAGCAGCGAGAGCGAGTTCGCGAGGAGCGGGAGCAACGAGAGCGAGTACGTCAGGAGCAGGAGCAGCGAGAGCGAGTACGCGAGGAGCAGCAGCAACGAGAGCGAGTACGTCAGGAGCAAGAGCAGCGAGTGCGAGTACGTCAGGAGCAGGAGCAGCGAGAGCGAGTACGCGAGGAGCAGCAGCAACGAGAGCGAGTACGTCAGGAGCAGGAGCAGCGAGAGCGAGTACGTGAGGAGCAGGAGCAGCGAGAGCGAGTTCGCGAGGAGCGGGAGCAACGAGAGCGGGTACGCGTGCAGCAACAGCGAGAGAACGAGCGAGAGCGCGTGCAGGAGCGTGATGACGACGAGGAGCGACTCAGCGATACCCTGCCAAGTGTGCGTCGTGACGACGAACGTCTGGTCTACGTAAACGCACGTCGCCAGGGCGAGAATGTATTAGCACGTCGTGTGGGTCGCATTGGAGAGGGTCGACGTGTCGGTGATGTGGATCCCGTGTCGGAGCAGGACATAGTACAATTCATTCGTCGGGACAATCGCTTGAGCTATCTGAGTGACGATGAGGTGGTCGAGATGTTGCGTCGTAATCGCGAGCGTCAGGTGCAGGCCGGGGAACGTCGTGTTGGTCAACAGGAGCGGGAAGTGGATGAGCAACGCGAGGAGGGTCTCCAGGGAGAGGTTCTTCAAAGCGTGCGTCGCGATGACGATCGTCTGGTGCACGTCAATAGACGACGGCTGGGACAGGACGTGAACTAAACGAGACCGAGAATTGGCGATCAACAAACTACAAGCTGGAAAACTCTTCTGGACCACTCTATACCTTATACTATATACGATGTACTTGAACCATATATAATCACTGAATAAAGTCTGCAAACGATGCGCAAATGCATCAAACTGAAGGCAGATTTTGTTCGGGTTTAGTGTATCTGCGGGGGAAACTAATTACATTGTTGTGTTTCGAAATCTTCGTTTATCTTACGTTCGATCTTCGCTCGTAAATCTGAAGACTTTCATGGGGCAATTTATTGCACTCGAGTTGAGAAATAAATCTCGAATGGGGGCAGCAAATTGAAAAGCTGAAATTAGATAAATAACGAAATGATATGCAAATTGAGACTGCCGATCGATTGTTGATACGCATATCGATCAATCGTGACTGAAAATTAATTAAGATCTGAAAACAAACGTGGTACAAAGAGCAAGGTCGAGACCGAGATTTCGCCAAGTATAGCAGGAATAACACATTTATTTCGGCTTGCACCACGAAACACGATATCGGAATTGACTATAAATTATTGTAAATACCAAGATCAAAATTTATAATACCTTCGAACATGCTAAAGTTGAAAGCGAAACGGAAAATCGACGATCGATTTTCACACTCGACACACGAAAACAAACATTTATCCATCAGTTTTGACTTCCCGACGCCATTCCCGCAATTTGTTTATTGAAAAAGATCTAGCAAAAATTTATAGTGGTAATAAATAAATAAATAGTATAGAGACAACAAAGAAAGGGTATCCTTAGCATGCCGAAGGGCTTATACTCTGGAAACTTTAGAAATATATATTAAATTCTTATTTATTGTTTCTTTGGCAATTTGATATTATTATTATTATTTATTCATTATTATTATTTATTCATTTTGAAAGCAATTCTAAACTATTTCCGTATGAATAATATGAAATTCTTTTATATAATTCTGTAAGTTCGTGATAATTTCATCATAATTTTATATGAATATGAAATTTATTTTTATCAATTGAGATCAATTTAGGGAGAAAAAAAGTTTAGGATTTATGTGAATGAATCTCATGCAGATCTTGTGATTCCTAAGCATTCTTCTGCTTATTTTTGCAAAAAATGTATTTCTGGCACACAAAGGCAGCTGGCAGGTGGCGCCACGGCGTGGGCGTTATATGTCAGGTGAATGGCCCCAGCTAGAGAGATTCGAGAAACGATTATTTCATTGAAGAAACTCATGGGATTATAGAGTGCATATAAATACTGGCTGATTTTAATCTGTGGGCGCTGAAATACTTGCATTCATAAAATAGAAAATATACATATTTATAAAGTAGGTATGAATCTATATAACGCATGGTCGAACATTATTATAATGAATATATGCGCCTAGCTTATAAACACTCCAAGCAAATTTACTTATTTAGTTTGATTTTAAATTGAAAACAAAAAAATAACTCTCTTTGTCATTGAATAAAACATGTAAAATAAATGAAAACCAACAACATTGTGGAAATTGGTCTGGCAACCCTATTGATTGGTTTATGCTTCAATTATGTTTTACACAATCTTCGATATGCATGGTCGAACATTATTATAATGAATATATGCGCCTAGCTTATAAACACTCCAAGCAAATTTACTTATTTTGTTTGATTTTAAATTGAAAACAAAAAAATAACTCTCTCTGTCATTGAATAAAACTTGTAAAATAAAGGAAACCAAAAACATTGTGGAAATTGGTCTGGCAACCCTATTGATTGGTTTGTGCTTCAATTATGTTTTACACAATCTTCGATATGTTCTTATCTGTTTACGCCTTTTTTGCTGTTCGCGACGGTAATTGTTGTTTTGCTGCCATTCTGCAGATGTGAGAGAGCGGGCGAGAGAGAGAGCGGGCACGGAGACACAGCGACAGAGTCACTTAAAAGCTCTCTCACACACACACACACGCACTGCCAGTCGCATGCATAAGACACACAGTTGGATTGTGCTGCGCCAGACATTTTGGCACCCAATGCGAACAAGGAACAACAAGAAATGCTAAAGCAGGCGGCAAAAAGCAAAAACTGCAAAACACACAAACAAGTGTACATTGTGTGTTCATAAATATGTGTGTGTGTGTGTACGTGCATGCAGAACAAATGAAAGCTTCTAAAGATGTCTCGCTCTCTCTTGGTCTCTTGGCAGCCGCCTCCGCCAGCCGCTTATGCTGTCAGTTTCATTTCGTCTTGCCCCCGCCGGCCCGCTGCCACGTCGCACGCTATCAATTTTAATGCATGTCGCCTTTGGTGACAAAAAATACGACTAAATTGACAACAACAAAATAAACAAACAGAAAGAATATGACGGCAGTCGTAGCCGACGTCGCCGACGTCGCAGCTGCAGTCGACGTCGAAGCAGTGGATGTTGTTGTGGATGCTGTGTGTGCATGTGCATCCACACACGTTCCGCTGTGTTCTTTGCGTTGACCTTCAAGTTATTCGACTGCTACGTGTAAATACACTTATGTGCACATATTTATGTACACTTGCATGTGCAGCCTGCCAACTCGAGGCATTTACGAGCAGAGACTGTGCGTCTCTCAATTTCTTATATACACAACAAATACTGAAAGGGTTTTGATCGAATGAAAATACAAAAAAAAAAACATTTGTAGAACTCTACGCTGTCTCTTTTGACATTTTGCAGCCTCTATGGAAAAGTTCCATAACATGTTCAAGTGACACCACAAAAGTGCTCGAGTACCCAAAAGAATATTTCGAATATTTCTACATATCTTGTGGAAAATACAAATATACATACATACTTTTGTGGTACATACAGTGCTGCATTTTGTTTTTCTTTCTATTCTGGTTTTTCTTTTTCGCTTTTTCTCTGCTCTTACTTTCGAAATGTGTTTTTGTGTAGATTCGGATTCCTGTGTGTGTGTGTGTGTTTGCCCATTTGGCGCTGTAAACATGCCAACAACAAATTCGGCATTGTAAACAAATTCGAAACTCTGAAACTTTTCCATTCGCACAAAGTGTTAAAAGTGCTTCTTGCCACAACGAATATACCTTACCTCCTCCCCCTCGATAGGGTACACGGTACAGTGTACTTTTTGAAAGCTCCTCAACTTGCGTATCATTTTAAATGTCGAGTCAGTTGGTCTGGCAGTAGCCTAAGTTACTCTGAAATTAGTTTCGAGCATCTGAGGACTTTCTCGTCGTTCGTTTCTGACATGTACGATATAACCATATAGTTTGTCAATGTCAAGGAGCTTGTCTCTGCTTGTTTGGGGGAATACCATACGGTCTCTAGCACTGTCAGAGATAATTGTATTTATTTTATTTAAATTGGCGCTTAGTATAGAACATTTGTTCCGACGTGCTGCCTACTGCATAGCCCACACATCATATTTAAATATAAATTTCATTTCACATCGACTCTGAACAAGTTGTCCCAATCGTGTGTCTTGGGTTCTCTGGCACGCGAGATCAGCATTTTCGAGATGAGGTAAGAAATTATTTTCAGTAGAAAGAGATTCTGCGAGCAGATATATATATATAGTATATATAGTATGTTAATATGCACGACTTGTCACTTGATTGTTTTGCCGGCAATGACAGGTGAATCTTGAGGTCTGTACAAGTTTCCGAAGTAAATTAGTCGAGGTCTCCCAGCTTAAATTATAATGCATTTTAAATTCGTTCCTCTAGTTTCCCAAGTATTTAATTTACAATCAGAGCGAACCAACAACATTTCCAACTGTTTTTCCTGAATTTTCACAGCATTTACTTAACTACGCATCTTTAGCCCCATTGTCGCCGGAAGTCTGGACAATTTCGTGTATTTCGGAACAAGTAATTTTTGCCCAATGAATAAAGACCGTCTGTAGGTCCGGCTGTCTGTATGAACACTTTTAGCTTGGCTATTATAAAGGCTAGGAATAGCAAATTTGGCATGAAGCTACCTATATACCTTACCCATCTTATAGCATGTATATATTATGCAAGTGTACAACACCTGCTACAATACAGTACTTGTAAAATATATTCAAAGTCGTTTTTCATATTCCGTAGCATGCCTCGCTCAATTTTATTGCGCATTTATTTCGCTCGAATTCATTAATTCGCCGGCTATGAAAGGGCAATTAATATGGTCGCACGCTGCGGGAAAGCGACTGCGGGAAAGCGACAGCGACAGCAACTGAATATGAAGCGACAAAGCCCATAAAACTAGTCTGTGTCGCCGGGCACGGCTGGGGGATCCTTTAATTGAACACATTAATTGCCAACAATTCAGCGGATACCGCAGCAATTATGCGGTTTTCCCTGGTGACTCATTCGCGCTGATTACGCCACGTCACAGGCTGATGGAAAATTCAAAAGCGCCACACACTTTTCCACTATTTTTTATGGCCAGCAGGTGCCATGGCAGTACGGCAAACTTATACGAACTTATTCTTTATCAGCTGGCAGCCCTGTCAAAAACAACCATACCAAGCTGAAGGTGCTTTACTCTTGTAGTTTATTGCAAGTATGCTAGTCAGCCATATCATATCGTGCTACAAAACTAATATACCCTCTGCAGAGATATAACGAATGCGACCCTTTTCAAGCTAGAAAATTGTTTGTTCCAAAAACTTTCCGACTGAAAAGCATTTAAGAACATCGGAGTTTGAGTATATTTTATATCATTTTATGGCTTGGAATGAAAACTTGACGTAGGATGAGTGAAGTTGGGTGTGGGGCTATGCTTTTGCGATAATATTTCCACCTAGCGAATTTCCATTTTATGTTTGGGGTGAAACTGTAAGCTTAGAAGTTTACTGTAAGTTGGTTCCCGATTCGATACGGAGCTACAAACGTAATTGAAATTTAGTTTTGCTCGAGAGTCGAAAGAGTTGCGGGAACTATGCATATTACACGAGATATTCACGCATTAGACACGCGAAAAACTTTATGGCAAGTCGTATAAACACGTAATCAACTAATGAATGCCAGAGGTCTTTGGAAAATCTGCTAATTGGATGACTTGACAGCGGCGGCAGACAAGAAAAATATAAAAAATATTGTAAAAAACGTGGATACCTTAGCTCAATGACAAATGAAAAGTATTAAAATGTTCGTCATCCTATATACATTTCCCAACTAATTTATTATATTTCTGTAGTTCTTCGATGTTTTTATTAACAAGTTTGTCGTACTACCTAACTTAGTCCGGATTTTGTCAGGCGTGGGCAGCACACGTGCCTCGAGAAATAAACAAACCCATGAAAATCTACATATATCTGACTGTAATGAGGTATAGCCATAGCTATAACGTGTCGCTTGACACATCACACTTGAAAGAGATAAATTGGTTTATAAGTTGGCAAATAGTTTGAACAATAAATAAAAATTATGGAAAGGTACTGCATCAAGTCGCAGCTTTAATACTCTTTATTTCATTTTATAAAATCTTAATTTTCGACTAATTAATGCGATAAAAGATTTTATACAGACATTTATGTGGTAATTCCATTGTGCTGCCAGTAAATATATGTTCTCTCTCTACGAGGGAGAGGAATAAAATATCAGCGAGATGTGTTTTACAGCGCCTTTAATTAGCTCGTACGATGATATGAAGGATAAGCCAGAGTCCTTGGCTTCATAAAAAGCTGCATCGTATTTTTAATGACGCCACAATTATACGCAAACATTAAAATCGTGTAATAAATGCGACGATGCAGGGCAAGTTTATAAGGTAATTAGATACACTGCCACGCAAAATCTACGTACTTTATTTCGAATCACAGTTCTTTATCCTATCTTTAGCTTTATATAATGAGTGATATCATGTCTAAAGCTAAGATTGCTCGAACCAAACGTAATTCAATTACAGGGTATGCACTGAAACAACTCAATTGTAAAGCCTAATAAGAACCGCGGTTTGGGGCTATTAAAACTTGACTATAGGCTCCGAAGAATGCTCGAAACATAATCAAATCTTTAATTACATAAGTACAAGTACCGAGGAGGCACCACAAAAGACGGCTGAGGAGTGCGAGGTACCCTATGCGCTACTTCCTGGAAACTTGAAAGCGTTTCCGATGGAGTGGGCGATTTCCCTTGGGTTGACTGATTTTTGTCTCCTCGACCTGGGCGCGTAATTAAATTTCAGCAGGGCTGTCGAGTGAGAGAGGGAGGGAGACGAGGGAGGCGTGGCCCTAAATGTGCGCGATTGTAATGAGAGAGGTTCCGCAGTCCTCCCGCCACGTGCAGGCCCCGGCAAAGTTATCAAGTACACAAATATTTGCTCTAATTAGTAAAATTGGACACGTCTTGTTGGAGTGAGAGCTGCGGGCGCCTCGGTTGACTGATTGCCTGAAA
This sequence comes from Zaprionus inermis, assembly GCA_018151445.1. Lineage (NCBI taxonomy): Eukaryota > Metazoa > Arthropoda > Insecta > Diptera > Drosophilidae > Zaprionus > Zaprionus inermis. The sequence goes on along the minus strand of JAECXD010001703.1, from coordinate 4,413,606 downwards.
TCGTTTCTTGTCTTCGATTTGCCTTCCCTTCCCTACGCCTTGCCGTCCCGCCCCCTTGGGCGCACCCCCGAAAAACTTAGTTAAATACAGTAAATGCCCGTTTCGTGCCTCGAAATTGTCCAACTGTTTGCCCCGTTATTGTTTAGAGCGATTAACGCTTAATATCCTGCTGACTGGTAATTGTCTTTGCATGCAGATTAAGTAATTTACAGGGTGTACCCAACCCCTGGTACCGACTGTGTCAGCGTCAGCGTCAGCGTCATTATCAAGTGGGCCAAATCGAATATACTATCGAATGAATGCGTGACATGCAAATGTTTTCCTCGGACTGGACTCGTTAGCCGCACGCAGAGGGGAAGAATGAATTAAATAATGCAAATTGCTTGGTATCCAGCCAGGGGTACCTTCTGCACTGCACTACTTCTGCTTACTGAGTATAGCCTGAAAGTATCCCTGAGTAAGTTGTTTATATCTGTTTGCAGTACCTTCATATCTACATTATTTTCTTATATCGGTGGTAAGTCGGTACCTTCTTAGCTGCACTACCTCGGCTTCTTTTCTTTACTGTAGCCTAAAAGTAGTTTCTAAATTATTCTATTAAAATGGTACCTGCTCGACTTCTATATAGTATACTTCTTTTAACAATTAAAGCCAAAGAGTACCTTATACCTTGCACTACCTTAAAACAGTCTAGTAATATCTGTAGGATAATATCTGTTTCTTTATTCAGCAAGGGGGCAACTTCTTTCTTTCAAAAAGTTTTCTAATAACTGCAGTAAGGGGATACCTTCTTTGCTGCACTACTTCAACGTCTACTGAGCCCTCAATCAACCCGCACATGCTTGCTATAAATTATTCCCAACTCTTTAATCCACCTACGAAATTACTAGACCAATTACTCGCGTAATTGAAAGTAGATTCTTCCCCCTTTCGGTTATTTTCTATAGGAAATAAGCGTATCATTTTCTTGGCACAAAGTTTTGTGCAAGCCTATGCGATCTATTTCGAACTGTAAGTAATAATTCGAAAACTTTTCTAGCGGTAACTAATAAATTAACGGCACACCGAGTTCCGGATGCGGGAATCGGAATCAGAATCGGAATCCCAGACCGAATCCCTTTGTGAAAACTTGTGTGTGCCAAGTTTGAGCGCAGACAACAAATCATAGGCCAGAGCGAAATCCTGTGACCAAACAATGACCAAGTGACCTTAACGGCAACGGGTACCAGTACCGGGACCGGGACCGGGACTGGGATCGGGATCGGGATCGGGACCGGGAAGAGCAGAAGGGTAGCTCAGCTCGGATAGCCCATTGGGGAATGGCAGCGAAATATACTTCAATAATTCATTCGAATCATGATAAATGCCCGGATTTCACTTGGACATTCACAAAATATACTGAGGTCAGCACACGCACACACACACGCGCAGCACACAGGGCAATCCTTTCGCACAGATTGCGAATTTTGCTTACGTGTTGACTTCGCAGTTTGCCTGTGTATGGGTGTGTGTGTGTGTGTGTGTGGGGCTTCTGGCGAGCTTAATGTTGCATGTATGATATACTTACCACGGCCAGTTGGCATGGGCCACACTTGCCCAGCCTCGGGTGCCCAGCTGATTCAGCAACGTCCACGGGAGTGTGAGAAGGTGCTACCGATGTGTTTAGCATCTCAGAGCTTGACTTAAAAGATTTCTCCATAAAGATTCTACAATTGGATATGCTAGGACCTATTTGCTGCCGGATTCGACACTTGCCAGGCACATGCTCGCAGCAGGTACGGCCGATTGCAATCTGACCATAAATAAGAACAACACAATCGCAGGCAGAGTGCTGGCGGAGTGGGGTGGGGGATTAGGGCGCGCGCCAATTCCAGTGCCTGGGAACTGCATTTCCCAGGCTACGCTCCGGCTACGACGGGTGCCATAAGCGCACACAAAGGCGACGCTGAAACTCGAAAATCGTACTAAGGATCTAAGGATCTTAGGGATCGGGGGTTACTTGGGACCAGGTTGCACACAGGTGACGGCTGCAGGTTTGGCGCGCTTCTCGCAGCGTGGGAAACTCAAAACTGGCGTACACGACTGGAACAATAATAATAATCCACATGGAAGCCGAGCCTGTTAGCCGACAATGCATCGACAGCGAACAATGCATCAGGGTCAATGGCAGACCCGAACATGACATAGGGTACTCGCTGCGCAGGGCTGTCCCGCGCTACCTGGCACAGGTGTGCCTGCCAGCAGCCTCACTGTCAACGGGAAGATACCCTGTACAGACAGTCAGCGGCTAGGGTATTGTAGGGTATTGCAAGGACTTGTCCTGCTGAAACTTAACGTTTAGGTTTCCGCATTGTAGCAAGCGGTATATAAGTTGAAATTTGCGAATCAGCTCGTTGTATATCCTAGGGAAATTGTATTTTTGTTATCCTTGAAGATATGGCAACCAAACTTAGCATAAATCATTTTTAATATCTTTGCAATTCGCTGTGCAAATTTCATTAAAATTTATAAACATTAACATCGCATTTTATTGTTTTTTAACATTGGCTACTTATATTTATGTTATCTTTAAAGATATTTCAACCATACTTAGCACATATCACGTTTAACATCTTCTCAATGCGCTGTGCAAATTTCATTAAAATTTATAAACATTAAAAAAACATTTTATTTTTTTTAACTTTGGTTTATTCCATCAAACTGTAAGTATGCTAAGGGAATAACTGTTGCATAAAGTAAAATTCGTGATAAGTTAAAGGTGTCCTAACAAATTAGAATTCCTGGAAACAAAACAGAATACTTTTTACTTATATTTATTTTATCTTTACAGATATTTCAACCAAACTTAGCATAAATCATTTTTAATATCTTTACAATTCGCTGTGCAAATTTCATTAAAATTGATAAACATTTACATAACATTTTCTTGTTTTTATACCCGCTACTCGAAGAGTATAAGGGTATTATAACTTTGTGCCAACCGAAAATGTTTGTAACAGGCAGAAGGAGACATCTCCGACCCCATAAAGTATATATATTCTGAATCAGCATGAACAGCCGAGTCGATATAGCCATGTCCGTCTGTCCGTCGTCCGTCTGTCCGTCTGTCCGTCTGTCCGTCTGTCCGTCTGTCTGTCCGTATGAAAACCTAGATCTCAGCTATTATAAGAGCTAGAGCTACCAAATTTGGAGACAATATGTGTTAATTATGCCCGCAGATCAAGTTTATTTTGGATTTTTGCCACGCCTCCATCCGCCCCCAAAAATCGATAATAAATCGATAATAGCTGCAAATATAGCTCTACAGCATTCATTTTTTATCCATGTGATAAAAACCACCATCCGGGCGTGTTGCGAAAGTTTCAATAAGATCGGCCGATAAATAAGGAAGATATTCAAGAAATAGTATTGCCTTGTGGCCATGTGCCTGTGTCGGTTTTTCCTAATGTTAGTACCCGAGTTCAACACCAGCAGCAGACAACTTTTTTTTAATTATGTGGCAACTTTTTTTTAAATTATGTGGCAACTTTTTTTTTTAATTATGTGCACCGAAAATATTCATGGTGCAATTTTATCGGTTATTGCGAAAGAAGTGCAGTGGTCGAGTGGTGATGGTAGTTGACTGTTCAGCGAGACGTCCGGAGTTCAACTCCTGGGTGTGCCTGGGCGACTTAAATTTATTTTTTTGTATCTTATATTTTTTTTTATTTTATAGTGTGTTGCAAAATTCAAAATAAATTTTTAGTATATTTAAAGCCACTTAAAATCGAAAGAGACATTGAGCAGCAACACAAAATACAAACGACAAATCTAATTAGATATGTTGAGATGTATTGTGAGGCAGCATATATGTATGTATGTATAGGCGTCTCTATCACACATGCATAATTTATAACTGCAGAGTAATAAAAGCAAAGGGCAACATCCAATAAGAATCGAGTGGAACTTGCATAGGCAAAACAAATTAGAGACGGAAAGAAATAAAAAGCAAGAACGCATTGTTCACATTTGGCACGTGTTTTTCCGAAGAATTGTAGCGGGTATATCACAGTCGAGTCAGCTCGACTGTAGCCTTTCCGACTTGTTTAACTTTGGTTTATTCCATCAGACTGAATGCTTTACTATATGCTAAGGGAATAACTGTTGCATAGAGTAAAATTCTTGATAAGTTAAAGGTGTCCTAACAAATTAGAATTCCCGGAAACAAAACTGAATACTTTTATGCAAATTTTCCAAGGAAAAACTTCGCACCGTACGGGACCTTTTCGTGTTTGTTTTTATACGCCCAGCGGCTATTTGGCAAATCCTAATAATGCACTAAAAGGAAAGAAAGGAAACTGAAAATAGTCGATTCGAAACGAATTCGATTTGCGGCAAATGAGAATGTTTTTTCTGGGCAGGTTTAGGTTACAACTTCGGATTGAATTACATGGGCGAATCGATGTATAGGCAAACTTATTTGTTTGCCTACAAAATGTGTATTATTATGGCCTGGCCGGAGAGAGGGGGGAGATGGGGAGCGGGTGCAGCTGCGTAACATTTGTCTTACAAGTATCGATCCGAAGGCTACGGTCCGAATTGACTCTTGGGCCGTCGTCGTTTAATTCAGGCGTACGAACGATTACCCAATTTCACGTGTTTTGATTGTAGTTACCCCCCCTCCCCTCTTGGCAAAAAAGGGTTTATACCCAGAAGGTGCAGCCCTTTCTCAACGCACAAGAATTTCGCATTTTGATTGATTGCTGCCAGTTACAGCGCACAAATTGAATGGCCAACTGCTGTTGCTGCTCCGGCCAACCAGCCAAGAAATCCGGAGTCCAACCCAGGCCTTGGGCTCAGTCAAAAATGATAAATAGACCAAATGACCCATTTAACTGTTGCGTAGCCCAACCCACTCGGACGACTCTCTTGATCCCGCGGCCACTTTGTTCCTTTTCCGCAATACTCCTGCAGAAGCTGCTCGAACTTTCCCCTAATTAAGTTTCTCACTCTCTCTCTCCCTCTCTCTCTCTCTTTGTTGTCCAAATCTTTATAATAGGTTTACGTTGAGATGGCAACAAGAAAATGCGGAAATCTCTAATTGCCTGAAATCCGGTTGGCAAACATATTAGAGAAGTACGACTTAGTGCACGAACTAATGCACCCTGTGCCGCGTCTTAAAAGCTTTTGGGGCAGAACTTTTCATTCCGGCCGGTCTCCGATGGGAACTTGGAGTGCCCCACCGTTCTAATGACTGTATTTGAAGCAGGAACTTCTTACTGCCTATATATTTCTACGGTACGGCCGGCAACGCCCACAGTCACATTGGGACTCGGCTCTCGGACTCTTTGTTTGCCCACAGAGTGGCCACAATTAACCGTTTCGATTGTCGATATCCTGGCGAAAAACCGACAATTATCGAAAGGACTCGCCGGGGTGCCGTACGGACTGCGACGGGACCCTAAAGGCAAGTGCGAGTGCGAGTGCGAGGCGAGCTCGAAGGAGTGTGTGTCAGTCAACCGTCAATCCATCGAGGGGCTAAATATAAATGAAACAAAATGTTGCTGTTACTTTTTTCCATTCAATTATATTTTCCTTTACCTTTGAGGACCTTTGTTGCCTTTGACAAAAGGGCAGTAGCGGGAAGCGAGGGCGAGGCATTTCTATACCGTATTTTTTCGCATGCCCCGAGACGAAGGACGGCAATTATGGGACGGGGGGACGAGGTATCGACCTGAAAGGGAGAACTGCAAAAGGGTTCTACGGGCATTAGCCAGCTTTATAGCGCACACACCATTAACAGAGTCTCGGCCGAAGGGTAGGATGGGGTAGGGTAGGGTTGGGTTGGGTAGCGGGCAAATGGGATCTAAGGACATGGCGTGGCGAGGCTGGCAGTGGAGATAGAAGCAGCAGCTACCTTTGTGTGTGCGGCAAATGGCATAGGGCAGCAGCCGGGACTGTTTGCCGGCTTGGGTTGGGCTTCTTCGGTCTGAGGGTCTGTTACGGTCGAGGTCCCGCCCAACGTTTCCGCTGCCGGTGAATGAGCCGAAAGACTTTTAGCTGAAATGTCAATTGAGTAAAAATGTGCGTATTTTGCAAACAGAGCGAAAAATACTTGTATGATATGGGGGAAGGGGAATCACATGTGCTTACACATGGCAGGCAGGAGCAGGAGCAGGGAGAAGGCGGGAGTCGGAGTAGGAAAAGGCATTGCGAGAGGAAAAGAACAACTGCCGAGGCAAATGGAAAGCTTTTGGCCAAATGAGATGCGGACGCGACGGGGCATGGGACACGGGCTTGGGTAATGTTTACGACAACTTCTGATAGTCGGCTAATAGAAATGCGTATGTATTGATAAAAAAAAAAAACGGAAAAGCGAAAAAAACTCCCGGGGGCATGATTCGCTGATAATGCGGCCAGACCATTAGGATCGGTATCTGGACGCGCGATAAGAGCAGAGGCAGAGGCAGGCTGGGGGGCAGATAAGACTCTGTATGCAATCTATGCGATTGAGTGAACTGTGAATAAACAGCGTGAATTAAGTAATACTCGCAGGTATTCGTAGGCAAGCAACTGCTGCCCCGACGGCTTCATCAAAATTGAAATCAAGTCGAAACCGGAGCCAGGCGGACTCCGGGCGAACGTGTGGTTGGCTTCGCTTTGCTGCTGTTTACTCTCAAATAAACTTGTACTGCATGCGGAGTATTTACCACTGTGCGTGTGTGACGGTGTGTGTGTGTGTGTGCACGTGTGTGCCTGGCTATTTAGCCCGGGGTTTTGTCGGCTCTCTCGGCATTGTTTGCTCGCATTGTTTCAGCCGGGCGAGGTGCACGTAGTTGCCATAGTTCGCATTCAAGTCAGGAACTCGTCTCCATTCTCCATTCTCCATACTCGATTCCCGATTCAGAGCGGCACTCATGCAAAACGCACAAAAGTGCGCACACAGTGTCCTTTCACCATGGCAGGCATGACTCCTATTCTCACTATTATGTTGCCTATCCCACTCCCGCTCCCGCTCCCGCTCGACCCCTTCGGCTACCCATCCACCAAATGCGGCATTGTTTGCAAGGTCCGCTCTATTTTCAAACACGTTTGCAATAGAACTTTGCTCGGATTCCCTTTTGAAACGCACACGCCGAGCCTGAAACTGTTTTTCCCGCTTCCAAGTCCGTACAGTTCCCCGGACTCTCCTGCTTTCTTTCGCATCCATTCTTTTGCTCTCGCTTTGATGAGTGTGCAGCGAGACGTGTGTGCATGGAGAGAACTAAAATAGACACTAAACTTCGAGATATTATTGTCGGAGGAGTCAAAGGCGCACTCGATCTCGGATTAAGTGGTCGGGTTTTGGAGTACAACGCGCTGCTTTAATGCCCAGCGGAGTTTTATGCACCCGATAACCAGCAGGGTAGCAGGGCAGCAGGGTATGCCAGTTTTGTGTGCATGGCAAAGGGTTGGAAAAGAAAAAATCAAATCGCAAGCTTAAATTTAAGCCTAGCAGCTTTATTTTTGACGTGTGCGCTTATTATTGTAACCAAGATGATTTTTGAAAATTTGATAGAGATGGGTTTACAAACAAAGCAGATATACAAGAAATACCAATAGATAATAGATATGCTAGTTCTATGTGCATAGGATAGATTTGGAAAAGAAAAAATCAAATCGCAAGCTTAAATTTAAGCATGGCAGCTTTATTTTTGACGTGTGCACTTATTATTGTAACCAAGATGATTTCTGAAAATTTGATAGAGATGGGTTTACAAACAAATCAGATATTCCAGAAATACACATAGATAGAAGTGCGCGGAACAGGGTATAAAGCGGTCAAGTCACTTTCCTCAGTTGTTTGACTAAAAAATGTTATAATCTTTGGCCGGGCCTGCCATCTGGTTAGCATTTCTCGTAAATCTCATGGGAAATACGCTGCGAGACCCTACTGTGCTGCCTGTTGATGGGGCACCGTACCAAACTTTTTTATAGTCAAACTTTTCCAGGGTAAAGCCCTTATGTATGGGCGCGCGTGCTGTGCGATGATATATAGTTATTTTGTGGCTGATAGCCCCCTTCCACCCGTCCCTCCGTCCCCCCGTCGCCCCGTCTCACCCCTTACAGCCTTCGGTTCGAAGGACAATTTGAATACGAAACACTTTTGAATTTTTAATAGAGAGAACGTTAATGATATGCGAAACTCAGACTCCTTTCAACTCGACTGCTTTTCTCCATTTTCCCCATTTTCCACTTTCACAATTTTCCCCCATTTTTTTCGCGTACTAGCACTAGAGGAGTGAAGAGGGCGGAGAGGGAGGGGGTCTGAGAACCAAGGCATGTGCTCGCTTCCTGGGCAGCTCTCATCAATTTTCGCCTGTGCAAAGCGATAATTTACTCGCTTAGAACGAGTATTAGAAAATGGTATTCAAACAGAGGGAAAGGGGGGCCAAGCAGTATTCGAGCAGGGCTGAGTCGAAGTGGGGCGCGGGGTATAAGTCAGCCAAACAATGCGGACAAAGTTGAGGAAAACAAGAAATTTGCAATTGGATTTATGTTTCGAAAATATTCAAATATTCAAATTGTTGGCAATATGTGCAGCGTGGCCCCACTGTGCGCTGTGAGTGCACTGTGAGAAATGCAGAGTAGCCTACGCACGTACTTAGACGAATGAGTATGGCTAATGTAATGAAGACTTGCTAATTTCTCGCAGTGCATTTCTGGATTTTATTGGACTAGCCGCTTGGCTTATAAATTTTAGATGCTGCTCATTTAACTTTTAATTGCCAATTAGTTTCCAGTTACGCAGCAAATTTGGCGCAAGTTTTTCAATTATTGATGCTTAAATTGCCACTCCCGGATGCCACGCCTACCTACGCGCCGCCTGTGCACGTTCCCAGTCGTATTGGGGGGCGGGGCGGCGTGTCAAATGCGCGAAGGAGCCACAAATAAAAAATGCAGCGAATAGTGCAATCGCTTAGCTTCCGCTCTCTTTCTCTCTAACTCTCTCTCCATCTCCCTCCCTCACTCTCTCTCTTTCTCTTCAACTTTTCCATCCTCATTTCGCTTGCTTTGCCTCTTTCCCACTCTAACCCATAATTATGCCAACAGACTTTACCGACCTATTAACAATTCAAATTGCGCCCTTTCAGTCACTCGCGACACATGCCAATAATTGCTCTCTTCGCACACACACACACACACACACATGTACCCGCTCGCACACCTATTCGATGAGGTAGGTGTAGTTGGCTCGAAAGAATTCACAATATTCCATTGTGTATAGCACAAGATTGTTTTGTTCACGAACTGTTCTCGTGACGAGCGAAACCTTTTAGAGGGTACTGGATTGTGCACATATATACAGGGTATATAAAACAATAATACCAGTTTGTAAGTATTGTATAGCATGTGCATATTAGTTAGCTACTGCATTACATATCTATTTTTTAGTTTCCACCTATAATTTGTCAATTTTCATGCGATTCTAATTGATCAGTAAGCGATAACTAGCTAAAGGTACTCGCTAGAAAAGGCACGCGCTAGAGGCACCTCTATCTAATGATGCAGTACAATCATTAATTAATATATTTCTTCAATTCTCTATAGTTGGGTCGAATGATCTAACTGTATTGCTGGAAAAGACAGCAGAGTGTGAGAGAGAAAGACACATTAAAAAGCACAGCTGAACTGTACCTGAAAGGGGGAGGCTGACAAAGAAGAGAGAGAGAGGTACCCTATGTAGGAAAGAGAAGGTACTCGAGAAGTAGCCATATCTATAATCATTAATTAATATATTTCTTCAATTCTCAGCTTTGTTGGAAAGGGTACTAAGTATAGTTGGGTCGAATGATCTAACTGTAGTGCTTATTAAGGTCTTTCGTTAGAACTGGGTATTGCAGACAAAGACAGCAGGGTGTGAGAGAGAAAGACACATTAAAAAGCACAGCTGAACTGTACCTGAAAGGGGGAGGCTGACAAGGAGAAGCAGAGTGTGTGAGGTACCTCCCGAGAGAGAGAGAAGAAGGTAGCGGGTTCTGAACTCGGCATTAAAAATGTAATAAATGTCATAAATTGTTAACAGTTGATTGCGCTTGATTATTTTGTTGACATCATCGACGTCGACGTTGTGGGAAGGGATGTTTTCAGCTCCTCACCTATACAGCGGCAAGCAAGAACATCATAAGGCTTCGAGCTGCTTCTGCAGCAATCATAAAACGAGACGCGTGCGGTTTAATGCCTCCTACACTCGACGACCAGAAAACGATATCAAAAGTCGCCCGGGAAGGTCCTAGCCCACCCCTTGCAGAGCGGACGAGAGCAGGCGAGGGAGGCTGCAGATAGTGCCAAAAACATTCACAAAGTTGTTGTCATTTACGACCTGCTTCCGTTCTTGATTTGCCCGAGCAGAGCCCAAGCGAAGCGTGGCGAAGCGCTTACGTGCATATCGTATCATATCGTGGAAGAACTTGTAATATTTTATTATTTTATTTCAATATCGAGCCACAGCAGGCGCAGTCGGGGCATGGTCAGGACGACGGTTGATGGTCTGTCGGTTTTAATTTGCCATTTACACATCATAAAATTCCGTAGAGTGTCCTAACGAATACCCAGCGGAGGGTTAGATAAAACACGCACAGGCACAGGCAGAGGCGCAGGCACCTTCTGCCGAAACTCCAATAAAAATGCCGGTCAGATTCACGCACAGAACTTGATATTAACAAACAGAAATGTTCAATCTCGACCACAGTGGGGGGGAGAGCGCAAATACTTAAAATCTCATCCCGAGACGGTGGGCAGCAGCAACACATTATTTTTTATGGCAAGCGTCGAGGGGCAGAAGGTAGCGCGAGAGTACGAGAGTACGAGAGTGTCCCACTTTGCATTGGGACACGGTCGGCGCAGTCGTCAAGCCACGGCCTGGACATTAATATGAAAATCATGTAAGACCTCGTTTGCCGAATTAGTCTCGGCGCCCTACCCCAGCCCCACCGCAACCCTACCCGTAGTGCGGCCCCCGAAGAGGCAACCCTGACCCCGAGTAGTGCAGTTTGCGGTGAAACTGAGAGTGGCCTGGTGGTACCGCACAAGGAATACCCTGTGCAGGGAACACCCTGTACACTGTACAAGCTGAACACCCTGTACTCTGTGCAACCTATGCTATGAACACCCTGTGCTTTGCACACTCTGTACTATATGCACCCTGTGCGCTGTACACCCTGTACTCTGTACAAGCTGTGCTGCATCCACCCTGTTCTCTGTGGAACCTGTGCTATGTACACCCTGTACTTTGTACACCGTGTGCCTTGAACACATTGTCTAAAGTGCACCCTGTGCTAAGTATACCCTGTACCCTCAACAACCTATGCTATGTCCACTCTGTGCTTTGTGCACCCTATCCCTAAGTACACCCTGTGCTAAGTACACCCTGTACCTTGCATATGCTGTATTATATGCACCCTGTAAAACCTGTACCTGCAACCGGTACACTATACACCCTGTACTCTGTGCACCTTGCTCTCAGCACACCCTGTACCATATACACCCTGTACTTTGCAGACAGTGGAGCAAACAGTTGGGCCAAAGCGATTGAAACAGACTTGGAAAACAGTTTACCATACACACGCTGTCTACAGGGTATGCCCTAGTCGCACAACCGACAACTGACAGCATTATTACTTATTGTTATTACAGTAGTTGTTGTTGTTGTTGGGGGCCATTACACGTGTGTCTAGCAGCCTGCGGAGTGGACCCACTGTGCGGGCCAGGTTCGCTGCGACTATTGGCAACTTCATTGGGAGCACTTGTGTTTGTGTTGTTTGTGCTGTAAGTGAGTTGCTTGGGTAGTGGTGTGTGGGTGTGCGGGTCATGTGTGTGTGTGCGTGTGTGTGTGTGTAAGGCGCTTAATATGCAAAGTTTGTAACTTAATTTAAATTCCCTTGGCGTGCACTTATTACTTTGTGCCAACTTTGTTGCTGTTGCTGCTGCTGCTGTTGCCTGGCACTAAAACTAAAACTAAACTAAAACTACAACAACAACAATTACTGTAAAAACAACAGCCACAACAACAACAACAACAACAGCACAGACTGTGGCAAAACACTGAGCAACTTGGCACAGCCCACACTTTGTAGTAAGTCGCACATGAAAACAATTTTTTGATAATTAAAGTTGAGAATTCTTTGGCCGAGTGTGTGTGTGTGTGTGCGACCCCCCCCCCTCGCCTCCGGCAATTGCCTGTTTTGGCATTGGGCCCTGGCTCCATTTCAAGTGTCAGGTTTCACCGAGTTGCAAAGTTGAGCCCCAAAAACGCAAAGAGCACAGAAAAAACAAAAACAAAAAACTAAAAAAAAAACTGAAAAAAAACAAACAAAAAGGCAAACAAAGTGGAGAAAAACTATGCCCAAACAGGACAATTGCCGACTATTTGGAGCATTCCGACAACTCGTATCCGTAGTTTACGACCAACTCGGCTTTCTGGGGTAGCCCCATCAAGTTGTCAAACTTTTGCGCATTTCCTCATTTTCCGTTTTTGATTCTACAGATTACAAATGTTTTTGACAATTTGTCAGCAACGAAAATTATACTAATCAAATTTTTGGGGAACAATATGAGGAAGTATTTTGTTGAAATGCCAGATATATGTGTAATGTGTATTATATAAATAAAGCTAGTTCTTTGAAATTAAAAAGTTCATGTGAAGCAGAATTTTAATTAAAGTTGAAAGATATATGGCATATATTATATTATGTCTACTTCTCCCGTTTTATTTATGGTTTGAGTCTACTCTTTTTGTTCCTTTTATACCCTTAAAATGGTTTAAAAGTAGGCGTGGCAGACTCCACAAAGATAAATATACCGTATATTCCTAAGCCAAGTCGATTAATTGCAATGATATGCATTGATTTTTGGGCTTTAATCGATCTTAACTCTGTCTGAAATCGTTCAATCTTCCTCAGACATGACTTTTCGAGCAGGTGAAATAAATATGCATATTTTAACAATTTTCCAGGGTTGTAGCTGCGCATTCACAATGAATTTTTGCTGCTTTTGGAATTGATAAGAAATAGGGAAATGGCTAGAAATGGGTGCACTGCGGAGTAGATATAGATACATCTGCATGAAAGGGTAACGAGAAATTACTGGGAAAATAAAATTGACTGAGAGACTTAATACAGTTAATGTGCCTGGGCCTGTCTGTGCCCGTTCCCGTTCCCGTTCCCGTTCCCGTTCCCGTTCCCACTGACCTCTCCTGGTTCTGCAAAAGTTGCCGCAGATGCGGAAATAAATAAATTTCTGCAACGCGCGCAGCTGCGACAAACATGACAATTGGAAATGAAGAAGGCATCCGTTTCGAGGCGGGTGTAGGCGTTGGCCACGGGGGGGGGGGGAGGCGGGGGAGGGGCGACAGGACATTATTTAAATTGCCATCAGGTTGGGACAGGCAATAAATTGAAATGCGACAACAGCTGATGTGTTCGGTCAGGGTGGGGGAGTAGGCAGTAATAGAGCCACAAGGGGAGGAGGAGACAGCGAGAGAGCGAGACAGACAGCTCGGCAAATGCATTTAAATAAATAAACTTTGGCGCGCTGTAGGTTGGTGCAAAGGTATCCGCCCCAATCCTCCCCAGCGTCACTTCAAATGCGACATAATTAAAAATGTCACTTGCTTTGCCCTAACCACAAAACCAACGCCAGGCTGCCTGCCTGCCTGCTCCGCCTGCCTGCCTGACTTCTCCTCCTTTACCCCCCCTGCCTACCTTCCGCTCCCTGCCCTGCCTGGACAGCTGCCCCACAGCGCGGCTCGTGGCGCATCTGTGTCGCGACTTACAAAAAACTTTTCGCACATAATTTATATACTTATGTAGGCGCAGAGTGAGTGAAGGGGGAGCGGGTGGGGCGAGGGGTTGGACAGGCTGTTACAGGTTGAAGGTGTTTGCTGCGTGTATGACAATCGCAGAAATAGAATTTCTTATAAGCAGAGGGCGAGAGAGAGAGGGGGGGAGCAGGGGAGAGCGCCGAAAATGCCAACAATGCGCGATGGCGACACGAAATTACTTTATGCAAAGCGCTGAGGTGTTTGCGCCACTGTGCGTGTGTGAGAGTGTGTGTGTATTCCTGGGTGTATGTGTGTGTGTGTGGGATGATAGCAGCTGACAAGCAGGCAACGAAGCGGGCAAAACCACAACAGCGGCTCATCCTGCTCATCCCATGCGCGTTTCTGCTCCTTCTACCTGACGCCCCCCCTCTCCCCGCCCCACCTGTACGCCTCTCAAGCACCCCACCTGCCTGCTGTCATCTTCCGCACCACTCCCCCGCTCTTCGCATCGCGTATTCCCAGCGGAAACACTTGCTGCTTATGGATTTCACAGAAGCATTGCAAATTTTTTGTCATTTCGTCTGTGCGCGCATTTTACAAAGTGGCAAGTGGCAACGCTGCCAGCCACACCCAATTCCCTGGCCGCCTTCACCCCGCCCGCTGCCTGCCCGGCCCCTCTTGCTACGTATATCCCTTGTGCTGCCATCAACGACACAGCAATTTATCGTTCGCATCTTTCTTCATCATGCGGCAGAGGCTCAAACAACATGACGTTTTTATTTTCGCCAGCTTCGCCACGCCCCGCGCCCCTTGTGCGGGAACCCGGGCTACGGCAGCTCCTGCCCTCCTGCCTGCCTGCCTGGTCCCTCTCCCCCCCTCCATCCCCCTTCTGCAGCAGCTCTGCGCGTGGATTGTTTGCATTTGAGAATATGTAAATATTTTTCAGCGCGTTGCACGATCCACGCCAAGTGCCACATGTCCTTCAGGAGACGCAATTCCCTCGTTCCCCCCAGCCCCCTTACTACTCTGCCCTGCTCTCTCTCTCTCTCTCACTCTTTGGCTATGGCAAGTTATGGCAGAAGCAGCAGCAAATCGTAATTGTGTCTGTGACTGCGTTACGAGATTTTTCCCTACATTTTCCAACTTTCCTCGCTTCAGGTCTGCAGGTTGCTTTGCATAGCGCGGCACAGTGGCGCGAACCTCATTTGTAACGGCCTTAAGATGCAAATATGTCTCGGTTTGTCTGGTTTCGACGCGCTCTCGGCCCACTGTGCGCCTGATGTTGTTATCCTGTTTTCCCGCTTTTCCCCCAGTGCCGTGTGGGGCCAATCCAAACATTTCACGCATATGATTTATTTTTTAGCATGCGAGTAAAAAATTTACAATTTCCGCTGCGTTTACCCCCAGCGCAAGCATTTCGCGTACACGCACGTGTGTGTGTGCCTGCGTGTGTGTGTGTGTGTGTGTGTCTAGGGGTCCTACCCAGCCACCCAGCGACCCACTGTCGACTAATGTGGCCACATATGTCGCACATCCTCGCGCAAGCAATGGACAAAGGTGCCGGAAGAGTGTGGGCAGATCAGCAGAACGAGTGCGAGCATGACAGCGAGAGAGGGAGAGGGCGAGGGCGAAAGAAGGAGAGAGGGAGGGGGAAATAGGTATACCTGCGCTAGGGCGACAAAAACCCTATACTCGTCTCCCTGCTTCTGACTAATGAGGTTGCCGCTCCATTTGTTGATTGCCGCAATCGTGATATGCGGCACCCCCCAAACCGCCCTGCCACTGGCATCCATCACACCCTGTGCCACCCCGTGTCACCCTGTGTCACCCTGTGTCTCCGCCGCACCTTGTTTACACATTTGGCCCGCTTTCTTTTAACAAATTTCTGCAGAAATTCGCATTATTCTCAAACGTACCCAACGGTAAATTCGTTTCCTCAGCTTGTCTGGACGGGGTAGATCAACACGTTCAGTCATGTCGCTGTTGACAGGTGTGCAAGAAACGAGGCGAAACGAAAGGGTAGGAGCTAGGGTAGCAGCTCTAAACGATAGCCTATTCAAAGTTCTTAATCATCTGAAATGAATATTCTGAGTACTTGAAGCTGGTCAAAGATCTCAAGCGAGTCTGAAAGGCAACGACTAAGAGAATGAGACCCAAAGACAGACTAGGGTAGCCACTACTGCTTGTACCCTAGAACCTACTCCCCATACCTGCTATAAACGATATTCTATTGTATCTTCTTCTTAAATGGAATCATTTTAGGTACAAGTCTGAACTAATTGAACCTTTTCAAAGATCTAAAGTTAATCTGAAGAGCAAGGATTGAAGACCAAGATCCAAAGACTGCCTACTGACTAGCTACCCCCTAATAGCTCTAGGGTACCTACTGCTCATGCCTGCCATATACGATATACTATTGAATCTTCAACTTATGTAATCATCTAAGCGAATATTCTGAGTGCTTGAACCTTGCCTATGATCTGAAGTAAGTCTGAAGAGCATGGACTGAAGACTAAGACCCTAGATTTACTAGGGTAGCTACTACTTCTAGGGTACCTACTTCTCATACTTGCTTTAAACGATATCCTCTTGGATTTTCTTCTCAAAGTAATCATTTAGTAAGTAATAATCTAACTTATTGAACCTTGCCAAAGATCCGAAGTGAGTCTGTAGGAGATACGACTTATGACTGAGACCCCAAGACTGACTAGGATACCTACTACTTCTAGGGTACCTACTGCTACCTGCTATAAAAGATATCCTATTGGATCTGCTTCTTCATTTAAATTACAATAATATTTTGACTTATTAAACCTTCCCAAAGATCGAAAGTAAGGCTGAAGGGCTAGGATTTAAGACTAAAACTTCAAGACTGACTAGGATAGCTACTACTTCTAGGGTACCTACTTCTCATACCTCCTATAAACGATATCCTATTGGATCTTCTTATTCATTTAAAGTAATATTTTGACTTATTAAACCTTCCCAAAGATCGAAAGTACGGCTGAAGAGCATTGACTGCAGACTAAGACCCAAGACTGACTAGGATAGCCAGTACTTCTAGGGTATTTACTTCTTCTAGGCTACATACTCCTCATACTTGCTATATACAATATCCTCTACCTCTATAGGCAAATCGAGCAAATCCTTCAAAGTACTAGTCGGATGTCCTGAACCTGCCCGCAGATCGCAAGCAAGTTTGTGCAGCGGGGGTGTCTTGTAGAATTGCGTAGCTGCTGTCGTAACGATTTGTAGCCAGCTTGTTTCAGCTGATTTTAATCGGAGCTGCTAAACTTGAGTCATTAATTGGGTTAATAGTGGCGCGCACGCGGTGGAATACTTTGTGGAACGGCAAAACGAGTAGGGTCGTAGTCGATGGGGGACCCTCTCTTCCGCCAACCCGGTCATGCTGTCTGCCACGCCCCCCACGGCTGTCTTTCATCCGCCCACCTTAATTGCGCACGTCTGAGGAAATCGCATGACTTTTCGCTAACATGCCACCGGCGTAGCAGGGGCAACTCGAGTTGAGTCGACTCGACTCGACTCGACTCGACGGTGGCAACAACACAAGTCGGCGGCATGCAACATCAATTTGTGCAACATGGGCGAAATTTCACGCATGCAACTGAGGGGCAACTGACAAGGAGCGACTAAGAGGGAGCGGAAGCGGGAGGGGGAGAAAAGCCAAGACAAGCGCAGACAGAAAGTTTAATCAATGCTGACAGAAGACAATGCAACGCGCAGCCCGGCAACTGACACAGGGTGGGTGGTACAGGGTACCTGAAGACGCTTGCCGAGGGATGTGCCCCAAGTGCAGGCACGGGCGAACTAGGGAGACTTTCCCAGCGGAGGGGCAGCTGCACTTTAAAGACATTCCTGCTAAATGAAATGCTTGAGGTAGTCGGGCCTTAAAGGGAATTTCATAGCTTGCATAACTATCAGTATATCAATAGAACATGCAATCAATATATCCAGGTATTGCATACACATATCAATCTATCAATATGCGCATAAAACAGTGAGTATATCAATACAGTCCAACCATATCAGTATATCAGGAGTCGTACCTCTGCAGCTTCTGCGCAGGGTGCAGCAGGCCGGAATACACCCTGTTCGTATGCAAAAACCCCACGCGGACTCACTCGGGTCGCGGACAATTAAACGTGAAATTGCATTGCGAGTGCCATAAATAAACAATTTTCCGCTAGGATGAATGGAAGATAGTTTCACACGCGACGGGCAAATTGACAATTTCGGTGTGTCTGGCTGCGTGTGCTCGAGTGTGTGTGTGTATAGCAAAATATTGCATTGCTAGCGTAGTGCTAGGGCCCCGGAAAAGCTAACCCGGGCACAAAGAGAAGCAATGATACGAGTTCACGAAATGCGGCCTTGCCAACGCTACAGGGATCAATCGTGCGTGGAACCAAACAATGGCAATAGTCACGCGGACGGAGGGACGGAGGGACGGACGGAGAGTCGTACCGAGGATCGACAGCTGGCCGACATAGCACATCCTGCAGTCGGTCGGGCAGGCATGCGCCACACGACTCAATTGCGACGATTCTCGGATCATTTGCATGCTGGGAACGAGCGAGAGAGAGAGAGAGAGAGAGAGAGCGGGAGAGAGCGAGAGTCCCGTTTCGGGTACCTGAGTCTGTGCCTTGTTCCATTCATAGAACCGAACCAGGCGGCACATACTACTTCCTCCCGGGGCTGGTTTCCGGTAACGCTTCGACGGATTCCGCTCGGTCCCTCTCTCTCTCTCTCTCGCCTGGCTGCTCTCATCAATGAATTTCAGCTGTTTCTCTTTCAATATTGAAATATTTTTAGCACAAGTGTCGCAGCAGGAACCGCTGCCTCTTTGCAAGGAAACTCCACATGGAATCCGCTCGAGCGCTGAAAGGATTGCAAATGAGTCATTCGGGATATATTCAGCTGCTCTCCAGCTGAAAACTGCCACGTGACTGCCCGTACAGCTGCCCAACAATGATTTATAGATCGCTCTATGGGAAAGTATCAAAAGTGCCAGTCCGAAGGGGTTTGTTTGCACATGCCAAATGCGTCGCGTGGGTTAATCGATTACGATTACGAGTTAATGCAGCCACTGCGAGATCTCTTAGGCAGGATACGGGGTGGGTTTACGGCAGTACATAAAGCTGCCCAAAGTAATGCTCTTGCTAACCACAAAAGGGTTTTTGCGCTCAAATTTCAAATAGACTTGTCCTTTGTCAACTTGTGCTGTCATTAGAACCTTCATAGAGCGATTACTGCCAGCCATTATTCTGTCTCCGTGAGACCCTCGACTTCTGGCAATATGACAGAAAAAAGCGCTAGTCATGCCCAATACACACACACGTATTGCCAGCCCGGTGCTGGCCAACTGGAACAACTTCAAGTGGCCTCAAACCAGCGCTCTACGTTCCTGGCCGCGTAGAGCGAATCGATTTCAATTCAATTCTACGCTTCGACAACCGCAGAGAGAGCGTACTGAGAAATCGGCAAAGAAAGAAACCCGCTGCACCCCGTCAACAAGCCATGCAACCCCTGGAATGGATTTAGCCTGGCTCGAAACATTTTGACAAGTCAATTGTCATCGTTATTGGCTTCAATTTCCGCCGACTGCTATGCAAATTGTGGCGGCTCGAATTGCTAGAGTGATTATAGACTGATTGAGCAGTCTCTCTCTCTCTCTCTCTCTCTCTCTCTCTCCCTCTCTGAGCCCGATAATAAAGCCATTACGCTATTAAGTCATTCGATTTTATTGCTGCCAGAGCTTCTGGTTAAGCCATTCGCCGAGCAAGTAATAGCCATAGGATGAGCCAGTGATCAGAAGAAAGAAAAAACAAAGCATGATAAGGGACAGGCCGTCCAGAAAGAGGTAGACCCATTGGCCCGTCAGGAAGCGCACGGTCAGCTGCCACAACAGGTAGCCGAACATGGCTAGGCCGAGCACCACGAGGCCCCGGTTACGTCTGGGATAATGATGGGGTGCCAGGTACAGCTCCAGCAGCGCATAGACAGCCACATGAGTGTGCATGGTCTGCTTATGCCAACCGGGATAGACCTGCTCCAGAAAGTACGGATATATATATTCGCCATTGATCAAGTAAAGCAACCAGAAGGTCACGCTGACGACGAGCGCGAGGGGCAGCACCAGGCTGGCAAACATAAAGTCGCGCAGTTCCAACAGCTGCCGATTTGGACGCAGATCATGGAGCAGGGCAAGCAGATAGTATCCGAACTGCAGCAGACCAACGAGGACGCTCAGATACTTCAGTTTGCCGCCAATCGGTGCTTCCAGCTGCAGGTCGTATGCCAATTGCGGCAGTTCGGCAAACCGGAAGTCGTAGTAGAGCGCGTAACCCAGCTGCACGCTGGCCAACACGTGGAGCAGCAGCCGTGAGATGGGTCCGATGGGTCCATGCTCCGCCATTGCCTGACTGAGACTAGACCTAACAGCCCAGCTCCGTCTACCGCAGCCTCCATGGATCGATTCGCTACGCTGCGCTTGCTCCCCCTGCCGTATTTTATTATTATTATTATTTTTTAAGTCTTGTTAAGCTTTTGAAATTGATAAACAGAAAGCTGCAGACCCGGAGGGTAATCGAAAAGTTCTGACTTCTTTTGAAATTGTTCGGATTTGCATCAGACCTAATCGGCTTAGGCGATTCTCAAGTTTACAAAAGAAACTTTGGTATTAAGAGAGCCGATGTCAGGGTATGCAAGACTTGATGGGGTATATTAGCTGACAATGCACAGCACAAGGCATTCATAAGTTATTCATTCATTATTCAGCTTGATTAGCGTAATTAGATAAGTCTAACTGGCACAACTGCGGAGTGTCTGTACGAACGCAAATAAGTCTCTCAGTTTTTAAGCCAAAGGTATAAAACTTGGCATAGCTGCTCGCCTAGTCATGCTTTTTAAGAATATATATGTATGTATATATGGGGTATGTATGTATTTCCGCTAATTACCTTGGGAGTAAGGGATCGCGCTCACCTTCGCAGGGGATATTAACTCTGGGGAACGGTTCTTTCGCTGTATTGATTACCAAACCCTGGACGTATTATTATAATCCCTGCTGCTTGCCACCAACCACCCCCTGGAAGCTGGTAGAGGTGCAGCTGTGGTAGATAAGGACAATGGACCGAGCGGACACAGCTGACCGAGTCAGGAGATGCTGCGGCCGGGAGGGAAGGCTCACATTTCATCCGAACCATATGCCGTGTGGCCACAGCACGATCGACTGCGAGTGCATACTGTAAATATTTGTTAGTTTCTTTCATTTGCAGCCGCCTTCCCTCCCCTATCCCTCGAATATATCTCGAAAATGCCGCCGAGTAATTAAGAGTTCGATTTGGCATATGGCCTGGCCGAAAGGCGTGACGAACCGAGTGTGTCGATACGCATCTCGACATGCGCCCTGTAATTAGTTGTAATGCGAGTTCAGAGTTGCCGCGCGGCAGAGTTGCCGCCATATCGAAGAGCTGATTGTGCCCAGAGCGTTTGGGCCTCAGCTTCAGCCTCGTGTTGTGCATGGAATTTCAATCAGACTGTCCGGCGGAGGACGACGAGGACGCACAGCACGTCTCACTCGAAGTTTGCTCTAGTAGTTTTTCAATTTCTGCGCAGGATATGTGAAGCAGCTTCCCAACAACAAGAGCAACTACTGCACTGGCCTAAGGCGAACGAGGCGGACGCTGCAGCTGTCCGTGTCCGTGTCCGTGTCCGAGTCCGTGTCCGTGCCGCAAGTGGATAAGGCAAACTGACAAAAACAGAAACTGGCGACAACAACGACAGCGGGTGGGCGAAGGGAGAGACGAATGTCTTCAAAACAAAAAGTGGAGCCAAGTGGAACGCTTCCTCGAGCCTCATTGCTGTTCCTGTTCCTGGTCCTGGTCCAACTGCGATTCGAAATTGGCTACGGCCGAATTGGAATTGAAGTGCGGCACTTCACATGGCTCCCTGCAGGCGGTACAACAGAGTGGAGAACTGCCTGGCACCATGACATCTGGGCAGAGATACGCTTACATCCTATTTGGCGCCTGGCAACACATGTCCTCGAGCATGGTGCTCAATTTCCAGAGCAGAGCAGCTGCAGCATGTCCGAATGGGATGGCTAGAACAAAGAAGCATCCAAGTTAAAGTCGGCTGCAATCTCAGTTCGATCGCAGAGTGCTTAAGCTGCGCCAACAATGATCAATCTGGCCTGGGCAGCTACAAGCCTGGAGAGAATTGGAACCCAATTGGGGGCTAACGATAAATCAATCATACTGCATTAGCAGGCCAGAAGGGTTAATGACTTGCCAGGCAAAGCCTGCGATTGACGGCACGATGTGGGCTCCGGTTTGCCAAAGGTCTTATCAGCATTGATACTGTACAAACAGCCAGAACCGGCCACGCCATGTGGGGCAGCCCCGTGGTAGCCCCTCGCCCACTCGCAACGTGCACACGTGTCTGTGTGGACAGAGAGATACCTAGGAACGTAGTACATACCTGACGGTTATCAGAGCACCCTGCCATCATTAACACAGATGGGGCACTCCGATAAGTCGTCAACGGACTGCCGGAGCTGCCAGCTGTGCGGCGCCCGCCCCAACCAAAGGCTAAGCAAACACAGAGAGAGAGAGGGAGATAGGGAGAAAGGAACGGGAAGAGGGAGCAGGCGATTGGGAGGGATATTGATGTGCCCAGGGGTCGTAACTTTCGGCTTAGTGGGTTTATCATTGACTCGTCCGACTACTCCGCACACGTGTGCTAATTTTCGGCTTTTAACATCTGACTGCTGCCTTCCCCGCTCCCCGCTCCCGCTTCCTACCCTCCTCCCTTCCTAGCCCTCCCCCACTCTCTGTGGGAAGCACGCCAACTGTTTAGGGCTTCTTTAACTGACAAGCCCGAAGTGAAAGGACCTTACCAGGCTTCAATCCGATCAAACCATGGAGCGCCTCCGGCCATGTCGAATGTCTGCCCGAGTCATCGAGTACTCTACGTATCTCTCTTTGATTGCTTTCCAGCTCTAGTTCCTTCTTCTTTCTAATCAGCTGCGACCAGTTGAAACCACATGGAACTGACCCCATAGGCGCTTCCAAAAATAAAGTTCAAAGCGTACAATGATTTCGGAATTGTCCAATTGACGAGCAAGTCGCATCAATTGGCGAATCTCTCCGACTCGCTTGCTCTTCATAGCTGCGTCTCTCTCTCACTCTCTCTCTCTCTCTCTCTCTCTCTCTCTCGCTGGGCTGTTTCGTCTTTGCCTGCTGCTTGCCATTTATTTACTTATTTGATTTGTCGCGCGTCGTTTTGCCTTCACAGTTAATTTACGGGTTTTAATTTATTAAATCAACTGCAAAAATAACAACAATCAACAACAGATGCTGCCCCCCAGTCGCAGTCGAGAGACCGCGAGAGGTAGAGCTTTTCCAGCATGATAATCTCTCTCTCTCTCTCTCTCTGTGTGTGCAGTCTCCCGCTAGTTCTCTACGACGACAACAGAGCTGAAACTGAAAAGTCAATTGATGATACAATTGATAGAGCTGTGTATAGTCTGAAACTACAAGACGGCAATCTAAAAATAGAACACGTTAATTACCCGCTTGATAAGCGTCAGACTTGGGCAGAAGACTGATTGCCAGAGAGAGAGAGAAAGAGAGGGGGGAGCTGCAAGACAATGCAAAGCGTTGTTCGTCTTGTACGAGAAACTGATAAAGCTTTACGACAAACATTGTAAATAATGAAGCGCAGATAGGGCTTATTTACATAGGGAATCCATTCGAAAAAAACAAGTCTAAATAGAAAAATAACAAATATTTACATAAATATAGAAATACATTGAGAAATTTCGTAAGACTCGAGTATCGAGGTAGAACTGGTTGGATTGCATATTACGCGACAATCATATATGAGATATTACACCAGTTGATAATCCAGGTATGAGGTACCTGAGCTCAAGATAATCGTGTTAAGTGTGTCGTTCATAGGTCTAGCTAAGCTCAGGGTAGTTAAAGCTGCGTCAGGTCGGTTAGATCAGCGTAAAACCCAATAATAATATTGTTTTAAATCTATTTTTTATAAGGATCATTAAGTTGTTCTCTTTTCGAATTTAAATATAGCTTAAATCTATTTTTTTGATGTTCTGAAAACCTTTTATATATTATATTTTTATTATATTTATTTATATATATTTTTATATTATAAATATTATTGGTAGCTCGATTATTTAGTTATTTTGGAAACATTTCGCCAATTTAAACGTTTGAATTAATATTTTTGTGTATCAAATCCCTCAAAATCTATAACTATCTGTAATTAAATCCAAAAATAGTATGGTTTATGGTATAACTCTAGTAAATGGCATAAGAACACGTTCGTACGTTCATTCATTCTCTCGCTTTATTTTCCCTATTTCATTCAGCTTAATCGCGAGATTAATCCTTATCTGCGTACTCGCTTCGCACACTCGTCGCGGGCCAATTGCCTATGCAAGGGGGCCCGAGGGGCCCAAGGGGTTTGTAACGTATTTCAGCATTTATAATCGGTCATCCGCCTTGTCTCTGTTGTTCCACTTTTACACTCTCTCAGCCACACACACACTCGCATAGACTAACTAAATATGTGCAGTGCAATTAGTATAAATGCCCATTGTAAATATTTGAATGTGCGCGCGCAGCTTATCAGCCGCAGAGTACTTGCTCTCTCGCTCGCACTCGCTCTCCTCGGCCATCCACAATGAGCACAATGCGACAACTGAGTCGCGACTTGCGAGTGTGAACACGTAAATTTCTCGCAGTGTGTGTGTGGACTGTGGCAAAGACAACACGAGCCTGCAGCCGGTGCTCTTTGAAACCACGCCCCCTCCCACTGCCCTCACTCCCCTCTCCCCAACTCAGGCAACACAAATAAAACGACTAAGCGGGGAAAAGGTCGAACAAGCAGCGGCACCATGGGCATTTCAAAGGGTTTACGCATTTCAGCTGTAAAAACAATAGAATATAAATGTAAATAAATCTACATATTCCATATAAATCTAAATATATATTTATTGAATAGAATATAAATATAAATAAATCTACATATTGCATATAAATCTAAATATATATTTATTGAAATCAACTAAGTAAATGCATAATAAATTAATTAATTCAATTAACCAATTTGACGTGTGTCGAATTCGTCTGGCCTAATAAATAAGTAATAATACGTGCCAGAGTCTGTGGTTTATTAACGGGTTTTCATTTTTTCGATATTTGCCCTATTTGTTAATAAAACTGTGCTAAATACTACTACGCTATTTAAATATGTAACTAGGTATTTAAAGGCGTCTAGGCAAAAAAAAAAACAAAATACGGCAAATTAGAAAATTAAAGATACACGACGCGCTGTCTGGGTTGAATGCGATGATAAATAATAAATAAAAAATATACTATAAACCATAACATATCAGCTATGCTATAGCTTAGGTTTGTCTTGATATTGAGCAGGGTTTGGCGGAACCTAACTTGTAGGAAAAGAAGGAAAAGCAAAGATCAGTGAGCCTGGCGAAAACTCGAAAGACTCGTATGCCTCACTCTCTCTCTCTTTCTCTCTCTCCCTCTCCGTAAAACTCTCACTCACTCTGAGTGTATTAGGCCCAAGTCTCTTGCTCTTTTAGTTGAGTAAAAATAAGTTGAAGAGCGTGCAACGCGTTTGAGTGCGATTCGTTTAAGAGAGCGTGTGTTTGAATGTGCTCAAGAGCAGTGCGCACTCATACGCTCTCCCTCTCTCACTGCCTGGCTCTTTCCCGCTCTCCACGCTGTTTGCCACCCTCTCCCGCTTTGAGTGCTATCAGCTGCTGCTAATTAACAACTTGCCAGAACTTTGCTCTTAAGAGAACGCGGCGACAAGGCGAATTCGAGTCGAATTAGTTTTCTATAAAGTTGATTCTGGTTGGATTTGTGCACGCGTCCCCGAACACCCTGTAGTCGAAGTGGAACCAGGCGTACAGTGGGTCTTGCTTGCTTGTCTGCTCGCAGTTGTTGCATTTATTTTACAGGGTATTCGTGCTGCTCAAGCACCCACACAACTGCTGGCCTGTGTCGTCAAGTCATCGCTTATAGAAATTTTCCAGTCTTGACGTTGCCACCTTTGTGGCTTCTGGCTTCCCTGCCCCCTCCCTACGCCTTTTTCAACCGCCCTCGCACTCGGAAAATGATGCCGAATCCTAAGACCCAAACGTTCCGCCCCGCCCCGCCCACTACCCCACTACGTCGTACTCCTTTTATGCCGCACTTTAGGTAGGAATTTTCTCTAATGACTTAAACGCAGTAACCACTAAAACATTTACAACGAACACAGCAAAGCCGGCTACGTCTCAGCCACGCCCCCTCCCCCTGGCTGCACAACAGCTCAGCCTCAGCAGGTAAAAGCCTCGGCGCGTTTCCTCCACTTGATGTTGTTACTAAAGTGGCGCATTTTTGCGCAAATTTTCCTCGAAACCGCAAGTAGAAAACTCATTAAGCGAAAAGCATTTGGCGGCAAAATGCGCCCAGACTTACACCTGCCACAGCCACAGCCCTCCCCCTCCCCCCTGACAATTTTCGCAAGGGGGCGTGGCAACCAACAGCAAACAACAGCAGCAGCAGAAAAACTTCAACTAAACCTGGAGCGAAGAAAAGGCGTAGGAGACGCAGCTGGAGACGGAGACGCTGGCGAAGACTTATGGAACTTGCGCCTCCCGCAGAGTGGGATCCCTTGAGA
Source organism: Zaprionus inermis (assembly GCA_018151445.1). Classification (NCBI taxonomy): domain Eukaryota; kingdom Metazoa; phylum Arthropoda; class Insecta; order Diptera; family Drosophilidae; genus Zaprionus; species Zaprionus inermis. The sequence goes on along the minus strand of JAECXD010001703.1, from coordinate 4,387,091 downwards.
TATTTAGCACACTTCTCTATGCTAATTATCGATCTATTTAACGTACTACTATAATCGCACTATTTATGAATTTGCAAATGAAATAACTGAACTACAGAAAACCGGCAAGTTTAGGGGAGGCGTATACGTAGAATGGGCTTAGGTAGGAAGATGGGAAGATGTACTTGAGGTATACCAACCGAGTAGAGTTAGGCAACTCTTGAGGTTAAGAAATGGAAATAGAAATAGGTTTCAGGCTGTACTGGAAGTAGCGTCTTGGGCTAAAAGGCAGAGAAGGTCTTGAAGTGTACTGCTTAAAAGGAGGATGCAAAGGTCGCAAGGTGTACTCATATGTAGAAGAGAAAGTCACAATAGGTACTTCCTCAGAAAGCGAAGAGAAGTTCTTAAGGTGTACTACATGAGTAAAAGAAAGGCAGCTTCCAATATGTACTGCATGAGAGAAGACAAGAAGGTGCCACAGGGTATTTCATAAGAATATCCGAAGAAAGAAAGGCTCTAAATGTGTACCTCGTGAGAGAAGAAAGGGTATTTCCCAAGGATTAGTAGTATTGGCAGTAGTATGATTAGTATCTTGAGCTCTGCAAGCCATTCGAGCGGACCTTTTAGCTTCCTTTTAGCTTGCAAGCGGTTTAAGCGACTCTCGGAAGAGTCTTATGCTGGTCATGCCTTCCCTGCTATGCCCACTCAGTTCCATGGTTCAACCGTAAATATTTCTCTCATAAGTTCGTACACTTCGGACCTTCCCAGTTCGGCTGCTTATTAGTTTGAGCCTTGAATTTACAGTTGCCTCGCAATCAAAATTGGCTTCCGCTCCGGTGGTCGCGCATTATGCTCTCTGATTGCGCCCAACTGTGGAAGGAAGTCCCCAGTTTGTCGGGTCTGGATTGAACCAGGGGTCTGGGTAGTCCGTGACGGGAGGCCTGAGGAAACCGAAGTGAAATGTCGTAAATAAAGGAAATATTTCGCGCTGCTGCTGCGACCTTCTCCCGCTCCCGGGGACGCTTCTAATCAGCGGGCCTAAGCCGAAGGCAGCCCCGGAGAAGGCACAAATCAAATGCTGTGACGAACTGTCCAGGCGTTCGCCTATCGATGTTGATGTGGAGGGGGAGGAGGAGCAGAAGGGGGAGGTGGCTCGCACGTGCTGTCAAATATCCTGCCCACACTCCAGCACAAAGCGCGCGACAGTTGGGAGGACACGCAGCTGCCTTGCAATTAGCCGGGCTGGCCATGGGATTCGGGCAAGAACTAGTAAGCCTCCAACCTTGTTACGATAATACCATATCGAGTATCGGGCACAGGTGCAGGTGCTACTGCTCTATGATTCCTCAATCCCTCTCTCTCTCTCTCTCTCTTTCTTCTCCCTATTGTTGCTGTTCCTTTTGTTTGTTGTTGTAAATTTATTAGCATAATGCGCAAAGATATCGCGTTCATTTGACAGCTTTTCCAGCTTGCCGCTTGGCCTCCCTGATGACCAAAGCGAAGCTGGAGCCGTAGCTGTGCGACTTCACTTCTCGTTCTCGTTCTCGTTTCATTGTTTCATTATGTTAATAAGGGAGAATACACATAATGAAGCCTCGCAGCTTCCACTGGCCACTGGGCACCGGTCGCTCTCGCTCTCTCTCTGTCTCTCTCTCTCTTCCTCGTTTCTCTAGGTTTCTCTCTATCTCACGCTCTCGGCAAATTCACTCGAATTTCTAATATCCAAGTTTATTATGTCATCTTGGAGCAGTAGCAAGGGCGCCAGCGCCAGGATGAAGGCGACACTTTGCGACAATGGCGCCATAAAGTTTATTCGTGTACGAAAAATACCCACTTGATGGAAGACGCCAGGAGCGCCGGCACTTGTCGTGAGTGGGGGGGGGGCACTGGCTGCAGGGGGACGGCTGCCCAGAAAGGGTAATGAGCAGCTGCAGCAGCAGGCATCCAGCTCCTGATCCGACCCTGCCTGCCTGCCTGCCTGCCCCTTGACTGCGCTCATATAAATCGACACAATTATTTTGGCAGCGCTGCTCACTCTGAAAGTGTTTCAGCTCAGCAAATTGGAATATTTGCATAAATTACGCGTTCGGTCAATACTCGAGCAGGGAAAACGAGTGACGAATGCGATAATAGAGTGAGCTGAACTTTAAGATACCCTACTATGGCCGCAGCTAAGCTCACGCAAATGACGCGCAGTTCTGAACTATGTAATAGAAATACTTGAATAACTTCCATATTTTTGCTGCGATATAATTGAAATTTGTTGTATAGCTTTATAATATACTCAGCTTAGTACATGCTAAAGCAGAAAATCATGACTATAAAATAACGCCTAAGAATCGCATTTAAAAAATCATTTATTGATTTGCGTTGGCGTAGTGTGTAGCAGCCAAAATTTATAATAAGCATCCTACACATTTAATATGCATAAACTTGTATGCCGAATTTGAAATCTCTAGCTTTTAAAATGGCCGAGATCTCTACGTTCAAACAGACAGACGGACATAACCTTATCTAGAGCGAAGCGAAATCAGAGCATAGTAGATTAACAGAGTCAACCAAGGTATAAATGCTGCAGCTCTGAATTTTTAGTTGATATTTATTTTGCCTAAAATCAAACTTAGTTCGAATAAATTAAAATCATATTGACCATATGCAGCTACACTAATCATCGCTATCGGTATATAACTTCCAAATCATATAAATACCTATTACTATGAGCATTATCAAACCGATAAAGAGACCGATGCAGATCGCATAGAATATGGCGTGCGCAATTAGAACGACGCGATCTACGCTCGGCAAATCGGTTGTAGTAGTTCCTTCGGATATCGCTTTTATATGCATAGGCTCATTATACGGTGGATAGGCTTCAAAGTCGGATTCCTTGTACTTCTGTGTAGAATCAGTTACATCTTCTTCGATCGCGTCGTCGTGTAGCACCATCTTGGTGTAGGGAATTTAAAAAATATATAAAACTTAAAAATTTTAAAAACTTTCTGGCTTAAAAACTGTTAAAAAACTGATTAAAAATGTTTGAAAAAAATTCTAAATCAAGGCAAACTAGACTGATGTCTATAGATGCCTTGGTAATTTGCCTATTACGCAATGGCTTCTTTTTCGATATGTGACTTACAGCTGTTGCAAGCCCGCAACCCCCCCTAAATCCACGCCTCTGTTCAGCTGCAAACAATTATAAATCTGAACAAAGCGCCACAACTTTTGGTTTTCGAAAAGTTTTCATTTTGCGGGCGGCACAAAATTAAAATCCATTTGCCAGTCCCGCATCAGGATGTTTCGAAGTAGCAGAAAGAGAGAGCGGGAGAGAGGGGGAGGGACAGGGGGAGTAATGAGGCAAGACGAGGCGAGGCAAAATGAGGCAAAAGCAAACGCCAAAAGAAGATTACCTCATTAATTTCTATTAAAATTAAAATAAGTTTTGCGCTTTTCGAAAATGCCGCACAAAGCTTTGCAAAACGAGGCACAGGCATAAAATAAATAAATAAATAAAAGAGCTTCACAGAGGGGGCGTAGAGGCGGAGGGCGGGGGGAGCGGTGTGCAGAGTGACTGAGCAAAACTCTGGACATGAGACACGATGAGGGGACAGCACTTTGGCCGGGCACACAAGTTGAATGACTTTGTGGACCATTGAAAAGCGAACGAACACAATTTCCTACTTACAACACATTTTATAAATATTTAATGGGTGGCCAAGGACGAGATCTCCCTGGGCCAGGTCCCCGTGTCAGTCGGTGCAAAGTTATTACTCGAGCTCGGTTGGCATCCAGCTGTGTCTAATGATTCCTTTTTTTTTATTTTTTGCGACCCGCCCAGCTCCAACCTGCACGCCCTGCCATTGACAAGCTCCTTAGATAGTTTTTTTCGTTGACAAGAAACGAAGTTTTTTATTTTGAAGTAACTCAACAAGAAAGTTACCAAAATACTCTATATACAACGGGAATTCACAGTTCTATGGAATATGTATCTTCCAACTGCCCAAGAGAATTTGAAGTTAACTTCGATATTTTAAATACAGTGTGTTGGAAAATTCATAATAGACGAAAGCAGGCGAGAGCAACCTCCCAATTGAGAGGGGAGCTCATATGGAGTCTCTGTTCGTCTGTCTGTCTGCTCGTCTGTCTGTCTGCTCGTCTGTCTGTCTATATAAACGCCTGTAACTCGGAGTCTATAAGAGCTAAAACCATAAAACCATTTGTGCCTATACTCATATGAATTTCAGTTTATTCGATGTTATTACAGAATTTTGCCACGCCCCCCTTAATTGTTAAAAATGCAATTGCACGCGTAATTTTAAAGCTAGCAGCTTCATATTGGGTTTGTGGAATTTTGGTTACCAGCCAAAGAATTCCTGATAATTTGATAGCAATCGGTTAATAAACATATAAGTTATTTACTTTGAATATACATGGTTCTATGCGGTCTTTCTTATAGTTTCTGCTATGCAAATTGCTGCAGGGCCTGCACTTTGAGTTGTTGCAGGGCTGAAAAGAAGCTGCATATGAACAAGAGGAAGAAGCAGAAGAAGAGGAAGAAAGCGAAGGAAGAAGGCTTAAAATGAAAGAATATTTCGCACGCGCTGCCGCCTTAATGACGACGATTAAAATGCACTCCACGAATAATGGCAGTAGAAGGGAGGCAGGGGAGGGCAGGGGAGGGCAGGGGAGGGCTGGGACTTAAAGGTGCAAGACAGGGGCGTAGAAGTGTGGGGCTGTGCAGTCTGCGAGGGGGTTGCAGGGTGACACTTGCTACGATACATGCAAAACTCATAAAACAAAGAGGAAACAATTACATGCGCAAGTACGAGAGTACGTGCGTGTGTGTGTGAGTGTGCGTATGTGCGGGAGTGTGTGTGAATGACAGGGATGTTGAGAGTGGGGAGTGAGTGGGTGTGGGGGGGGGGTGCAGCGCGCTGGGCGTGAATAGCAGCCAAGTTATTCACAGATGTTTGAAGGATTTCAGTTACAATTTGTTTGCTGCCGCCCGCTTCGTTTGAAAAGCAAACGTCGCTGCCGCAGCCGCAGTCGCTGCCTCCGTCGACGTCGACGTCTAACGTCGGCTGCTTGCGTTTTATTTCCTTTTATGGCTTTCCTTGTGCTGAAGAGTGAAATTGTTTCCGCCGCACTTAACGATGCTGCGCTCCAAGTTCTGCTCGCCCCCAATCTACGCCCCCCTGTGCCACGCCCCCCTTTCAGCCATGCCCCTGCATCCGTTATGCTCCCTCCCGCCGCATTTTGATGGCAAACATTTCCGCAGCTCGTCGCATAATTTAATGCAAATACCCCACCCGCGAAGCTATAGAAGCGACCCTGGTCTAGTCTTGCCTCACCAAATATCGATTTTAATAGAAGGCAACATTTTCATTTTCCCCTCTTCTTTCTGCGCACAATTTTTGTGCATTTCGATGGCATCTCTGCTTGTCCTTGGCTTGACCTTTGCATTGGCTGCACACGCATTGCACCCAGCCGCGTCCTTCGAGCTGCAGCCACGTCTCGGCAGGGGGACGGAAGAGCGAGTTATTCCTTCGGTCTGGCAACTCAATCAAAAGTGTAGCCTTTACAGGGTATACCTGGCTGTGTACTATGCATATGCGTAGTCTTTTACGGCAGGATCTTGAGCTGGCTTCCGCTTTTCGCGTTTCTCTCTCCCAATCCAGTTGCCACTTGTGAGTTTTCACACGCAGGCACACGGGGCGTATGTGAAACATAAAATAAGCAGACACGTGTGCCACGAAACCTATTGAATGATTAGCGTCAGTTGCCGTGGTAGTAGTAGTCGCTGCAGAGATACCCTGTAGCAGATAAAGAGCATAAAGAGTTGGGTCTAAAGGCTCAGCGGTTTCTGTGCATGTGGGGCAGTTGAGTTCCTTTCTGCCCAGTCAGCATACCCGCTCTCTGCTCTCGCCCATACTGGGTATAAAAATCGAATTTCAAATATCAGAGAAACGAATTTAAATATGCGAATGCGAAAGGGATAAGCGCAACGTTTTTATGCAAAATAGGAAAAACATTTTTGTGCAAGGGGCTTATAGCGGATTTATTTGGGCAACCCAGTTGCCAAGCCTCCCCTCGATCCCCCCCCCCCACACCGTGTTGGCATTTCGGGTAGCACAGGAAGCACAACCAGAAAACAAATACAAATACACGCAATCCAAATATTAACGTGCTCCCCTCTCTCTCTATCTATCTCAAATAAAAGAGAGATACAAATTCGAAACTGGAAAAATACTGGGGAAAAAAAGGAGGAGGAGAGCTTGGGGAAAGGCAGGGGGGGCGAATTGGGATTGAAGGATGCGTGCTCTGGTTGTGACAGGCTTAGACATGCAAGGCAGCAGCAGCAGCAGCAGCTCTACATCAAATGCGATGTGTGTAGTCCTAAGCCGAAAGCCAAAGGGATTTCCATGGGGTCAGCCAACTATGCTGTTGTAGAGCCGATTTCCGGGAAGAGAACACGACTTTAAAATCCCATTTCGAGCAGAAAAAAGTATTGCTAACCGGGGAGTACTGAATAATTCTCAGGCGGGTAATCCATTTCAATTGGGCTCCGCATCTTGAACGCTTCGGGCGAACATGACAGGCGGTTGAAAGATTCTTGCAGAGTCGGTCTAGTTATGAACTCGACTGTTATGTTATGATTGTGATGTTGATGTTGACGAAGTACCCCCCCGAAAGCGGACAGCAAACAGTGCAGGAATAGGACGAAAAGAAGCAAAAGGAAAAGCCGGAAAAAATAGGAAAAACGTACTGGAAAACGGTATGGTATGAATGTTTGAATGAACGAGTTGATGGACGTTCCTGATGGATGGATGGACTTATGTAGAGCATTTACAGGCAGGCAGGCAGGCTGGCGGGAGTCGAACGAAACGGATTGCAACCCTACATGTGTAGTTGGGGGTAGGCTACGTAGTATCCCCCGTCAAACGATAAGTGTGCGGCCTCACAGAAATTACACGCACACTTGCGCGATTCGCTCTAGTCATGAAGTTGATGGATTGCTACGGCACGCGGCGGTCAACTGCGGCGACTGACCATAACTGGCAGTTAGTCCATGTCCGAGGAGAGGAGGGTCTCACACTTGATAAATGGTGCACCCTAATGAATGGGTGTACCAACCACACCCCCCCACCCACCACGACGGTTTGGTAGCTGCCGCCTAAAAGCCACGACAACAATCTGATTAGAGTACACGAATCTACATGCTCATATATTATGCCAGAAATTCCGATATATTTGTAAAGTACTTGGAGGAGATTCGTTCTATGGGAAACTAGAATCGTCGAAGATGCGACGACCCTGCTGGCAGCACCAACAACACATGGCCGTCTGCATGCACTTGTCCGAGGGGGAGGATCGAGTGATCGAGGGAGCGAGGAAGCGAGGCTCCCAACAAGTTGCAGCTCCAATCGAATCGAATACATGTTCACATGTTCCGAGCAGGCACACACCATAATCGTAATTACTTAATGCGTCGAACAATGTTTTGCCACTAAATTTAAGTCGAAATGCATCGTTAATAGCGCATCGGGGCAGACAGCAGACCCCATCGCGAGAGTCTGCGAGGGAGAGCGCGGGAGCAAGGGATCTGTGCGTGCACTGATTATGCTCTAAGTGAAAACATATGCAACGCAGATCGGGTACGGGTACGGCTCCTGGTCGCACTCTCTGTCTCCGTCCGAGCGGATCGTATCGGATCGGGTCGCTGGCAGACATTTGCATGACGCATAAGGCGGCCAGATGGTACAGCTGCAACGCCTGATCGGGCAGGCAGACGAGTCGCGGGCTGAGGGAGGTATGCGTATCAAGTGCACATGCCTAATGGGCGGGGTCTGCAGGTCAAATAGAAGCGAGTAGCATAACTGCAAGCGTACATAGAGAAGGAGGCAGCACATATAATATGAGAGAGTACCCTGTTCAACAATAATCTACATGCATTAATCGTTATGCCGAATTTACACAGTATTTATATCTAAGAATTGCATGCGGTGTTTTTACACCGCATTAATTAATTAATGAATGAGTGAGTGCCTTCAGCAACAAACGTTATCTCACTCCCTCACCCAATAAAAGCTACCTTATTTATTGATTTATGAATGCGGTGCATGCGGTGTATGCGGTGTATGCGGTGTATGCGGTGTTTGCGGTACAATAGACCCACACAGGCAGATCTCTGCTATATATTGGCTGCTGTAGCTTAATCAGCCTGTTTAACTAGTTAATTAAAGAACTTATTTAATATGTTATATGCAATAGCATAAAAGGTGCCAGCAAACAGAATTACCCTGACTTTTGCTTACCTTTCCCCCTGCTTTTATCATATTATTTAGTTATTTTAGCACATCATATATAATACCGCATTAATTAATTAATAAATGAGTGAGTGCATTCAGCAACAAACGTACAAAAGCTACCTTATTTATTGATTTATGAATGCGGTACATGCGGTGCATGCGGTGTATGCGGTGTTTGCGGGTCCATTGTACCGCACACATGCAGGTCTCTGATATATTAGCTACTGTAGCTTAATCAGCCTGTCTAACTAGTTAATTAAAGAACTTATTTAATATGTTATATGCAATAGCATAAAAGGTGCCAGCAAACAGAATTACCCTGACTTACCTTTCCCCCTGCTTTTATCATATTATTTAATTATTTTAGCACATCATATGATATAATTTTAATCAGCTTGTGGTAAAACTACCATAACTCGTATACGAAAGCGGCAATTAACCGTACTTATCGATGTTTTCGGGCTCCCCGATAATTACGCAATTATAATTATGAGGGGCACGTCGAGGTGTGCCACAGGTAGCTCTGTGTGGACTGTGTGATTAGGGCGCCCCCAAATGTGGTACTGTGTATAAGCTGTGTATCTATTTGGCCGCCAGTCGCCCCCTCCCCCTTCTCGCCACATGCCCCGCACCGTGTCCCGCCGTTCCGAACAGATCCCACAAAATTATGCTAATGCGCGCCATTAGAGCACAGCTCTTTATATGCTAATGAAATGCCGTGGAAATTTATGTTTTTTTTTCTTCTTTCGAAAATAATTAGGTTCATGTGTGAAATGGCCGCAATTAAGTTGACCAGAAACGACAGTCCGAGCAGAAATCTATAATTAAATGGCATATAGAATTGTGAAAGGCAACGCAATGGAATTAATGCGAATGCGCGAATAGGAACTCTGAGCGAAGTGCAAATACCCTCTACAGAGAGACAGAGAGAGAGAGACAGAGAGAGAGTAATAGAGTTTCCAATATCAACACTTTCTTCGAGGCGTGACAAGCACATCGTACTGAGCAGCATACTCGAATTCAAGGCACGTTCGCGGCGTGTTCATGGGAACGAAAAGGTCTCCCTTTTGAAAATCTTTGCATCTCGGGACGTGCCAATAAGATTTTTCAAAATCGTACATTAATATTCAGCAGGCAAAATATGCCTCATTAAATTTCATGTCGATAACTATCAAAAAAACATGCTATAACTATCGATAGCTATCGATAACTTTCGATAACTGTATATATCTATCGAAAACTTCTCGATTGCTATCTATATTTTGCTGATAACTATTGATAAATGTCGATACCTACCGATAATTTCTCGAAAATCAATCGAGAATTGCCGATAACTGCCATAATTTATTTATAACTGTCAATAACAAACAAAAATGTTCCGATTGATCAAAAGTCAATTTCGATATTTATCGATTATTTCTAATAGATAACTCAATAAGTGTCCATATCTATCTAGAACTGTCGCTTACTATCAATATTATCGATAACTTACTCGATATATGCCAATAGCTATCGATAGTATCTTAATAGCTGTCGAATACTACCGACATCGATAGTTTCCGATAACTATTATAAACTTGTCGAACAGCAAACACTGTGCTACTCCTATGCTGGGCAAAACAACCTCCAACCCCATCCTAGCTCACTCGCATCCCGTCCCGGATGTTTCCCCCCGCTCGACTTGTTCGGGCAATCGAGAGTACGAGAAGATGATCATGATCGACTTCCACTGGGACTAGGGGACGGAGCACTTGAGCTGCAGCTGCGAATGTGGGAACAGAGGGTACGGCAGGCCGAAGGGAGTGGGAGGAGGGGGGATGGGCCAGGGCAGATTCCGCTTTAGCTCTTGTTATTATGTGGAGGATTAGTCTAGGGGGTATGGGCTGGGGTGCGCTGCGCTGTTGTGCTGCCTTGCAATGCAATAAATTAAAATAATGTTTGCCCATTTAAAACTTAGGGAAAGCACGGATCGAAGGGGCGGGCATGGGTAGAGTGGGAGTAGGAACGGGGAGAGGGGATTGGGGATTGGGGGAGCGGAGAGGTACAAGTGTTTGCTTGTGCGCCGTTAATTTGTTTTTACGACACTTGTTGGTGTTTATTATTTCTGTTTGCAGCTCCCGCGGTGGCGGTTAGTCATTGGGGCGAGCTGGGACAACGACAACAACAATAACAACAATAACTGGGAACAAGAGAAGCGGTACCCGAAACTCCCAGGAGGCAACTGTTGTAGGGAGCAGGCGGCGAAACCGAGAAACTGAAACAACAACGGACAATTAGATAATAACAAATTTCAGTCGCATTGTTGACACTCGATAGGTACGGCACGAGAGAGAGAGATAAAAGATATCGAGATATATACTCATATCTGTACAGCATGTGTAAATAAGGCTCAACGCTCTCCAACACAGTTGCCCCTTTTATTTACTTGAATTTCTCTTTTATGCATTCTTTTCTATCTATTTATGCATTGCTATCCCTGAGTGGATTTGCCATAGAACCGACTAGTCAACCCGGCACTGACCAGGCAGCGTACACAAATTAAGCCATCATGAATCTTAATTAGCAAAGGGCAGGCAGAGACAGAGAGAGAGAGAGACAGAGAGAGCGAGAGCGAGAGAGAAGCAGATGCCCTAGCAAATGGCTAACTAGTTGATGGACAAGCGGCACTCAAACTTATTACGAGATGCAGCACAGCGAGATGCCTCACCCCTGCAAGAACCCAAAACCCGAACCCGAACCCGATCCCGATCCCGACCCGTACCCGTACCCTAACCCGAATGCAAAGCCAACGCCAAAGCCCAAACTGAACCTGAACTCCATACCAAATCCCCGGCGCGCACAATGGACAAGAGCAAAAATAGAAGAGTGAATAGAAAGAATGGAAAAAAATTGTTTTGCTTTTGTGGCGCACAGAACTGGCAACAACAACAACAACAACAACAATGGCAACTTGACGCAGAAAAAAGAACATAAAGCCGAACCCTAGACGACGTAGAGAGGCAGCGCAAGACAAGAGCGCAATGGTCGGGTCGGGAGGAGGGGGCAACAAAGACCAAACATTTAAAGACCGAACCGTGTACAAACAAACAAGGGCATCCAGTTTTTTTTTTCATTTTTTCTTTTTTTTTTATATTTTGTAGTACCCAACCTTTTTGAAAAATCAAAACAAACGAGCGTGGAATGAAGGAATCAACGCTAAACGTAAACAACATAGAGCACACCCCGCTGAGACACAAACTGTGGCTTTAGTCCAAGTCCAAGACGTGACGTGAGCCAGCCAGGGAGTAGGTGTAACTCCGGTAGTTCCAGCGACGGCTTCGCTTCGGCCCCAAAACGAGCATCGGTCGACGCCAGCGGGCCCCCCTACACCGGGGGAGAGAAGAGGAGGAGCCCAACCAACTGGTTGGGCCAGTTCGAATCGGTTTAGCTGAGTTCAGCTTCAAGCTCCAAGCTTGTTTTTTGCACTTTTCACTATAAAGCGATACGATAATAATAGGAATAATAAAACTAGAAAGAAATGTTGGCCGAAGACATGCCGAAGATATATTACCCTTGCCGTAAGACTAATGAGTTGCCCAAGCGATTTTACACTAAATAATACTTTACAGATTCCCAGAACTATCTAATCTAATCTTCCTTTTCGAGGTATTTCTCTCAGATATTCTTATAGCTACTATATCAAAATTAAATAAAATAAAATAATAAAATGCTATAAAACTGGAATAGTTTAATTGCTCAGCTTAACTTTCGATAACTGTCGATATCAATCAATAATTTTTAAAAAATTTCTCGATAGCTGTATTATTTTCCTGATAACTATCAATAAATGTCGATATCTATCGATATTTTCTCGAAAATTGCTAGCTAAGGGTCGATATCTATCGAGAAATATTCCTAACTATAGCGAACTGTTGATAACTTCATACATAGCTGTCAATAACAATCTAAATTTTTCCGAAAACAATCGAAATACTTTCGATAACCATCGATAACTTTCACATTAAATATCGATAACTATAGGTAAACATTAAATAGCTGTCGATAACTACCGACATCGATAATTTTCCATAAAATACTATAAAACTGAAATAGTTTAATTGCAATATCTTAAAAAACCATATAAGAAAACAACCATAGCCGGCGGCTTTCTGTCAGCTATAGCTGAGAGACTCTACAGTTACAGATCTGAGCTGAACAAGAGTATATATACTTTATAGAGTTCAAATTTCATAAACAAAAGTAATATACCCTCGGCTAGGGTATAGAAAGAGCTAAAAGATCAAAATGTGGCGATATCGTTGCGCAAAATATGTCTGCTCTACGCTACCCTCTACCTTCTTCTGCTTCTTCTACTCAGTCCCCCCCCCTTTCCTCTTGCTAGATGAATTGGCAGGCCCCTTGGCAACTTTGTTGCTGCTGCTGCTGCTGATTTTGTTTTTACTTCCAACTGCATCTCGATAAGCAGAATACACCTGGTGCGACTTGAACTCGGCTGCGACTCGGATGAGTCATGCGAGTGTACTCGTTGTACTCGTTATACTCATACGATGGCATCTTGAGACTGGCATTAAAACTAACGAATTTCGCCATTCGAGCACCTTTATAGAGCTGCCCGATGAGCATCGGGAACTATAGAATACACAACTTTGCAGAAAGGGAGCCCAACTTGAATTAAGGTTTATTCAAGATCGAATTACAACTAAATATAAAGCATAAGAAGACTATAACTTGAATGGGTCGCGGTTAAGCCTGGATAAAATACGTAAGCCTCAATGTAATACTAATCATAAATATTAGAGGTTTTGCCCAGCGGGCACGTCACAGAACGAATGTAAAGAAAAATGGGAAAGTGGAAAATTTCGAACAGCCCGCCTGCTCCCAGCTCGGACTGGGCAAGCAGGAGGAGAAGGCGGAGCAGGGCTGACAGGCAGCAGGCCAACTGAGAAGCCCTATAGAAGATTGTGCCGCATGGGAAGAGAACAGATGGCATGGGGTGAACTGAAAATATTTCATCAAATGAAAGTTAATCATAGAAACGCATTCAGTAGATTTGACCAAGAAGCCCCGCAATGTCATCAAAATAACGCCCACACCGCCCCCCTAACTCGCTCTCCCTCTTTGCACCACTGTGCGCCTCTACTCGGGTTATTTTCCCCCCCATCTAGACTAGTCTGTTTTATGCTACTGTTCTTTAAACAATTTAACAAATTGAAAGGCATTCGATGCACATTCGTTAATTCAATTAATTGAGGCGTGTGTCTTGGGGAGGGAGAGGGGCCTCCGCCCCTACCCAAGTAACCAGTCGGAGCTGCCACACATACCAAGGCTACAGTAGAAGAAGATACCCGACTTTAGCTGGGATATTCAATAATGAATTGAATTTGGAGTATAGATTGCGGGTTTGTTGGGTATATATTGGGTGTATATAGAGACGAAAGTTCAGGCTGTGCTACTCTTGGAGCTAAGCTAGCCACCACTTGGAGAGTGCAGGGTATACAGCCTGTCGCTGGAAACATAAATTAGGCACAAACTAATTAAACGCGATTCAATTGAAGTTGCAGCTGACAGCACGGTGGGCGCAGATGCACGCTCAGCGGGCAAAAAACAAGCAAACAATTTTACGTTTTCATTATAAAAATATAGACGTAATCGATAGTACTTGTAGCTATCGATAGCAACTAATTCCCTCTCTCTCTCACTCTACTCCGCCCTTGCCTGCTGCTGCCTAAAATTCTCGTCTGGTCACCTTTTTTAAAGTGCAACAAGTCAGGTATCTTGCAGATACACGTACTCACACTCATCCATGTTTGTACGTACGTCAATAAATTGCAGTGTCGTACCGACAACATTAGAACAATATACCCTGCAGAAGCCGCGCAGAGTTGTTAGACTTCTTGCAACGAAACAAACTCTCTCTTGCAAAACTTTTCCGCTTTTGGCAACAATTAAAAACGCTGACTCAGTCGCAGTCGGAGAGTCGCAATCGCAATTGCAGTCACAGTTCCAGACCCGGCTCCCAGTCACCGACACAGTAAAATCAAAAATATATGGCCAAAACGGCAGCTGAGGGCCAACAAACTTTTACCCTAAAGCCGGCAAGTCTAGCGAGTCTGCACTTGAGTCGCGGTCGCTGTCTGTTTTCGATCATAATGACACACATATCGTCGAAGACAGTAGTTCGAGAGTGTAGAGACATAATTACCGCGGCCCGAGCCGAGTCGAGCTGAGGCCAAGCGGCCAAAATGATCTGCGGCTGACAGCTGACGCTGTTAGCCAGACCGTTGACTGATTTATGAAAGACACTTTTGCAAGTCGCCCAACTTCATTTTTTTCTTTTACTTCTTTTTCTCGACAACCGTTACGGGTCTCTGCGCTCAAACAAGTGTCAGTCTGTCTCTGGCTCTACCTGTCTGTCTGCCGGTCTGTCGCACAGTCTGTCTGCCGATCTGTCTGCCGATCTGTCTGTCTGTCTGCTGATCTGTCTGTCTATCTGTTTGCTTGGCTTGGCAAGCTGTCAGTGTTGCCTTTATACTTGTCTATGTCTGTCTGCATACGCTTTTTTTAGGTCTCACGTACTGCCGCCGGTTAGGGTATTCGCAGTGCGACTGTTCTCGCATTTCCTCGGCTTAAGGTTTCCTCAATTTTTGTCTATTACAAGACGACGAATTGAAGTGTTTTGTTTGTCTTTGTCGAGTCGAGTTTGTTGCCAAGCACAGAGACTGCTCATATTTCCGCGTCACCACCTCCCTACCATACCCTCTCCCTACGCCCTCCACCGACAAAGACCCTATGTTTGTCTCGTCTTCGTCTTCTCTCGTCTTGGTCGTCTCTCTTCGCTTACTTTCCGTCTCTTTGCCTGGCTGATTGTTCGGTTGTTTAGTAATCACGATCGCCTGATCTCTTGGCTGCTTTCGAAGAGTGGCCCAGTTGCCGAGTCTAAGCTTAATTGCTGCCCTAATGGCAATGTCTATCCTACAGTGCCCTCCCCGTCCCCGTCCCAGCTTCGCCTCGCCTCGCTCTGGAAAATCAGCTGATGTCTGCCATCTGATAACGATGAGTAAGCGTTTTTAATGCCCGCAAAGTAACGCTTAGAAGACTCGAGACCAGAAACCAGAAAGACTTTATTTGTTATGTCTGCTTGTGGCAAAGGTCTTCGCCGTTTGTTACCATACCCATTCTACATGGCTTTATATACATATATTTTGAGCCAACTTTAAGAAATTGCCCCAGTTTTGCAAATATAAGGTTTGTTACGTACTGAAGTCGGACTGATTTTTCCTAGGCTAGCTTAGGATAAAGTGCTTCGATCTCTATCAAAATTATACATCTAATATGGGTAACTTCATAAGAAAAGCTTTGTTGCAGTAGGCTTAAAAAAAGTGCTGGTTTACACACAACAAATGCACGCGTGGGCTTAGCTTATGAAATCTATATGTTATAGACCTTCGATTCAAATGAAATTTGGATAAAATAATACAGATATAATAAGTAGAAGATGTGTAGAGTTTGACAGAAATTGACTGAGATCTGATCGAGATATAGGGCTGCAAAACAGCGACCTTCGATGTACTAAAGGGTTAGAGTTTTAGAGAACTGTCAATTAGTTTAAAGGAAATCTACAATGGAGTCAACATTAGGTAATGTAAACTCACTTATGTCAATTTGAAAACTTCTCAAAAATCGAGAAACCCGAAATATTTCAGTAAACACACAGTTACACACTTATCAAACTCATTTCTATTCCCCTTCGCACTCCCTTAGTAAATTACAAAAAGTGGAAGTCGACAAAATTTGGCTACACAATGCGTCGCGATGGGATGTTGCCGAACGTATCACAGCAGCAGGGTGATTCGCTGGCGAATACGCTGCATCCGGGCTTCTTTCGCGAAACGGAAGATCCGCGCAAACGCGGCATACTGCGGAACACGAGCTGTCGATCGTATCGCGAGCAGCTGCAGTGCGCCCAGCAGGCACACATAATGCAGGGTCTGATCATGGTGACAATCTTCGCGACAATGCTGGTAGTGCTGTGGCTACACAGCATGGACTTGCAGGTGGTCAACGATGGCATTGATAGGCTTCAAGCTCTGTGGATCGGTAGTCTGGGCGTGCTGGGCATATGGGGTGGCACTGGCGCCGACTCGGGAAGCCGTAGCGCCCGTAGTCTCTACTGTAGTCAGCCGTGGGACACGATGCGCCTATTCCGTCAGATTGGCCGGCAGGTACTCAATCAGGAAATCGCGCTGACACGTCTCGAACGTGTTGTGGCCAGTCAAACGCATTTCAAATCTGTCGCACTGCTCGGACCACCCGGCGTGGGCAAGTCGCAGACCGTAATGGCACTGCGACAACAGTATCCGTGGCCCGAGAACGTGCACAGCTACTCGTGGAGCACCTATGTGCCCGATGGCGTGCAAAAGTTTCACTTGATACGCAACTTTGTCGAGCAGCTGTCCGATTGCGGACAGAATCTGCTGATCGTGGACAATTTGTCCACCTGCGACTATGCCATTGTGCACATCTACAACAAGCTGCTGCTGGAGCGGGAAGGAGAACGAGACTATAGCGCGGCTGTTAATCAGACTGTGCTGGTCGTATATGTTTTCAATCTGGAAATGGAATACTATTGGGAACAGTTCGAGTTGCTGCAGCAGCTGCCCGTCGATACGACCATCATTAACTATCGGCATTTCGGACGCGACGAGCTCCAAGACTGTCTGGAGCATGAACTGAGCCTGGAGCAGCGCACCCTTGATCCGGATGTCAAGCAGCTCATACTCGACGAGGCCCTCCTCGATGTCCATTACTCCGGCTGCAAGCGACTGCGCCAGCTCATCCTGCAGCACGGCCTGTACGACATGAACTGAGCTAAATTTCGATTTTAATATGTCTTTATAATCAGTCTAAAATGTAAATCAATTTAAGTGAGTGAGTGAGATTAATAGATAGACGATATCAACACCCCACTTGACGTGGATGGTGGAGGTTGTATCGTTATCAATATGCTCGAAGTTCGCTTGTTTAGAGTAACGACTTATATATACCTTACTTCACTTCAATCTCGTTTACTTTTGCTTTATTTTCTTCGTCTACTTCGTCCCTCAAGTGCCCAACTGAAGTGTGGCCCATGTCAGCTACACTCAGGGTTACTTATTCCGAAAGGGTGTGAAGCGTGTTCCAAGTACAACGAGTATGCTGGGCATTTTATAGTGGAACCAAGGAGTTGATCTTAGTTAATGATCACTGTGATGGTCAAGAAGGGTCGAAACTCGAAAGGTCCTACAAAAAATACGTGTCACAGGCAGCCGAAGACATCTGCTAGCCTATAAAGCAACTCTGGCGACTCGTTTGTACCATTTTTCTTCCAACTGTTGGTATGAACACCTATATTTCCCAGACTATACGAGTTGGGTCTACCAAATTTGCTAGCAATATGTCTGATAACAGCACGCAGCTGAAGTATATTTTAGAAATCTGCCACGCCCCCTGCTGCCCCCAAAAATCAAACAAAAGCGCTTGGCAAGCGTAAGTTTAAAGCGAAAACGTGAACCACATCTCATTAAATAAGACTTAGTTGAATACTTAGATCGGCATACACTATTGCTAGATCAAGTGCCTCGGATACTATAAGCTTTCTTCAGTTGTTCCACTCGTATCGCTGTCAAATCAAACTATCTCGCAATTGAGTATTGTACACGTTTTTGGGCGCAGTGCGTATCGCTTATGCATCCGTCAGATACGGCAAAGCCCAAAAGAGCCAACAACCGCATCGAGGACAGACACAGCAACCCCCCCTGCCCCCCTGCCGCCCTGCCTCTCAGCCTCCCAGCTCGGCCAATTGCAGTCGAATGCAAAGCGAAAACGTTGCCAGCGGCGTTTGTAGTTCATGAACGGCCAGCGAACTCGGGCCGAGTGGCGCGAGTTGATAATAAGATACAACGATACGAATAAACGAATCAACGAATACGCGAATACGAATACGAAAACGAACACGTATACGTATGCGAATACATATTCGAAATTGCTGTAGGCGCAACGTTTGCGGGCACTGCGACTGGTGACGACTTGCAACATGCACCGGTAATTTTGATACCCTGTAATCCAACAAAAGCAGCTCAGCGGGTGTGATGGAATTTTTAGTACCAGGTACGCATCAAGACAGATACTCATTTATTAGGTAAGTTCACAAAGAGACTAAAGTATTAATTTTCAAAATTTTCGAATAATATTTTAAAGTTGTTCATACTCTAAGAACCCATAAATACAGTTAGTATAATAACTGAA
Source organism: Zaprionus inermis (assembly GCA_018151445.1). NCBI lineage: Eukaryota > Metazoa > Arthropoda > Insecta > Diptera > Drosophilidae > Zaprionus > Zaprionus inermis. The sequence continues at coordinate 4,368,522 of JAECXD010001703.1, read as the reverse complement.
GCATAAGCTTAGCTATATACACAGTATTCCAAAGATCACAGGGTATTCTCAGTGTATTCTCTTGTGGAGTAGATAAACTGTGTTTCTATCTACCGAGTATCTTAAGAAACTTTTGCTATCTTTTCAATTCATCGAAAAACTTTTAGAATAACAAATGAAGCTAGAGCTTGGTTTTTTTTTTTTTTTTTTTTAGCAGGGTGGTCTTTCATTGAGATAGTTGTTTCGCCATTATCATATCATCATATTATCATATACACGTATGTGCATGTTAATCGATCAATCTACAAAATTAGTATGTGCACATATAGAGCACGTTTCTATAGCTAGATAGAACAAACATACATTCTTCTGCCTACGATTATACATGCATATAAAATTCTACTCTACTTTACTTCGCTTTAAGGCAATAAAAACTTTAATTTCATATAGATCTCCAGGCTGACTGCTGGGTATCTTATGGTCGAACATGCTCTCCCTCCCTCTCGCTCTGCTGCAGCCTTTTCCACTTGTTCGTTTTGTTGTTTTTGTTTTGTTTTTCTGTCTTTTTCACTATTTATGCTGCCTCAGATTGAGTCGTTCGTCTGGTCACGTAAGCAACCGATTCCAACTGCGATTTGGCCGAAGTTGCTTTTGCTTTTTTTCGGTTTTATTTGGGGTGTTTTGCAGTTGCAGTTGCAGTTTCAGTTATTGTTGTTGCCGTTGCCGTTGCCATTGCCGTTGTCTCTGCTGGGCCGGGTTGCATAAGCCCCTCAATTTGATTTTGGCAACGTGGAGGATACGAGCCGCACAGCCGGAGAGTTAGCATTTAAACGATTTCGAAAGCATTTGCGTATTTCTCTCTCTCTCTCTCTCCCTCTCTCTCTCTGTCTCTCTCGCCATTTGCTTTGACAATGCAATTGTTAGGAAAGTGGGGGAAAATTGGGAGCCTGGCGAGGGATCGGTAATTGCGTAGTTGTCACTGCTTCTGCATATCGAAATGCAAATCGATAAGCGCTTATTTATCGATTGCAGATCTCGAGAGCAGACTTAACCTCAAATGTTAAAGCAAAATATTTTAAGATATTTTCTTTATCGTACTGCAGTTTGCTCAAGAGCAGACCTAACTCCAAGTATCTAGTTTACGTCACTTTCCTCATCATATCACAGTCTGCTGCTAAAACAAATCGACAGGCGTTTTTTTATCGATTGCAGATCTCTAGCAAAGACCTAACCCCAAAAGTCTGGGCTCCTGCTCTTCAGTTACTTCCTTCATTGTACCTCAAACTGAACTGAATAAAATATCCAGCTATGAATAAGAAAAACCCAACGATAAGCAATAATTAATCGTTTAGAGAGCTTAAAAGCAGAGCTAAAACTCAAATCATCTGCTACTGCAACTTTATGCCGCCAGCACTATAAGATAACCTCAGTAGGGGCCGTCAATCGCTGCCCATATCTCTCTCTCTATCTCTCTCTCTCTCTCTCTCACTGTATTTGTGACTTTCAATATCGCCTAAATTGTCGCTCGATTGGAAGATCTCTTAACTTATTGTCAATGTGCCTGTGGAAAGTGGAGCAAACGGTTTCCTTTATGGACGAGCGTATAAAATTTTATGAACCATTTATGGCAAGCGCAAAGGCAATGGAAAAAAAAAGGAAAATGAAAAGCAGGAAAACTCGCAGAGCACAGAAACTCATAGCGAAACGAAATCAAGGAAACACATAATAGTAAAGTAGCAAGAAACGAAAAAAGAGCAGAAAACGTCGAAGCGGAATAATAATGCGATGACAAGAGAAAAGAGCTGAAGCGGCAACCGAAGTTGGAGCTGGAGCTGGAGCTGGAGCCCGAGAGTTATCCAGTCTCTGGTTGGAGTCGACACTCTGCCACACGGCAAATGGACGCAACATTGCAAAAATATTATTATGATTTCAGCTGCAGCGGAGCGAGAGAGCGCAAGGGAGAGCAGGAGAGCAGGGGAGCAGGGGAGCCGGAGAGCTGGAGAGGGGAGCAGGTTCGAGGGGCATAATAGAGGGAACTGAGGTCAGCATAAACAATCCCAAGCTAAGTACGTTGATGCTGGAGCGGCAGCAAAATGCCATAAATAATGAAAGGAAGCACAGAGCACGATGGAATGGATGGCAGCCCGGGAGCGGAGCGAGTGTCTCTAGTAGGTTTCGAATGATTTGAAATGAATGAAATAAATTGCAATGCAACGTTGCAGTTGCCACATGGTCGCCGCGGCCAGTTGCCCCAAGCTGTCGCAAGTGGCCCGAATGTGTGGCGTGCCTGCTCGTAATGCCCAGCGCATTGGCCACAAATCAAACTCGCCAGCAATCGCCTTGGCCAAACTAGCGCAATCTGCATGTTAAGTGTGCTTGCTGCTCGACTGATAGATACCCTGGCTACAACTGCGTCTGCAACAGGTTGCCTCACTTGAATAATAAGTGCAGTACAGGGTTGAAGTCCAATCATACAAGTATTCTAATGGAACAAGCTGCACATCTAATTTATACAATGCTCTTGTTTTAGCGCGTTTATTAGCAAGTTTCTCGGAAACGACTGTAACGATTTTCAGGCTAGTTTGGGTGTCTATCTGATAGGATTGAGTATATATATTTTATATCCCTAATCTTATTGTAGAAATTGCTAAAGCATTAACTTTTATTCAGAAATAGCTTGCTTTTCACAGTTAAGTTGAAATAGGTCGATTTTTCCAATGTAAACAGAAATAGGTTGTTTTTTCATTGCTAAGCAGAAGTCATTTTTCCTCTTTTAGCCGAAAAATGGTTTGTTTCTTTAACTATTAACCAGAAATATGTCGTTTCTTGCACTGTTAACCAGAAATAGGTCGTTTCTTTCACTATTAACCAGAAACAGGTCGTTTCTTCCACTGTTAACCAGAAATAGGTCGTTTCTTCCACTGTTAACCAGAAATAGGTCGTTTTTACTGCTATACAGAAATAGGTCGCTTTCTTACTGCTAACCAGAAGTCCTTTTCCGACTGTTAATCCGAAATTGGACGTTTTTCCACAATTATGAAGAAATAGGTCGTTTCTTCCAGTGTTAGCCAGAAATAGGTCGTTTTCTAACAACGCCTAAACGCCTAATACAGTTTATAATTAGTTTGGTTTAACTGAGAAACAGCTTATATTACACTTCAAATTTAGTTTACTTTACTTAAGGTACTAAATATCAAAAGTCATAAAAAAAAACTAGTATCATTTTAAGCAAAGAGCTCTAAAATGAACTGATTACATCCAATTTCTGTGGGGCTGCGCTAGTTAGTTTATATTTATTGAATACCATTATGACCAGGAGTCGAAACATCGATCTTTGCCAGCTTCTGCCTCTCTCCCGCTCTCTCTCTCTCTCTCTCTCTTGCAGTTATTTATGGGCAAGTTTAAATGTTCTGCCAATTTGGGTTAGTGTCACACGCGAAGTGAGGAGCAGGCAAAGCTCCTGCGAGCGGGCAAAGGGCATGCAGTGTATGTGCAAGCGCAGCATTAATGAGCAGACCAGCAACAATGGCAGCGATGTCAAACGCAACTAAAATAAATTAAATGAAATGCAGACACGAGACAAGAAGCCGGGGAGCGAGAACAGCCAAGAGGGAGACAGGCAGAGAGAGAGAGAGAGAGAGATGAAGGTAGAAAGCAAAGGCACAGTTTGAGAAATTAATGGCACGACCGATGTCGATTGATTTAAAGCGACGACAACCTAGCCACAGTCAAGCTCAGCAGTAATTGACCCACTGCGACGACAACGAACTGTTCCAGTGTCCAGGCAAAGCTGGAGCTGCACAGCCTCAGGTAGAGAGACTGCAGAGCAGATACGCACGAGCAGTGGAGCAACAGCAGAGGCTGGGAAAATGATTGGCCCGCGAGACTATGAAAGAAAGCTGCGCTCGCATCCGTATCCATGGGATACTCGGCCAGCAGCTATTTAGTCGCACAAATGTTTCTAATCTGTGCCGCCAACTGCCCGATAAACACATCCCGTAGCCATTCCCATTCCCACAGCCATACCCAATAGACACAATCACAATCGCAATCACCTTCTCATTCGTATTCGCAATCGCATTCGCATTCGCATTCGCAACTTGCGAGTGCTTTGTGCGTGTTGGCCAGATTAAATTTCAATTAACACTGCGTCGGTTAGCTGATATGCCAGACAAGGCGAGCTGTGCTATCTGCTTTTCAATTAGAATTCGCATTGTAGACGAGCAGGTTTATTAAGATAATGCGGGCAATTAAAGGAGCTTAGGCTACACAGATATTCACACATATTGCTAAATATGCGTAGGGTGTATTTCAACTGGATTAGGTCAGGTGAAGTCTTCAAAGTTCATATACTAATCTTGGGAGTGAAGAACTAGTATGGTATTATGTATATTATGGCACTTCAGAAAGGTTATAATACAAAGTCTTTGAAGTCAGTCAAGCCTGCAGTATTTAATCTTGGCAGGAAAGACTATAATGATATTATGTATAATATTATATTTATTGTGAATGCGTTGTAAGAGGTTCAAATAGTCCTATTGGGATACAAATCCAGCGTGAATTTCAACTGAATTGAGCCAGAGAAGTCTTCAGTATCTAATCTAGGGAGCTTAGGAACTATAATAATACTATGTGTATTAGAGCATTAGGTAGCTTCTAATAGAAATACCTTGTTATCCTATTGAAATACAAACTCAGTAGGAATTTCAACTGGATTAAGCCAGAGAAGTAATTTATATTTAATAGTATATCATACCAATCTAGGCAGCTAGGAACTAAAATAATATTATGTTTATTGTAGCATTTAAAGGTGCTTTTAATATAAATACTTAATTATCCTATTGAGATACAATCCCTGAGTAAATTTCAACTGGATTAAGCCACATTAAACAACGCTATTCAATCATATATCATACAAACCCTGAAACTAAAGAAAAAACATATTAAAGCTTGTATAAATATGAACTTTGTTAGTTTACTATTTATACTACTATACCACTATACTATATCTTATTGATTCTGCTGCGGTATACAGTTAGTTCTTTCCAACACCCATTTGCATCCTATTCCGATCTATATTTAAAACAACAATGGAATTAGTCGTTGTGTAGAGGAAGTCCATCAAGAAAAGTTGACAACCTGCACGGTACTGTGTATAAATCCAACCTTGCCCACACACACACCCCCACACACAGCTACACACACTCGCGGGGACATTACCTATGTGGCACTGCGCCATTAAGGTAGTGGGGAATGAAGGGAAAGAAGGCAGAAATCATTAAATTAACATGACAAATGACAATGGTCTATAAACGGACGAGGAACATGCATGCATGGACAACCAGGTGCGCTGGACGGGTCACGGGGCAGGAGGGGGGTGGCTCGAATACCGATTGCAGCTTAGATGCGACCAAGACACACAATGCTAGCAGGCCCGCCGACTTGCTGCTACCCTGCCCGGCTGCGACGTCCGACAACGACCGTCAACACTATAATAAATCCGTAAATATAATGGCTGAAGATACTTTGGTAATTGGACGAGCTTATGCTTAACGGCGCTTTAATTTATGCCAAGTACCCGCCGAAAGAGCCCGTCATGAAACCCGGAACTATTGTTCCCGCGCTCTCTCTCGCTCCCTCGATCTCCCTGTCCCACTCGTGGCCCCGACAATGTCGCGCTGCCTTGTTGTCGTTTCTTTTTTATGGTTATGGTTATTTCTGTGTTTTTGCCAGTGAAAGAGAGAGAGAGAGAGCGAGAGGTTCAAAAGTGTGGGCGTGGCACGGCATGTGGTCGCTACCCAAAAATTTTACGGGTATATAAAACGGTGGCATGCACATCACGCCCCACAGTGGGCGTACAATGGTCAATAAGCTGCAATGAAGAGGTAAAAAAAAACCGGAGTAGGAAGCTCGAAGCAGCCCCTTGCGCCGTCATAAATATGAATCAAAATCATGAATGGAACTTGTCTTTTCAAGGGGAATTTCCATTATATTGCATATACATTCTTGTTCCAAAGACTTCGTTTAACTCAGCCAGAACGACCCTCATTGGTTTATCTTTAATTTCTTAATTGATGCGCACTCAAATCGTCTTCGATTGCTTAATTACCTTCCCACACACACGCACACGCACACAGCAGCACAACACACACGGATACACGGATACAGATACTAGAGATACTTTGTGGGAGTGCCTTGTTGTTTCGTGCTCATACATAAATTATGTTGATGCCATCAAAGGAGAGTAACTAGCCATAAAAGCACTAAATGGTCAACTATAAAGAGCAACTGGAATAGAATCTACAGCGGGAGAGAGAGTCAGGAGAGAGGACCATGAATAGACGCTGAAATTACCAGCCCCTACGTCGACGCCCCCCTCCCCCTCCCCCATGGCCAACCAATAACTACGCAAACAGACGACTTTATGCGGCCATTAAATGATACGGTACATAAAGAGTACAGCGCAAATTAAGTGTAGCATAGTTTTGTGCGCTGAGGATACCAACTAACTACCAAGTTATTTTCGCCTCCCGCCCACTCATTCAGCCAAGGTGAGTACTCATTAGCGGATCATCCTAGGTTGAGTACTTTTTCTAAGACTATACCTACATATTTTCTGAGCTGGGATTACTTTTAAAGGATACAAGCGAGAGCTAAAGGGGAAAGTGATTAAATTAAAAAAAAAATAGATTATTTATAATATTATTATTATTATTTTATATATTTAAATGTCTAGAGAGCTCTATTCCGAGTTTGCCTTACAGATCGTGCAACCTTAATCTTATTATGCACCCTTTTGTATATAAGTCTCTTTATCAGAGTTCTATACCGAGTTAATATATACCCTGTAGATATAAGTCCTTTAATCAGAGTTCCATGCAGAGTTACCTTACAGATCGCGCAACCCTAAGCCTACTATGCAACCTATTGTTTCTAAATTAAGTATGCAGCAAAATATTCCAATTATCGTAGCCTTTCCGGCTTTAAGAGAAGTGGAATGTTATGTTCCAATGTTTGGGGCCCAGAGAAATTGTGCTTTAATGCTTCTGCTGCTGCTTTGACTTGGCCCCTTTTTTTGTCGCTGTTCTTGCTTCTTTCAATTTTTTGTGTTCTGTGTTTTTTTCCCTTTGCGCAACTTTTTCGCCAATACCTTCATCAATCATTTCTCTTGTCACGCGCTGGAGACTTTGGGTCTGCATCCTTGGCGGGCCGCGACTGCAGCGCCAGTGGATTAGACGACGCTCCTTCCGGGTTAACAAATGAATTTCGCGTGAGAGCTTTCCCTGCCGGCCCGGCCCCTTCGCCCCGTCGCAACGTTTATCAGCCGACGCGACTGGAAAAGATTTCAGCACATCGAATAGGTTTACTTAGGCGGCTGGGTGGCTGAGGGGGGGGGGGCTGAGGGGGCTGAGCTTTTGGCGACAAAATCGAAAAACGCTACGTAAAAGGGTAAACAATGACTTTTCTTTCGTTTTGCAACAGCGCCCGCTCTCCCATCGCCCCTCGCCCCAACCCCTACCCTACCCTACATTCTCGCTTGTATCCACCCTTTGCCTTTGGCCGACGAGCTGTGAAAACCAGCGAAGCACAAAAATAATAACAAAACAAAGTACGTTGAACATCGCATATAGCGCCGGGCAGGACTGAACGTGTATATATCCAGTAGAATGAAACTCCTGCGAGTCTCTCCAACCCATTGCCTCCTTTCATCACATTCTTTTGATGATGTAATGAGCGTAATAATCAGAAAAGCATTCCAAACTGTTCTGATTTAGCTTAGTCTCTGCATTTTTGTTCTCTTTGATCGAATTTACCGTGATTGGAAATTTCTGAAACATTCAGGGAGTATGTATGGCATGTACTTGAGGTGGGAGAACAGCTACGGATATATATACCCAACATACCCATAGTGCAACGAGTAGACAAATGACAATAGGTAATGCGGTGTTTGTTTTATCTAAGGGTATCGCATCATATAGTACTTTGTAATACAGGCTACAGGCAACAACCACGGATATACCTGTTTAAAGTACACCGTGTCATAAAGTTTTAAGTCAATGAATGATGCGGTGTTTTTTTATTTGAGGGTAAAAGCACCGCATCACTTTCGTATTTCATTTAATTGGAAATTTCTGAAACATGGAAAGCATGTGTACTGCATGTACTTAAGGTGGGAGAAAAGCCACGGATGTTAATACTCCCCAAGTGAAACGAGTAGAAAATGTATATATCAATAAGTGATGCGGTGTTTTTTTGCTCTAAGCCTAAAACATCGCATTTCTTTAAACATTGTAATACAGGTTGAAGAACAGCTACAGATATGTAAACCTAAAGTGAACCGTAACAGTGTTAAAAAAGTGTTAAGCAAATAAATGATGCGGTATTTTTTTGATCTGCGAGTAAAAGCAACGCATCACTTTATGATGTGTCGCTTGGTAGCACGCTGTAAGTATGAATACGCAAAATTAGCGTGCTACAGGTCGTTGGATCGCGCTGGCCAGGCACAGATATATGGTATATACTTGTGCACATATGCACGTGCACGCTGCCAGCGATTGCAGCTGTGGCCCGGTCTGATATGGTTTTCTTTTCGAAATCGCAAATATCCCAATGCGGCTGTGGCGCTGTACCAGGAATATTCCTTTGTAGTACGCAACAGTTTATGGCCGATATAATGGGCACTCGTGGAGTCTGGCCCCGGGGCTGTTGTGGGGCGATAAATAAGAATAATGTGTGTGGAGACGGCAGAAACCGAAGGAGGAGATAAGCACAAAGGAGGCGTGGTTGGGAGAGGGGGAGGGGTGGGGTGCAGAGGAAGCAGCAACTCCACATAATGAGCATGGACGAGCAGTTTATGGTTGAAGTGGCGACCTCAGAGTTCAGCTGCGGAGCGGGCGACATGTCGCGACGTGTCGGCAACTGCCTTGCCAGCGGGATGTTGCACACCACCGCCTCCCCTCCCCAGGCATACTCCCCCCCATTTACCCTATCCCTAGCTTATGCAAAGTAATGCAAAATGGCAACTGCAGTTGGTAGCAGAAACCCTAGAAAGCCGCTCTCCCCCTCTGCAACTCTGCCTGTTCCCACACGCCACTGTATGTGTGCTGTCCTGCCAGCTGTGTGTGTGTGTGTGTTTCGGGCCAACTGGTGTGTCGGCGAGTTTGCCTTCTTTTTATATTGGCCCGGCTTGAAAACGCATATTTTTGGCTTATTCGCAGCGAACTGCTGCGCCAGCAATTTTCTGGGGCCACTGCTTGTGGAGATGTCTATGGGGGGAGGCTGGTTTGAGAGGGTGTACCAGCTGCATACCCTGTAATATTCCAAGCGGTGCAAGAGTTATATTTCAATGGTTTACACGTGGAAGCCAGTGCACAATCGATAATATCGCTGATTCAATCATTTTCCAATACTTCAATTATTTTGCTTTTACTATCGTTTGTTTTTAATCATTTTGCAACACTGTTTTGGAAATTTAGCGCCTCTAACACTTGGTGCAAGCCTTAAACAAAACAATTCAAGCATAAATACAGCTAGAAGTGCAATGTTATCGATAGCTTGGTTCAAAGATATTGGAAATCGATTTTTAATTTTTTAAATATTTACATATATACATACATTTACATACATATACATATTTATATTTTTATTTTAATAATGCAGTTTTGGAAGAAAAAAAGCTGTTTTTGATGGACAGCAATGTATAAATAAGCCAAACAAAAATTGCACAAAGAAAAGAGAAAAAAAAGCTAAAGAATTCATAATAGCAAGCGTAAAAAAGCTAAAAATAAAATATACTAAAATGAAAATAAAGCAACAAATTTTAAAAAATGTTTTTTTTTTATAGAAAAAATTGGCAATTCAAAAAAAAAGCTAAATTAATATAATTAAAATCGAGAATTAATATAATTGCAATTAATTAAACAAATTAATATACATAAAATTCAGAATTCTTGCAATTCTTTAATTTTTCCCGCAGTTGACCTATAAAAAAAAGCCTGATTTGACGGGGAAAAAGCGTAATTGGCAGCACTGTGATTCACAGGGTAGCTCCTAGTCGTGCAGCCTGCACTAGTAAAATTTCGACTGCGGTTTCTGCGCTTCGTTGTGAGCGCTGCCAGCGCGCCTGCCGATAATCACGCCGTTGCCCATCAACCGGAAATGGGATCTACGCCATCTTGTTTCTGCACTCGGTGTGCGAGTGTGTGTGTGACTCGGGCTGGGGCAAAATATGCGTGCAACTGCCATAAAGTGGCAGCGCTGTCGCTGTCGAAATTGCAGCGCACAGCACGGGCCCCCTGCCCATCCCCGTTCTCCCTGGTCTACACGCCGCCACTGCCTCCGAATCGCTGCCAATCTGCGGCCCGGCCCGGCATGCCAAAGTGCACGACGTATATTGGATTTGCCAATCATAAACTGAAGCCGACTGCATAATCTATGCACTTCACATTCAGAACCCGCAGAGCCACAGCCCGAGCCACAGCCCGAGCCACAGCCCGAGCCAGCTCCATCTCCAGCGACAGCGCCGGCAACACCCCCAACATCCGAAAGGGGGAAAGCAGTCGCAATGCCAGAGGAATATATTAAAGTTCCTGCATGCGATTCGGCCTTGCATGAAATTGAAAAGTCGCACAAAAAATTGACTCAACTTCGCTCATACTGCGTGCTCTATAGGTTAGAATAGGCGGGAGGGTGTTGGGGGTGGTAACGGGGGTCACTCCGTCCCGCTTATGATGATCACTTGCCAAGTCAATTAATTTGCCGCATCTTTTTGGCAGCTAGTCGGGGCCATTATGAGTATTTCGTGGCTATATTCATAAGTTTGTCAGCTCGTAACTAGCGGTACTTATCGTTACCGCAACTTCGCAAAGAAAAACTGAAGCATTTGAATTTCCACTCGTGCCACTCGTGCCACATGTGGTGCCCATGCTGCGATGTGGCCCAAACAAGCGGCAATAACACTGTCGGCCGTAACTATTTCTCGGCTGCGCTTAGCAGCCAATGTTGTTAAGGCGCAAATAGTTTTCACAATTTGCAAGCTGCTCTCAGTGTATGTGCGCGTGTGTGTGTGTGTGTGTGCCTGAATCGCGTATACGCCGCGTGGTCGCTTGCCAAAAACAATTCCCACTGAATTTTTACAGTCGAAATAACTTTTAATTTACATAAATGGCGGCCAACTCTTGCCTGTGCCTGTGTGTGTGAGCGTGTGTGAGGGTGTGTGTGAGCTTGTGTGATACTTTGCATACAATGTACAAGCTTGTTACACGCAAAGATACCCTATGTTCACTCTGCTAAAGCCATGCCCTAAACAGATCTTTATTTTTTACAATAAAAAAATAAATATTATTATTGAACTTCACAAATTTGCTGAAAAAATATATAGATCCTAATTGAAGAAGACATGATGCTTTTTTTATTCTTCTTCAGTTTTTCTGTTTGTTTGAACGCTGAGATCTCGACTATTATAAACGCTAGAGCCAGCAAATTTGGCATGAATATTTCTAGACATTATACGCACATGGAACTAAACCTAAATTTTGGATGCCACACTCGCCGCCTCCGCAAATCGAAAAATACAATTTTTAAGCAAATTATTTTACGTAATTTTTCGAATTGTATTGTTTTTGGTATAAAAGTACTCTGCCTGCTCACATATTTTGTTCTTTTAGGCCCCTTGCCTTTCTTTAAAATAAAAAAGTCTTCAATTATCTGTACATAGAACTTCTCTGAGAATCTCTCTGTCAGCGCAAGTATGTATTTTAGAGATCACATATATATATATGGTATAAACAGAATCGCTATAAAACGGGCTTAGTAAGAACTTCGGTCAGATGATCAAAACCTACTTTTGAGCACTTATAATAGACCATACGATTGCCCAAGTCTAAAGCCTCCCGATGGCAACGATTCCTGGCATACGTGGCGTATATAAAGCCGGCGATAAAAGATTCATCCAAACCGATTAAGTCGATAGGTTTTGGCTCCTTGTAGGCATGCTGTTGATAGCGTTCGCCTAGTTCGTTCATAAGACAGGCGCTAGAAATACCCCACATGAAAATGACCAGGGGTCGCTTGAGATTGTTGCCGGTTCGCATATGTAGCAGTAGATCGATTTTGGAACAGGATATCTTTTGATTCATCCAGCCATTCTCCAAGGCCAATTTCCTGGAGAAGAACACATAGTCACAATAGTCGACCATGGGCCAGTTTGTGGATAGTTTTTGATCAAAATCCATCGATATGATCACCTTATCGGCATGCGTTGCATTGTGAGCCTCCACGAGCTTCATCATCTCGATGGTGGAATTTATTTCAGCGTTACGAAAGTGTATCCAGCCATATTGATTGAGATCTAATTTTTCAAAATCCTTAACCTGGACATAGGGAAAATCGGATACGCAGTTGACAACGGTACAGGTTTCTGGGATTTTGGAGAAAAAAACCATCGCAAACTGCGGATCCTGGTCGACGAACGGACAATGTTCTAATGAAATTCCTCGCTTCCGCAAATCCTTCAAAACAATACGAAAAATTGTCGAAGTACTCAGCGTTGCCAACAGTTCCACATCCATTCCCAAACTCCTTAAGATCGCGGTTGTGTTCGCTGCACGACCACCTCGCGTATACTTGCCCCATTTACAACGTTCGGTTCGATGCGAAGACGTGGGAAACCTGCGCATTCCGGACAAGCAATTCACAACGGCAACACCCACACACAGCACCTTCTTCTTTCCGGCGGCCCAGCTCACCGCGGTGCATGGTTCCGTATCCATACTTGCACACAATACAATACGAAATTCTAAATAATTTTGAATGTGCTCGGATCAAAATCAACTACTTGACTGACTAAAGAAACAAAACTAAGATGCGATCCTATTCTTTTTGTATAGACCTTACTCAGCATGAGGTCTGAAGGCACCTACATAGCAAAGTTGGTGTCCTCAACCCTCATAGTTGCTGAGATTAGCACGATCATACAGTCGGAATCACTAGAAACGGCAGGAACTTTATAATTACACTAATATTTATGAAGGATAAGCAATTTTGTATTTTTTCTTATGATTATTCTCGTTTAATTTATGTTCTGGGTATACCCAGACAAACATATTTTTATATTTAACCCTCTCAGATGACCACAGGCATTCGTAAATGTTAACGGAAACTCTTTTGCAGATTACAAATTGCAGATTACAAATTGCCACAGTCCTCGATTATAATCTTCTTGGTGGTCGAGCCGGTATTGGAGCCCATAGATTCGACCTTTCGTATTATTTCCATGCCCTCGACCACCTTGCCGAAGACAACGTGTTTGTTGTCCAGCCATGCAGTCTTCTCGGTGCAGATGAAGAACTGGGATCCGTTTGTATTGGGTCCCGCATTCGCCATCGACAGTACGCCCGGTCCGGTGTGCTTCAGCTCGAAGTTCTCGTCGGGAAACTTATTGCCATAGATGGAACGACCGCCGGTACCATTCTGGTTGGTAAAATCGCCGCCCTGACACATGAAATTCGGTATGACACGATGGAAGGGCGACCCCTTGTAGCCGTACCCCTTTTCGCCTGTGCACAAGGCGCGAAAGTTTTCCGCAGTCTTGGGAACCACGTCGGAACGCAGTTCCATCACGATACGTCCCAGTTTCACACCTCCGGCATTCAAATCGAAGTAGACACGTGGCAAAGACATTTTGGCCTGGTTACAAAAACTACGAAAAAGCGCCAGTTCTTGTGTGAAAAAAAGGAATTATTTAAATAAAAAAAATAATATTTACGGAATATTTTTTATTTTACCAAATCCGCGGCTAAAACATATACAAATATTATATTTACTGATGCGTTCAGTGCTAAAGCCGAAGCTGGAATGGGAAGTGATTTTGGAAGGCGTATATCGTTCGAGAAACGTCAGAGCCTACTAAAGTTTAACGAATTTAAAATAAAACACTTAAGAGCTTAAAAAATATGCTTGCAATTAAAATTTAGCGATTTCCAGGGCGGGAAGGGGCGTGGCAAACTTTTGAAACAAGCTTAGAGACTTCTCCCGTTCCTACGAGTGTTGTTAGAAAATTTGATAGGTATTGCATTTATAATACCCGAGATTCAGACGCTAATATACCCGGACAGACAGACAGACAGACAGACAGGCAGATAGACAGACAGACAGACAGACAGAGAGACAAAATGACAAACTGGGCACGTGATCTGGACTTGCCCGCCTCCAATAGAACATGCATTGCTTTCAAATCCAGACCCTACAATTTTATAGGCTAAGGCGTGCCTAACCGCTTGACGAATCAGTTTCGATCGGCAATCCTTCAAAATTTTGTCAAAAATATTTTAGCTGAAAAGTATAGCAAAACATTAAAGCCATGATCCAGTATCCGTCCCTAAGTAGAACGAAGTCAATCATATGCGTGGGTTGCCTGTCGGTCGACGTCATTCACATATGTGATGTTCTGCCCGACGAGGGTGCGGAAGTGACGTGTCTACAGGCCCACTGGCGACGCGGCGGCCACGCGAGCAACGTAAGCTATACACTACGCATGCTGGGCGCCCAAGTTGTGTTCCTGGGTATGCTAAGTCGCTCGAATCTGTTGATCGACTTCGTTCAGAAGATGCGAGCGAACAATATTGTGCTGGATCACTGCCCCAAAACGGACGAGCAGCCTGCATTTTCCGCAATCACGGAGGCCAAGAAAGGAGGCTACCGTTGTGTGGTGAATTGCAACAAAAACTTTCCGTATGTCACGGCTCAACACTTCAAGGCGATCAATCTCGATCAGTGCGGTTGGGCGCATTTTGAGGGTCGCAATCTACAGGATACGATTCAGATGATGCGCGTCGTGCGCGACTATAATAATGGACGTGATCAGCGCGTGATCATATCGCTCAGGGTCAATGCACACTATAGGAAATTCCAAGATCTATTCTTTTTGTGCGACTACGTGATCTTCTCCGGCAGGCTGGCACAGCGGCTAGGCTGGCAATCGGCTGAGGTGGCATGCCGCGAGCTGGACAATGATCTGCGCATGCCACGGTCCATTAAGCTGCGCCGACCCTGCATAGTCTGCACCTGGGGTATGCTAGGTGCTGGCTGTCTCGGTGCCGATGGCGTGTACGTGGAGATTCCAGCCTGCCCGGTTCGACGTGTTGTGGAAACATACGGCGCGGGGGAATGCTTCACAGCCACCTTCATCTATGCTATCCATGTGCGGAGCATGTGTCCACGCCTGGCTCTCGAATTGGCCAATCGTGTGACTAGCCATAAAATCGGCGCCTTCGGCTATAGTCACTTAGCCACATTCAATACGTATCCCAGTCTACAGGATGACCAGGAAGACACGCAGCCCAACTCCGAGGACAGCGCGGGTGGAGATCTGCTCTGTCGCAAGTATCTACAACGCGTAGTCAACTATAGCGATGGCAGGGCGGCCACCCTGCTAATGGATCTTTTCGATGAGGAAACTGTCGATAAGGTGAAAAGAGTAGAGGAAGAGTAAGCAGATTGCGAAAAAGAATCCGAAGCCTACGAATTGTTGAAATTAAGATGATATATTATTTCTTTGATTTCTAAAAAGAAAGCATGACTGCATGTTCCCCTATCACGCGTCTCCCGAATCATCGATTACTATTTTCTTGGAAGTGGCTCCGCTATTCGAACCCATTAGCTCGATTTTCCTGATGACATCGATGCCCTCGACAACCTTGCCGAAGACAACGTGTTTGTTGTCCAGCCAGGTGGTACGCGAGGTGCAGATAAAGAACTGCGAACCATTGGTATTGGGACCCGCATTCGCCATCGATAGAACTCCCATTCCAGTGTGTTTCAGCTCGAAGTTCTCGTCGGGAAACTTGTTGCCGTAGATGGAACGACCGCCGGTACCATTCTGGTTGGTAAAATCGCCGCCCTGACACATGAAATTCGGTATAACCCTATGAAACGGACATCCCCTGTAGCCGTAGCCCTTCTCGTGGGTGCACAACGCTCGAAAGTTCTCTGCGGTCTTCGGAACTATGTCGGAACGGAGCTCCATCACGATGCGCCCGATCTTCTCGCCATCGGCGCTTATGTCGAAGAAAACACGTGGCAGGGCCATCGTTTCTACAAAAGGGAAATAAGTTTAGAGAAAAAACCAGAATTTAGTGATGAAAATAGGATTTACAGTTCACTGGGAAGAACGAAATGTCCGGGCTTGCTGCGAGCCAAAAGTAAGGATTTTCAAAGCAGGAAAATCAATGAACAACTTTTTGATAATCTTCCTGGTTCCTTTCCTTTTATAGATACCATTAAATGACAGCTATGAAAATGTTTTCGCGCGCGCGACACCAAAAGGGTCAGAGCCATAAATTGTTGGCCAAAATAATTGCTGAGATGAAAAGAGCTGAAAAAGAAAAAATTGAAAACAAAAATTGAAGCGTAAAGTGTCCAGTGGAATAACGCGAAAAATATCCCGTAACCTTAAACCGTTAAGCCGTCCATTCATTACGTATGCGCCACGTTGGCCAGAGATAATAATTACCTTGCCGGCGAATGGCAATAAATTATCAGCTATACACCCCCACACACGTCTACCTGGATTGTAAATGGCTGCTTCAAAATTTTATTTTCTTGTTGAAAAGGGTTAACATTTTTCGGGCATTTCGTGTTAAGCTTCTGCCGCGTCCGAATTTGAATTATAGCCAGATTAATCAAATAAATGGCAATATCTGAGATTTTGCAGCAGTTATTTAAATGTATTGCAACGAAATATGTGTAGATAGAGTATACAGCACTTTAAAGCTACCAATTCTCTGTGCAACATGCCTCCCAAATCAGTACATCCCAGGCAACGCTTAATCTAGCCAGAACTAAAGATT
This sequence comes from Zaprionus inermis, assembly GCA_018151445.1. NCBI lineage: Eukaryota > Metazoa > Arthropoda > Insecta > Diptera > Drosophilidae > Zaprionus > Zaprionus inermis. The sequence goes on along the minus strand of JAECXD010001703.1, from coordinate 4,351,696 downwards.
TGTCACTGGGTATTCGGTCTTATAAAGCACACTCAGATAATTACAAGCGGGCAAGTAATTGCAGCCCCAAATGAACGCCATTCCTTATCATCAAATTTGCATTTTGAGGCTGTAAAAAACGAACGAAGAAATGCGAAGAAAGAAAAAAAGTAAATAAATTTGGTGAAATTAAAATGCCTAATGCCCTAAATGTGCAGAATTTTGATTTATGTAAGTAGAGGCCAAGCCCCCGCAGTCACCCACACACACACACACACAACGAACCACCCTCACCCTCACCCACATACCAAGTGTGTCCGCATTTAATTTTTATTTTAGCGCAGTTCATTTCGTGGAGGCAAGTGCGGAGGGAAACGCGTTACGGGGTCGTGGCGCTGCTCGAGACAAGTGTGCCGCAATAAACACACCTCCCAACAATGGCAGCACATAGTAGGAGGCAGCATAGTCGACTTTAGCATACTCTAGTTACCTCACGCAAATTAAAAAACAATTGCAAGTGCTTCAACGAGACTTTATATATATTTATATATATATTTACAAATATTTTAAAGAGTGTTGTAACGTTAAACTCAGATTAGATTCGTTTGAACTAGTCCGCAAAGTGAACGAACGAACATAGTTCTTTTGAATTGTTCCTTTGAATCGTTTAATTATCGCTCTTTAATTATCGATATCTAAATACTAAATTAAAATAGCTTATTTTACAATCGATATTTTATTTATATATATATATATATTTATTTTATATATAACATACTCTCATAAAATATTGTATTATGTTGGATTAATTAAAATAAAATATAAATAACATATATTTGATATATTATATTCTCACAATTAATTTCATAAAATAAACTTAAAATAGACATCTTCAATAAGAGTTTAATCTATTAACAATTCGCCCACATCCTTCAGTTAGGGTATATTCATTAGCATTCGTTTGACCCACCAGGGCAGCTTCCTCCACGGCTTAGGGTGGCCCGCGTTCCGCTGCTTTACGCTCGGCGAAAAGAATCAACAATAGACAAGAAATATGCGAGGCTGGATAATTTTTGTAGTCGCCGATTTTACAGCTAGGAATTTCTGTGTGTGTGTGCAGCGTGATGACCTCATTAATTTTCAATCTGAGCAGGATTACATGGCATAGACGTGGCCAGCTGATTGCCACTCCCACGACAGACGCATGATGAATCTTTTCCTTGATTTCGTGCCACATTCCGCAACTCAAGCTCGGCGTCGACCCCAGCCAAGACTCCGGCTCCGACTCCGACTCCGAGTCCGACTCCACTGAGTTTGGAACCAGTGCCAACCAGCGCGCCACCCCACTGCCCACTCCGCTCTAATTTATGATGATAAATGAGTTTCAATCAAGCGGCAGAAGTGAAGCTAACGTCGGCCAGTTTCCGTCTCCGTTTCCATCGCAGCCTCAGCCTCTCTCCTGGCTATTCTGCAGCAGGAGGAACAGCATTACAGCAACAGCAGAAGCCAGCGGAGAGTCCACTGGAAATTGTATGTATAAATTATCCATAATTTGATTTGACTTCGCCTCGTCCTCATCCTGACGCTGATTTGTTCGCCTCGTTCGGTCCGGCGTGAGGTTTTTCATTTGAATATTTATGAATTAATTTTTTCGGCCATTTTTTTCACCATTGTTGACTGTTTTCTGTGTGCACTTTTCCAGTTCACAATTTTTCATGCAGTCCCCCACTCCCGGAAAATCGAGAATAACTCAAATTAAAAGCATGGAAAAGTTGCCGCTTTTGTGCCTCGTTGTAATTACTTGAAAAAACTCGCGGCATTTCTTTCACAAGATTTAATCCTCGATTTCGTTCTAGAGAGGCTTTATAAATATTAAGGGTAGTCCAGCCAAACGAAAATTAATAACTTAAGTCGATTATACACAATAGATTAAATGTGCTTTATGATAAGCAAATAAATATTTCATATAAAATCTGTTTTAGTTGGGTAAATATGCGATGCATGAAAGTTGTGCAACAAATTGAGTTTTATTTCTTTGGTTACCCATTAAATACACACGCCCTAATGTCGTTTGTAATCGATATACATATCTACACCAAAATACACAATATACTTTGTATGTCCTGTACAGCATCCTATTCTGACCCGTCTAGTGTTAGCTGAGTGTCGATTACTCGTTAATACCCTTTGATTATATGGAAAGGGGTATGCTAATTTTGTCAAATTCGTGTAACAAGCAGTTGGAGGCGTGGCACACACCCCGCAAAGTACATAAATACTTGTAAACCTGTTCAGTCTAAGCTTTCTCTTTGTTTTTCGATGATTCTGTCTGTTCGAACGCGCTAATCTCAGCAACTATGAGAGGTAGAGCCACAAAATTTGGCATACTTGTACCCTTATGCCATACGTAGAGTTTGCACTTTAGATAATACTTATACCACGTCTATTGCCCACGTAAAACCAGTTGTTCAATTACTTGGCACTATTTTAAGACTGCAACTTTATTTTGTAGCGTATCTTGCTAGGAATATTTCTTTATGAGTATCCGACTGGTCGTTCACGCCCCTTACCTTTGTTGAAATTTATTTTATATTTATTTTTTTGTCGTCCTGGATACGTGCAAGTTGCGCTTCATTGGGCAATTACGCAAACAGCGCTTTGATTATGCTGCAGCGCGCAATTGTTTTGACATTTAATCAAAGCGGGCAACAACAAAGCGAGAGGAGGGTCGCCAGTCTGTGGCACCTCGTGGTCCTGTCGCAGCTATTGTCTAGTGCAGAAGGATACCCATAAAATGGCAGGGCATATGCAGCAGTCGTGCTCGTAGCGCTGCTGCTGCTGTGATAAGCTCGACTGGACACTTGGGTAATTGAGTGAATTCGCTACCGTCCAGGCGGACCTGGTGTGGTTCAATGTCCTCTCGATGCTTCTGGCGGCAGATCAAAGCGCGCCGCTGTGTGTCTTGTGTACTGTTCCCTCGGTTCCACGCTTTGTTGTCATCCTTGTTTGCGCAGCCCGCACAAAAGTGCTTTTATTTCTCTTTTGATAATACGATATCCTGTGTATCTCTTCGCTATCTGACAGAACTGACAATAGCAAAACAACAACAACAACAACATCCTTCGATAATGTCAAACGAGAAGGCAGTCCAATTTGAGTTTGAAGTGCGACCTTGCGTTGTGCTTTCTTTCCGCTTCCCCCCCGACAGTACTTCCTGTCGCGCATAACCTCAACTATACGTTTCCACACATACATACATATAGTGTACTATATATCTTTTGTAGCAAATTTTGTATGTTTTTTGTGCAACATTTTCTTTTATGCTCGCCAAACTTTTCTCATTTCGGTGGCCTGGCTTTATTTCTTGTCATTTTCATTTTCATTTCAATTTCTGCAACGCAAAAATTGACTTCCGTTTCCGCTTGGCGCTGCTTGAGTCTGCAACAAAACATCACACACACATACTCACGCACACATACTTAGCCCTTGCCTGGAGACTTATGCAAACTGAAATCAGATATGGTATATCGAATATACCTACAGATAATGCTCTGATACATGAGGTAACTTTTCGTTCTGTTCGTATATCGATTGCTGGGGTTAATTAAAATTAAGCCAGGCCATTCAAAAAGTCAGCTGCTTTAACTGCTCCCAGTTAACCGAGCAGAAACTTACGTCCCCTGCCCGTGCCCGTGCCCGAGCCCGAGTCGGAGAACAACCCCAAAGTACAATCCACACTCGTCCAAAGTTACGTATGCGTAATTAATGCCCTGTGGCTTTTGATAAACACGTATCCCTCCCTCTCCCCCTCTCTCTCACTCCCTGTTCGACCATGTTTACTTTACCGTTGCCTCTGGTCAGGATATATCCCAATGCATCTGCAGCCATCCATTGTGGTGTTATTGTTGTTTTTGTTTGTTTGCATTTCAAGCCGAAGGCGGCACAGGGCGGAGCAGCCATGTATCCATAGTCATGGTCTTGGGTCTTGGCCAAATTTGGTTAATATGTGTATGTGGCTGCGTCTATAAAGTTTGTAACTTTATTCAAATTATCATCTTAAGAGTTTCCTCCCTCTCTGCCTCTCGGTCTGCTTGTTTTGGGAGCTCCTTAGGCTGCCCGCAAGTCGAGACAGCTGCATCGATCCGGAACTGTAAGTCAAGTAAGTAGAACAAATTTCAAAGTTTTCTGTAAATCTGATTTGAAAAAAACTGTCTATACACACTTTATTGACCTCTACGAACTAATAGAAACCTTCCAGACAATTGCTTATTATTGCTATTTCAATTGTCTCTCATTCGCTCTCATTATTATCGCAACCTTTTGAAATCTTATTTAAATTATGGATAAATGGGAAAAACAGTGAAAGGAAAACAATGGCAAAAAAAGAAAGGAAAACAAGGAAAACACGCATGCAATGAACAGGAAAATTTGCATAATAATAGCAATTGCACACGCTTCAGGTATTAAACACTCCACTCCACTCCAGACCAGACTCATCCTGAACTCAATTTACCCAGCAAGAAAATGAGCAAAACGACAACGAAAGAGGAAAAAATAAAACAAGAAGAGACTGTGTGAGAGAGAACAAAATGTATAGAATCCAATTTTCACTTAATTTTCATCGCAGCTTTCGTTGCTTTCAAGGAATCTCCCTATCTAACTCTCCCTCTCCCCTGCCGATCCCATAGCTACCAAGGGCAGAGAAAGTAGTCGCAATGCTGCAAGGAATTTTCATTTGGTTTGTTATTTTGTCTCAAAGTATCAATTTGTGTATCATTAAAATAATTTGATTTCCACTCCCATTCGACGACGACCCTAACTGAAATCGGGCACGGACTTTTGAGCTGTTTCCGCATCGGCATCGGCATCGTCGAGGGCGCGACACTCCTTGAGTTGCCAAAAATCTGCTTCGCTCCTCCGGCTCTAATTATGCCCGTAACCGTAACGAAAGAAATCTAATTAGGCATAGCCCAAGGCTTGTAATCTAAAAAGTCCCGTATTGAATTTCATTCCTCAGCATTCAATTCCCTACAATATTGTTTAACGCAGAGTTGCTCCTTAAAGCAAATACTTTTGGTTGCAAGCTTGTGGCTTAATCCAATTTCCTAAGTAGCAAAACAAACCACAATAAGCAATCGAAGTTACATGCCAATAAATCGTAGAATAATTTGAATGTAATCTTAAATTGAATCACTCCAGCAAAGTAAACAAAAGTATTTTTAAAATACGCAATTAAAATGCGAAACTTTTTGCAACTTTCAACACTATTATCGATTGCATCGATTAACAAATATCGGCACGCAAGTCTGATTTTCGTTCGCAAAGCTGTCACTTAACTGAATTAATACAATTCCTTATATTTTTTCAAGCGAATTCTGCATTATGCCGACCATCCGATTGCAGTCGTCTGATGAGCAGACTTTTGATACGGATATACAAATAGCCAAGTGTTCGGGCACTATACGCACCATGCTGGAGCATTGTGGCGCAGAGGACGATGAAAATGCCATTGTGCCATTGCCGAATGTGAACTCAACCATCTTGACAAAGGTTCTGGCTTGGGCTGACTATCATAAGGATGATCCACAGCCCACCGAGGATGATGAGAGCGACGAGATGCGCACCGCCGATATAGCAGCATGGGATGTTGAATTTCTCAAGGTTGATATGGGCACACTTTTCGATCTCGTACATGCAGCCAACTATTTGGATATCGAGGGTCTGCTTGAGTTGACCTGCAAGACTGTGGCGAACATGATCAAGGACAAGACACCCGAGGATATTTGCAAGATCTTCAAATTCAAGAAAGACACCCCTTCCGCCGAGGATGAGTAGTTACGCAAAGAGAACAAGTGGTGCACAAGCTCGACGAGATCAACTTTCAAGAAAAGAATGCGAATAATATCGAATAAAAGTCAATCAAAGAAAGCGTAACAAAATGAATGCATGAATATGTAGTATGTAAAATGTATTATATATTAACTCTTTAGAGCAGCATTACGATTCGCAGTCTATACAAAAGTGTCGAGAAGTAACATTAAAGCGCACACGCACACACACACACGGTAAACAAGGCATGTGCAAATGTAGATGAGGTTCCTGGGGTGGTGGATAAAAAGCATAACCGCATAAAATGTACGAAAGTCAAACAAAAGAAAGAAGGGAATAAATTTATGCACACTTCATGTCGACGTCGAAAATCAACAAGATGGGCACGGATGGTGGGAGCAGGGGAGCTGCCAACTCGACGATATATTGACAGTAAGTTGACAGTTCGTCAGTGTGGCCAGTTAGTACATGGCCGCGACATTATGTCTAACTGACGTGACGTGACGTTACGTGACGCGACGCGTTTGTAATATGGCGACGTATGGCTTAATGTGACCGCGACGAATATCAACATCAACTCCCATAAGCAAGTGCCGGGGGTTGCCTATGGCGTGGGGTGAGTATGTAAATGCTGTATGCGTATGTGTGTGCCATATCTATGTGTATTTCTCTTTGTACTTACAGTGGTTTAGAGCCGGCATAAACCGCATCATTTAACAATCCCGGCGTAGGATATCTACAATTCCACAATATATATTGTCAAGAAATTAGATTCACTCTTTATTTCGACGAACTACACATATCCTACATAATGCTGTCAACCACTATATGAAAATTGATTCGGGCATGGCGGGGCCCTCGGTTAGATGACGCACTGGCATGGGTTCTAGGCTTTTGGGTCTGGGCAAAAGCAAACAAACAGAATGATATTCCAGGCCAGACCAGACCGAGCCAGACTGAGCCAGAACAATGACGTGACAGCCGCCCATTTACTGGCGACAGGTTGGTCATTTGGATTATGTGGTGCGTAGGAAATTAAGCTCGCCTCGGGTCATATTTTATACACAACATAAACATCTTCGACGAGCAGCTCTTGTTCATGTGAACCCCAGCCGAGTTCAAACTGTCGCGCAGTTATAATTGGATGTCAACTGCGGAAACGGCTGATCATCTTATAAAGAGTTACGTTCCTTGTATCACGTGCCTTCCGTGAAGCTGCTCTCGCAGACGGGTTTATCGTGTGGGACCAGCGCTGCCTTTGCGGACATTTCGAATTTCAGCAACTTTGACAGTTCCGTTCCACCTGGCGAAGGAGCCAAGTGAAGGGTAGAAACCGAAAACGTTGCTTCAAGTGCAGAAGGACACAGCGAGACAGCAGGAATTTTTGGTAAGCCAGAAGGCAAACATAAACAGAATGTGAGTTAGAAAGTAGGTGGGCAGTAGGCGAGGAAGGAGGAGAAGCAGGAGCAGAGCATACAAGTAAATATCCTGAGCGAACACAATTCAATTTAACTTTCTTCATTTCTTTGCCGTGCTGTGTTATTTTTATTTATGTAAAGGCACACTCACCCCATGCACGTGTGTGAGTGTGCCTGTGAGTGTGTGTGTGTGTATGATACGATATTATGGCAATTTCCATTGGAGTCAGTCCCTTTCAAAATTAAAATGTTTCTTATGCACGAGAGATTTCTGATGGGTAAACGGTATAAAAGGTAACGGCCTGGAAGTTACCGAGAATGTACGAAACACGACAATAACTGGAACGCTGGAAAGGGCTGTGCAGGAAGAGAGTAGTAGGTGAACAGGAGTAGGTCCGCAGATAAAAGCATTTCTATAAAAGTGCGATGTTGTCCCTGTATACAGCAGGAGAGAGACTACGATTTAAAGGTAGCTTTGCTTGAGCTACCCAGTAGATAAACTGATTTAACATAACCTCGCCATATCTATATTTTGTATTCCCCGAGAGTTGCACGTTTATTAAGCCAGACAGCAAGGGAGCAGCTGGCGATGACTTCTGGGTACCTTTGCTGGAGCTACCGTGGATATGCATGCATATTATATTGTATAAACCTACATATATCTTACTTTGCTTCGACTATTTCCAATATAGACCAACTAATATGTCAGCTCCTCAGCCCCTAACAAGCCCCAAAACACGAGCACATGCAGCAAATCCTTGAATATACCACATACAAACATGCATACATCCCATGCATAACTATGTAGAGGGAACTGCCGAAACAAGGCAACGTGGAATGAAGGGGAGCGCGGGAAGCGAAAATACGAGCAAGACGTCTCATTTGATTCGCATGCAGTCGAGTCCCATAAATCTAAACCTAAACTAGCGCTCAGTGGGTACGCGCCAAGGAAGGAAGGCAGGATGAAGGGCACGCCAGATAGGGATTGAGAGGAGTGAGACACGACAACTACACGAAAGAACATGAAATCACATTCGCAAAAATAATTAATATTTATTACGCGAGAATGAAGTATTATCAAATTGCATAATTGCTGTGTTTCTCATTCGACACGACAGAAACGAGAGGAGAATGGGCGGCAGGCTGACCGACCGACCGACCGAGAGAGCGAGCGAACCAGCCAGGAGCGTTCCGCCCCGATTGTTGGGCGCGCGCCTTGAGGGGGCGCACACTTGGACAAACCTGGGACCTATAAAGTGTGTACAATATATTACCAGCGACTTTAAGCTTGGAGGTGGGCTACTTGCGCGTAAATTGCTACTCTTGGCTACTCGGTCCGACAAACTTTTTGATATATGAATTAAGTTTTCTTCATTCTGCGTGCGAATACATCCCTGCGTCTGTGTGTGTGTGTGTGTGTGTGTGCTGTTGAGACATTTTGGATTTACGTTGTAATTACAGAATTTCGGATTTTCGTCTTTTGTGTGCAGTGCATTTGGGCTTCGCTTCGACCACAGTTCCGGCCCCGCTTAGCTTCGCCAAGCTATCGGGCCGCGCCAGGCCAGGCCAGGCCGACGACTGTGGTCGTGTCCATTTCGCTGGGTCGCTTGAAGGTTATTTATTATGACATGTTATTTAGGTCTCATTTCAAAAACTTGATTGGACACTTTAGACTCCAAGCAGGAGTACGGTTAGCCCGGCTTGGTTCTCCTTTGCGTCTCGACTCAGCGGAAACATTGCGTGCGCTTGTGTTATATTCTGCAAAGAAGGTTCAATGAGTGTGCGAATGTGTGTGTGAGTGTGTGTGTGTGAGTGTGTGTGTGCTGGGTGTGAATTTCGTAGCGGGTTCAAGTGTTCACACACACGCAAACAACAAGTCATGGGGTCAACCGTTGAATGTGCCCGGAAAGACTGCGTGAAAAACTTGTGTAATCCTTCGTTATCGAAGCTCACTCCCTGCCTCTCGGGGCTCTTCTATAATTCGCTAATGTAGCCAGTGCGATTTGCAATCCCTTAATCTGTGCCTAAGCTTTTTATTTGCCAATCAATCTATCAGGAATTAGTTATACTACAAATTAATAATTTAAGCAAGTCTGCGTTTAGTTTGATTTAAAGACCTCGAAAAAAGTCTTCAGCCTCGAAAAAAAAACCATTACTTTCTTCGATGATAGTTGAAAATCGTTTTGAGCGGGAATCATTATCATCAGATACTTGATGATCTGGATGATTTGCAGCTTCTCTTCACAGGCAAGTATGTAAGTCTGGAGGTCAGAAAGCAGAGCATCATATAAATGGGAATTCATTTAAATAATGAACCATGATCCCTGAATAAACTGATCCGAGTTAATAGCACTCAAATTATAACAACTTAGCAGAGATAAAGAAAGATTGGGACTAAGAAGAAAGCAGAAGAGTGTGTGTGTGTGTGCAGAGGCAGGGTCGGTGAAGAAAATAATTAAAACGAACGAAATTAATTTGTTCCACTTGAGTTACCACCCGCCTAACAATGATATGTGGTTTTATTTTTACTTTATGCTGATTGTTCGCCTCTTGTCCAAGACGTCCATCCCCACAGAACACACGTCTATCCTAAGTATGTCCAAGCCTCTCCATGTCTGAGCCATGACACATAACTTATGGTCGAGAATTCAACATGAAATGAACATTTGGTACAAAATTAAAAGACTTTTGTCAGCGAAGTCGAATAAAAAATCGACTCAGCCGACATCGAAGAGAGTATACTCTTTTTGTATAGCTTATATGATTCGTTAGATTGCAAATTATAGTATAGAGTAAAGCGTCTGATACCTGAGTTGATACCTAAGTACGCGTTGCCTCACTCCGCAACTGCATATCCTCCAAATCGGCTTTACAGACCTGAAAAGAAGACGTTACCAACGCGGCTTCGTTGAGGTAATACCCTACACAGGGGTATAATTACGGCTAATTTATCTAATATGTGTTCCGGCGGTCAGCCGTGCGGGCGGTAACCATGACACGGCATTAAATGTAAAACCGAATCACGAAAAACGAAAACATACATGTAAAGAAAGCTTAAAACACGCGGGGTCGACGAGAAGATACCCTCAAGATACTGCTGCTTTAAGCTGTAAAATGATTTTTTGAATAACTTCAGGGTTTAAATTTTAAGTTCGATAGATATGTAATTAGGAAGTTACATACACAGGCGTAGGCGGAACCTACATGCCATTCCTGCTCTGCCACATACATTAGCTACGAGTCAGCATACCCTATTTTGACCATTTCCACAGTCTGCAGGGTATTTAAAGCAAAAGAACGGAAGGCGAGTAGCAAGTTGTGTGTGGTTCGTGCGGCATGCGGGGCTGCTTTAGTTCAGGCTCGACTTATCGCCAACAAATGTGCAACAATAACTCTCGTCTGCCCGTCTATCTGTCTGTCTTTCTTTTCTTGGTCTATGACTTGGCCAACCTCCAGGTGTAGAGACCAACGACAACGGTAGCGGTGACGGCGGCGAGTTCAGAGTTCACCCTAATCAATGTCAACAACTTCACGCTTCGCTGTTCGAGTTATGCTGACAAGCGGTGCGATAAGGGCATTTCTTTGGCCCCTTAGACCCACTGTGCGTGCGTGTGTGTGTGTGTGTGCACCTACACCTGTGCTACATCTGTGCAACGGCGCTAATCCTGAAGCTCATAAAGTAGCTATATTATGTATGTGTCGCAGATAGCGATAGTTTATTATCAGCGCCTGCATGGCACACTATTTCAGCCCAAAACGATAGCTAGAGACAGACAATTGTTTTGTGTATCGTTTAAATATATCGAAAGGGCTACCACTCATTTTAGTATCGATATAAGTTCGATTTGCCTATAGTGTTGGTAGGTTCGCCACTTGTTTACGCTGAGCAACACAACTTGATATCGGTTTTGCCTTGTGCAATCGTTTTTCGTTTTACCATTTTCCATTTTCATTCAAATTGCTGAAAAAAAAGCTCGTCATAACCACAGCAACTGCCCACCCCAACCAAACCATATCATAGATGGTAACAAATCCGGTTTCATTAATCTAATGCTTTTTTAAGATGTCCATTAGGCCGAAATTGTTCCAATATACGGGCAGTATAAATTACTGCTGGGTCGAAAATAACCGAAGCGTCAGCAGAAAATCGGGAGTGCGATGGAACTAAAGTGCGATATATGTATGTATGTGTGTATGGAGTATAGAAGAAATGTGCGAGCGTATACAAAGGCAAAGCGAAATGAATGAAATGGCAAATCATAAAAATGCGAGAAAATTGCTACGCCCAAAAATTAAAAGCGAACCGGAAAAACAGAGCGCAAGCAAAAGCAAAAGCAAATATCAACTGCGGCCGGGCCTAATAGACAATAAGAGAATAAATACGATAAAAACGAAACGAAACGAAATACTACGGTTGGGCAAGAGTATTTGCCGTATTTCGCTAGACAAATTCAGGAAAATGAATAGATTTCTGTGTGCCGAGAGAACCCCAGTTTGTGTGTCAGTAATGCGTCGTTAAACTGTAAAAGACCGTAAAAAGAAGCGAGAGCCATAAAAAATGAGTATAGTAGTAGAAGGCGAAGCAAAGCTAAAGCAAAGTTGGGTAACGTAGGCCTGGCGAACGCAGCCACAAATGAACAAGAAGAAGCCCGGCGAAGGCGACTAAATCATTTTACAATGGGCGCCCCCCTCCACCATTGCCGCGGCCTTAGGCTCAGTTGTTCTCGCCCTTCCGGCTCTGGCTGCTCCTCTCGAGCTGTCAGCGGCTTTATGGCATTTCATGCAGGACAATCAAGTAATAGCCGACGGTTTTACGATGACACAAAACTACATAATAAAAGATATATCAGCGGTAGCATCTAAACTCTGCCCAGTTGTCGCTGGGCGTGGTGGGTGGGGTGTAAGCGGAGTAGCGGGTGTGGAGTGGGCAGATCAACAAGCGTGCTCCAGAAAGGGGATCCCTACTGAAACTATATGTACCAGCTAAATCGTTAGATTTGACACGCCAATATATGCGATGCATGTTGGCAATCATTCTTCGGTCTAACAATTTTCAATTTCTCCACACCCCCCGCCTGTCTGCCCCTCCCAACTCTGACGCCTCTTGCACCCGGCAAGCACGTCAAAATGGATGCGTGACACGCAAACCGCTGCCGCTGCCTACTCCTCCTACTGCTTGCTTCACCTGGCTAGTCTCGGCGATGGCGCGAAATTACTGTCACCTGAGTGGCCAAGGCAGTCCGGGCAGCACCCCTGCCACAGCATACTCAGGCTATGACTGACCCTAACAAGGCTGAACCTAGCCAGATCTAAGCCAGCTCGGCTCTGCAGAGTATCTGGCAGTCGGGCATCTACTTGACTACTTTATACATATATATTCTATATACATACTCACTGGCAGGGCTTTAATGTTTTTGATTCCATTCCAGGATTTTCCTCCTCTTGATTGACAGTAATGGCATTTGCGCGACTCAACTCGACTCGACTCGAGCGGAAAATGCTGAAAAGCTGCGCGCTGACACGACAACGCGAGTCAATAATAAAAATTGCATGTTGCCAGCACATTTGGGAATCCCGCACTCACACACAGACACACACACACACGCATACTCAGTCTACTGTTGACACCCCAAGGCAGGCAAGGAATAAAGAAGAAAAGCGTAAATGAAAACCCTTTTTGGCCGCATTTTCCAGTTAATTTATTTTTGGTTAATTTCCTTCGTTTGTTGTTTTAGCATTGCCACTTGGTACAATACCAAGTCAGGCCCAGGAAACCCGAATTCGTACCCGCATTTATTGCACCTTGGCAGGAACGCACTGAGGCGGTTTATGGAGCACACAAAGGTTAATGAAGGCACCTTGAAGATAGGAGCAGGCAAATGGAGTCGAATCAAGACAGTTTCCATTGTACTGATACACTGCAGGGCAGCTGCGTAATAGCAGAGTTTTGCAGGGTATTTAAATTGTCTGCTTGAAACTGCATAAACAAAGTTTAAGCCTATCATGTTATATACGTAATATCAAGCAGTGCACCTATTATTCTGGCCACGAGTGTATGCGAGTCTGTTAAGCAAACTATTGTCTTTATTCCGAATGGAAACCATCCACTGTAAATTGCAATAAAAGTTGAGGAAAGACAAACATCTCAACTGTTTATGTGCGATTCTTTCTATGTTGTATACGCCATGAGACTATATGGTATATGCGTTGTATGTATATTAGCAATAATTTGAAACATCAATTTTTTATTGCTGCTCGCAATCATTTAATCATCTCGAGTCATCAGTTGTCCCGCGCGCGCTCGTTGTGCTGGGGTGCTTTTTCTTTTCTTCACTTCACTTTTTCGAAGTGTTCCCGGAGCGAGTGTCATGGCGAATTTTCCAGGCGCTGCCTTTGGTCGCGCCATCGGGCCCATTTGACACATGTGTCACTTGCAAGCGCCTCGTCTTGCCTCGTCTCTCGGTACGGTTCTTCGGTTCGGCTTACTGGGCCGCGTTTCGCAAGGCCTCGCTTGACAGCTGTCAGTGTCAGTTTACATAATTTATAGATTTCAACGCATAAAAAAGTCATAAAATTTACAATGTTGCTTTCGACAAAAACACATTCAACTTCAGAGCAGGAGAACTGGAGAGTCGAACTGACTCGATTCTTTTGATGCCTTATTTTTATTTTTATGAGCGAAGACATCAATTTTCGCACAGTGCGCCTAGTTGCAACAACAACAATAACAGCAGCAACACAGTAGCGTATACGTATATAGAATAGAACATAATACATATCTATGCGTTCGATTCCTTCAATTCTATTTGGCCCGCTCGAAATGCCTTTGATTTATTTGTATTTATGCGATTCCTTTCTCTCATATCCATCAGCGATAAATCCTCGCACTCAACAAAATACATAAACGATTTATAGTTGCACAAAGGCAACAACAACAATAGCAGCAGCAGCAGCAGCTGCAACAACATCAACATCAGCAGCAGCGTATCGAGTAGCTGAAACAGAAGTAACGTGGTAGTTCTAGTTGTAGTTGTGCTGCCAGAAACAGGAACAAGTTCTCGTGTTAAACCAAACCCCAGCGGAACATAAATCTTTAAATCTGCGACGGCGACAACAAAGCGAGGGTTGCTTCAAAGGTTTAAGCTCAAAAGAGAGCTACCTTGAGAGTTTCTTAAAACTTTTCATGACTGCGATTGGGTTAGATATAAAAAAAGCAAAAAATTAAGATCTTAAAAATTAAATACGATTTTAAGCTGATCAATCCTATTGTTACTATGTGCTATTGCGATCCTCTGTTAATAATGCTTTGTCCGGAATATCTTGAAAACTGACGAAATTAAACGATAGCTTCTAGGTTTGCTTATACAATGAATCAGTTAAATCCAGTTCAATATAAAGAATGAAACGATAGATGAAATCAGTTGACATCCAGAAGACTGTCAAATCAGTTCGAATCTTTGAGCAAATCAAATTATAAATCTCGAATTGATTGCAGTTACTGAATAAGACATGAATACCCGTGGACCACGAAGTGAGGCACGTGGCGAAGATGAAATGCCACCATATGCGCTATTCTTTGGCGGAATGGGTGCAGCTTCGGCCATTATATTCTCGTCGTTGGGCGCGGCATATGGAACCGCAAAATCGGGTACTGGAATTGCAGCGATGGCTGTGATGCGACCGGAACTGATAATGAAATCGATAATTCCCGTTGTCATGGCTGGCATCATAGCGATCTATGGTCTAGTCGTGTCTGTGCTGATTTCCGGATCTCTGAGCTCAACTTATACCATACGCAAAGGCTACATTCATCTGGCTGCAGGACTCTCTGTCGGTCTGGCCGGCATGGCGGCGGGCTTTGCTATCGGCATTGTGGGCGATGCCGGTGTGCGTGGAACGGCGCAACAGCCCCGACTCTTTGTGGGCATGATACTCATCCTGATCTTTGCCGAGGTACTGGGACTCTATGGTCTGATTGTGGCCATCTATTTGTACACCAAATAATTACTTGAATGTTTTCAACTTAAAGTATTAAATAGAGAAGAAAAAGAAAGGTATTTTTGACATAGGATATGGGAAAGTACACATATTTCAGGAAACAAGCAAACCCACGTTTCCCCCCGCACAGTCAACTTAACGGGGCACTCTGTATTCCCTCGCTAAATATTCAAAATGCAAGTCGTTCCTCGCGCACAAATAAAAATGTCATGAAACCAGCGCTATGTATATCCGACCGCAACACTGCAGGGATTGAAGCAGTTGCTTCTGTCGTTCTCGTAGCCGCTGAACCTCTACTGCCATGCCCCTGAACTGGTGGCACGCCTCTCCGGCCACAACCCCCTCTATACTCCAAGGAGTATGTCGCCTGCTAACTGCTGCGCCTTTCAAGCTCCCGTCCCAAGCCCAGCGCCGTGGCCACACCCCACTCCTGGTACTCGGGCTAGGGTTCATATTTTTCAATTTGTATAATTGAAACAAGTGCGAAAAACGGAAAAAACGAAATGAAAAAGAGTGCGAAATTGAACCGCAACTTTCGGTTCGATTTTCAATAATCAGAATTCGCTTTGCGGTTTGTTTACGCGCCGAAGGTTTTACCCGCTTGATGGGAAATGCTGGGCGAGGGGTCGGTGTCATAAATTTGCACATTTCTGTTGGGTAGCCTGAAAATTTAACGGCACATAAAGATAAACCTCGTTAGCAGCAACCAAAAACAGAGTAAACAAAGGGCTAACAGTCGAGTAGTGACTAGCACATACCCAGTTACTACAACATTACTTTATTTCAGATTTATCTACAGATTTGCAGAATACCAGGCTCGCTATAAACCGCAGCGGGTATTATGGCATTTAAAAACTTCCGTTGAAGATCAAACTGACTTTATTAATTAATATTATTTAGATATAAAACAGATAAGAATGCGAGCATATGACGTTATAGATTGTACAATTTGTTAAAATAATAAACTTACTTATTAAAAACAATTATATAAATTAAAAAATAGTGCTAAAGATTGTACAATTTGTTAAAATAATAAACTTTCTTATTAAAAACAATTATATAAATTAAAAAATAGTGCTATAGATTGTACAATTTGTTAAAATAATAAACTTACTTATTAAAAACAATTATATAAATTAAAAAATAGTGCTATAGGTTGTACAATTTGTTAAAATAATAAACTTTCTTATTAAAAACAATTATATAAATTAAAAAATAGTGCTATAGATTGTACAATTTGTTAAAATAATAAACTTACTTATTAAAAACAATTATATAAATTAAAAAATAGTGCTATAGGTTGTACAATTTGTTAAAATAGTAAACTTTCTTATTAAAAACCAATAATATACATGTTACAAGCTCAATTACTAATCTTGTATACTATCCATTGGAATAAAACCCACCTATATTACTTGATATCTTTAATATGTTAGCTTAATTGTTATTCCTTTGCAAGTAAGTAAATAGATGTACAGTATGCCTTAAAATAATTCAAATTGTTTCATTCATGCCAATATCTCCAGCCAGCCATCCACAGCAGTTACAGGGTATAGCAATGCAAGCTTTTAAGCGTGTTGCCATTATCTGCGTAGGGCATATGCATATCAGCTGGAGCATAAATATTAGAATTATCATAAAACATTGTAAACTGCATATGAAATTAGTTTCACTCGATTGAGTGCACCCATCGATGTTACTCAGCTGAAGAAGTTCTGGCTTCGAGACCCTCTGCCAGTTTAGAATATCTCGGGTGGCAAGCAGCTTGTCATTGCCTTGTCAGTTGCAGAAGCTGTGGAAAAATATAAAAAACGATAATTTGCTAAATCGGAATTTCTTGTTTGTTTTGAAAACCAACGCAATGGTTCACGCCGAAGCAGAAGACATCTATCCGAGCTATTCGATCTTTTTTGGCGGCCTTGGAGCTGTCTTTGCCATCGTCTTATCGGCAATGGGAGCCGCGTATGGTACCGCTGTATCTGGCATGGGCATAGCCACCATGGCCGTTAGCAAGCCGGAGATGATTATGAAATCCATCATACCCGTAGTCATGGCTGGCATCATCGCGATCTATGGCCTGGTAGTGGGTGTACTCATTGCTGGTTGCCTAGATACGAATTACACCATACAGCGGAGTTACGTACAGATGGGATCTGGACTCTCGGTTGGCCTGTCGGGTCTGTCGGCAGGCTTTGCCATAGGCATTGTCGGTGACGCCGGGGTGCGTGCAACTACGCAGCAGCCACACCTCTTTGTGGGCATGATACTCATCCTGATCTTTGCCGAGGTACTCGGACTCTACGGCCTAATTGTGGCCATCTATTTGTACACCAAATAATTGAGTTACTCCACTGTGGAATATTAAATAGAGAAGGAATAAGAATGCCAGCTAGGGTAGCTTAGATCTTTTACTTACATAGGCCGTGGGTTTTACTTCGATTCAAACATGGCACACATAAGTAATAGCCTCATCGCGCGTTATCCAGGGCATCATTCAATCACCCGAAACACACTTAAAGCCGGGCGGGTGCAGGAACGAAATGACTTCTTTCGGCAATTCCACATCGAGATGCCTCTCTGACAGTCGTATATCATAAAAACAGTAAGTGTGTGTGCGGATTTACACCTGAGCTTACGCGTTATGCGAAAAACGCGTGTGTCACTTTTTGGAAAACTCTGGCAATTGGCATTAGCGCTGAGTGTGTTTGCATAATAAATTCGATAACATAAAATATCGATTCGATTTAACCGCAAATCTTGTGGGTATGAGTGGCGACGTGGGGGTTGGTTTTCGGAATCTGTTGATACAGAAAGTAATAAACGAAATTTGCAATTTACTTTTGGATTCGAGGATTTATGTTTCACCTTCCTGCAGATAATTGTTTTCACTTCCTTTGCCGCTCGAATGAACTTTTAATGCTGAAATAACAGTAAAATGCGTGAGGATTGCCGCCACCCCCCGCTATCCACTATATTGTATTAGAGCCGGGGCGTTAAGCACAAGCGGAAGCTCTGAATTTGCAAAACGAAGCCCTCCGCTGATTCCCTGCCCCTGCCATTCCATCGCTCCTTCGCTTTTCCAGTCTGACAAAGTGCTTAGCGAAATGGGTTTATTAAGAGCAAACACTTTATTCAAATGCCATGGCAAAATAAATAAATACGAGTGCGAGTGAGTATGAATAGGTATGTATGTGTTTGTACTATATACATCGTATATACACAGACAGGGAAAGAAGTCTGTTTTCTTTAGCAGTTTCCAACTTTAATTTAGAGCTTAATACTTGGAATAGCATCTTATCATACACATAGCTATTGAAAGGAGACTTGAAAAATTATGATAACATACGCACATTATTATATAATATATATATATAATATACTGTATATAATATACTATTTTTTTTATTTATAATCACTGAGAATATGACAACCAAATTGGAATAATGGCTGCCAATTGAGTTTGTGCGGATTTGGCAACGCCAAAATCACTGATCACAATATTTATTTATTTGAATAATATGCATTGGTATTTTTTTGTTATCGATAATCATCGTTCGGTAAGCAGTCACTGCAACATCAATTTTCTATCGAAAAGCACGTAGAAGTTCACTATAATTGTACTAAATTTACTTATAATATACTCCTATGCCATAGAAATGTCACATAAAGCACCTAAAAGCGTATAAAACCTTCGGCCTAACGTAAGAAAGTTCTTGCTTACGTGTTCTACGCTCTGAAGGAGTTCCAGGAATCTATAGATACGCCCCAAATTCAACAACCTGTTTAAAATGTGCCCCATCGGTAATTGGCGAAATGTTGTTGGCCATTAAAACTGCACGCATCAGTTGACGCAGCAATCGCAAAGGGCCAAAACATTTGACTTTTATTTCAATGTGGGCGACAAGCGTCCATGTGCCAACCCACCCCTGCCTCTTTTTTTTGTTCCCTTGTCTGATTCTCTCAGTCAATCATTGGAGCGAGCGCGCGTGTGTGTGTGTGTGTGGTTCTTATTGTATACTTATTTGTGTCTGAAAGCCATCATAATAATCAACGTCATATGATTTCTGGGCTTAGTTCATTTTGTACTTAATTTCATTTTCGTATTTCTGCGGCTGCGATAACCAATGACCTGGAAACAATCTATACTCGTCCATTGTGTGTGTGTGTGTGTGTGTGTGTGTGTGTGTGTGTACCAGTGTGCGTGTGCCCACTGTGACAGGCTGTGTGTGCCGGGTATAAGGCGACAAGGACATTTATTTCTTGCTGATTTCAGTTCTTCCTGCCAACCCCGCAACGGCTCCGACTGTCCCCAATAAATGTGAAATAAACACTAAATGTGTAGTTGCTTATCTACCCCCGACTTCAGCGACGCCCATGGTATCGCCTGTCCGCCACCCACTCACTTCCTATTCCTGTTCACGTTTTTTCACAGCTTTCTTTTTTGCTGATATAGAACTTTTCCTATTGGCAACACCTCTGCGAGGAGTCCGCTTTGACTTTTGTCCTTGCCTTTGGCATGTTTGTCCTCTGGTCTACCCCCCCACGCCCACCCCCCGCCAGCATCTCTAGCGACGCCTTTTCTAGCTCGCCACAGCAGTAAATTATCCTTCTGCGAGGGTCGTCGTGTTTCCTGCCTCATCTTGTATCAAAACTTTTGTCATAATTTTTCAAATTTCTTACCATTCTTAACGATATCTTAACTGCGGCAAAAATTTTGAACTTAAAAAAGCTCTTAAAGTATAACATCTGGCATAGAGCTTATATAATATCGAGTGAACTTAGTTTATCCTTATACTTCTTTTGCAACTCTTTCGTGTTTTAAATCTTCAAATGTAAATATATATCGTACAGTATGTATTTGTTTAAGATTCGCTCCAGATATGTCAATTAGTAAGGGAACAGTCTGTCCAGTTTGGGACATGCACACACTCCACAAAAGAATCCGACGAATTGATTACTCCGCAGAGTGGTTCCATATAAATTATTCATTTTCGCTTTTATCAAATTCGTTTTAGCGAACGCCAGCTTGGATTGTTCCGTGTTCCGAAAATAACATTGTAGAGGAGTTATTATTGCCCGAGTACGGTTTCAATTTCCTCTCTGATTCGCTGCCTGCCTGCGCGCCCGCCCTCGTCCCACACAAAGGATGGATGGGTAAGGGCAATGCACAGTTGCCCGGCGGAAATCGCAGAACTCAGCAGAAAAGCGCACCAAGTGGGAGAGATTGAGTGAGAGAGATCCCTAGGCTAGCTACAGGCCGAGGCGAGCGCAAGTGGGGCCCTCTGCGGATACCCACAAGCCAAACCAACTAGAGCAAATGTCAGGCTGTCTGTCAGGCTGTCAGTCAAGCAGTCAATCTGCAGAAAATTCGCTCAAAATCAAATTTATTTGCCAACCGCACTGAAATTATGAGAATGGGGCGCAAGACGGGGGAGGGTGGCGGAACAGCGGAATGGAACAAGCGGGTCGATTGGAAACACATGTGCGTTTTATTGCATTCGCAAAAATATGCGTTCCAATTGGATGGTCTCTCTCCGCAACCAACCTCTTCCCATCAGCCCCCAGCCCGGCTCATAACTATTAACGTTGTCAACGCCTTCTGCCCAGTGGGGGCGCAAGAAGCATAGGGTGTACATGCCACAGGGTGCAGGGTACAGGGTACAGGGTGAGACGTAGCAATGTCATAGAAGAACTTGGGAACATGGCATTGTCTGACGCTGCCGCTGCCTTTTGTACGTTCGAGTATTTTTATTCATTCTACTTCTAAGGTTTTTATTTTATTTATTTATTTCGTTCGCCCCTCGCAAGTAACAATAGAGCAAAAGAGAGAGATAGGGAGATAGAGAGTGCGAGTGAGCGGGAGGCAAGACTTTATATTGTGCTCTCAGTATGTTGTAAATCTTGTCGCTGCTGTTGATGAAATGAAACGAAATTAAGAAATTTCCGCCTCATCTCGCTCCGCTTCAGCTTTATCGCAATTTCTCGTAATGAAAGGAATGTCACCAAAAAACAGGGCACTCGGCACCCTCGCACAGACGTTGCTGCGGCCATAAATGTCCGTCCGACATTCATAATGAAATCATTTGGTATTTATTATTTCGTTTATGCGGTTCCCATTTGAGAAATTGCCATCATTTGGCCCTGGGTTGTTAACGGCTGCTGCCAGTTCCGGGTGTAGTTGCCGGTAGCTCCGGAACTTTAAGTTCAAGCGCCGAACCTTAAGGTGCTCCGCCTTCATTAGCCTCCTTCATTACCCATCCCTCGGTAGCCACACGGTATTTTCGACTTACCTAAAGGCTTTTGGCTTAAATCGATCTCAACAGCGACTACAACTAACGTTCTGTTTATTCAATTAAGTTAGACATAATGTAGCTCTAGGTATGTAAAAAAAAAAAATAATACCGCTCCCGCGTCTACTCCCGATCTGCTCTAGGACGTATCAACATGCGCACCTTCTTCAGGGAGGTCATACCCATCCAGAAAATGGATTCCTCGCTCTCCACCTCACGTTCAAAGTACTTTCCATTGAGATTGCTACAAAGACCAAAGAGCATGGCTTCGTGGGTTAGACACCCGGCGATCTTCTAGCGGGCGAGACTCACCTGAAGGTGCAGTGATTGAACCACCAAGCAGCATGATTCTTCAGAGCGCAGCTGTCGCCCGCCCACTGATCGTTGTCCCGATCGAATGTGCTAAACTTTTGTCCTCTGCTAAGGCTAAGTCGGTCCTCCGATGCGTTGCCCGAGAAGTGTCCCAGTTGAATCAGCCGGTACTGATCTTCTTCGCCGGCCAACTGAAAATGATCGTAGCGTGCGGCATGAACCGTGCCATCGAAGGACTCTATGTGAATGTGCAGTTCGTGTGGCTGGGCGACGGTCAGCCGATAGATACGCTCCAGGCCCAGAAAGAAGTCGCCATCCAGTGAGCCAAAGCCCGCGCGATAAGTTGCCCAGTCCCGAAAGAAATCCTCCCGGCCGTCGACTCGCTGCTGCACAACTGTCCAGCCAGGTCCTGCGGCCGTGCTGTCGCACAGCACGTCGAAGGTTGAGGAACAGGAAACGCTCAGCTGCTGCACACCGGGCGTGTCTTCGAAGGGAATGCAGCTCTGCGAATCGTTACCGTTCTCAAGTCTTTTCAGCTTCGCTGTCAAATGCTTCAGCTCCATTTCCCGTTCCAGCCGATGCTCGTTCAGTTCCGATAGCTTTAACGCGTCTAGTTCGACCTGCGCTGCGAGATTGGAGATCTGTTTTCTCTGCTCCTTGATTATATCGGACTTGGCTTGTATTTGCCTTTTCAGCGATTCGGTCTTGAACGTGGCCAACTGATCGATTTCGCCCTTGATCGCCAACGACAGGTTGCTGGGCAATTGATCGATTATCTTTTTGTACAGATTGATATTTTCGTGCAGATCGATGATCTGATTGCGCAAGTCCCGTAGGTAGGCGGGATTGGGATCGTTTTGCGGCCTGTGCAATTCTTCATCCTGCGCGTTTTCCGATAATTTCAGCTCCAGCTCGATAATCTTCTGCTGCAGCTCTTTCTTCTCGAGATCGGTTTCCAAATTCCGTCGCCGTATCTTATCGAAAAGCGGTTTCAGCAGCTCATACGTGTTCAGGTCGAATTTCCTCAGGGTTTCGGCGGCCTAATGAAACGATTCAATTGATTCAATTGCTGCACTCAGTCGTACGTACCATTACCCTTACCTCCTCATCGTCTGCGAACGAACCGCCCGCCATGCCCACACACAGCACGAGCAGCGCAGTAACCCACACAAAGAGGCTACCGATCGGTTTCATTCTCGCTCCAGCAGCGAACTGCACCCGAGCGTATCCCATGCGAAACTGGACAATCAAAGCCAATTGGCAGACCCTGCTCGGCTCGCAGTACAACGGATAATGAGCGAACAGATCTGTGCGCGATAAGTACATACGATATATATATATAGAGAGAGTGCATGCACTGCACTGTGGCGTTGATACCTTTATGTTGCAGTCCGGCTGACAATTGAACCCCTTGCGAACGAACCGCCCGCCATGCCCACACACAGCACGAGCAGCGCAGTAACCCACACAAAGAGGCTACCGATCGGTTTCATTCTCGCTCCAGCAGCGAACTGCACCCGAGCGTATCCCATGCGAAACTGGACAATCAAAGCCAATTGGCAGACCCTGCTCGGCTCGCAGTACAACGGATAATGAGCGAACAGATCTGTGCGCGATAAGTACATACGATATATATATATAGAGAGAGTGCATGCACTGCACTGTGGCGTTGATACCTTTATGTTGCAGTCCGGCTGACAATTGAACCCCTTGCGAACGAACCGCCCGCCATGCCCACACACAGCACGAGCAGCGCAGTAACCCACACAATGAGGCTACCGATCGGTTTCATTCTCGCTCCAGCAGCGAACTGCACCCGAGCGTATCCCATGCGAAACTGGACAATCAAAGCCAATTGGCAGACCCTGCTCGGCTCGCAGTACAACGGATAATGAGCGAACAGATCTGTGCGCGATAAGTACATACGATATATATATATAGAGAGAGTGCATGCACTGCACTGTGGCGTTGATACCTTTATGTTGCAGTCCGGCTGACAATTGAACCCCTTGACAATTGCTCCGAGTCGTTACTCCTGTCCATGTACCGCATGCTCTTCCCGGATTTCACACTTGTCGTGGCGCATTAACCCACATTTCGCATGAGCGGAGGGCGCCCCGCTTCGGATCAGTCGAAATGATATTTATGTAAACATGACGGGCGTGCTGCCTCCTAGCTACCTGCAGCCCTCCCCCCTTCAAGCTCGCCCACATCAGCCGGCGAACACAGTGAGCTGTAATTGTATGCGCCTTTGTTGTCGTTGCAGCTTTTGCACTTTACTTTTGCACCTCCTTCCATGCGCTTTGTCTCAGCTCGAGAACTGCCGAGCTAAGCTCGGAGAAAAGGAGGACCGTGGACCGAGGACTGGGAGCTGGCAGCATAGCTTTGCTTAGATCTCGACGTGAATGGCCGACACTCGTGTGTCTGTGCGTCTGTGCGTCTGTGTGTGTGCTTTATACAATGACTTAAGCTGAAATGTCAATTGGAACCAGGCGAAGCCAAGGCAAACGAAAATGATGAAAATACACCCTCGGGTAAATGGCAAAATGTAACGGCCTCAGGCCCGGACACAGATCCGTACCCGGCACTGAGTACACGCACCCGTATTCGGACGGACATCCAAGCCTGCCCAGGTTTTTTTTTTTGGCGTGCCACAGATAGGGCCAAGCTGCAAAAGTGCTTATGACAGCAAGCGAGACCGTGCCGGCCCCTCAGCTCCGGCTCCGGCTCCGGCACCGCCTGCCGCCTCCCGCCCCAGGCAAATCCTTTCTCTGGCTAATAGAATTCAACGCATGAAGCATCTGAATAGGTTCGTTGTCGTAGGACGACGTCGACGCGCGAGACGAGAAGCCGAAGACGGAGCTGGGCCCGTTGCTGCACAGGGTTGTGGGTCAGGATCGGGAAGCGGTGCGAGGCGAAAGCAGAAAAGTGAAAGTACGTGACATTACGCTGCATTGTGCGGGCCCGGCCCAGTGGTCTGAGCGGGCAAGAGGGTTGCTCGTTGAGTTTTGGTATTACGCAGGCTATGCCAGGTTCTTTAAAGCCACAAAAAAAATGTTTCATTTCCATTTGTTGCTAACTCTTGATTGAATTGAACCCAAATTGTTGCGGATTGAATTCCGTCTTCTTGAAAGTGTTCCATTTGCAATTCCGCCGTTCCGGCATTGTTCCGTTTCCACTGGTTTCGACAGCGTTAACTGAAGTTGTGGCAGTACCTCTTGACAGCTCCGCAGTGCTTAGAATTCTCCCTCTCTGTCTCCCTCTCTCTCTCTCTTTACTTTGACTGCTACTATCAGCCCACTCCGCCCACATCGCTGCCCTCCACCCGGAGGCTATCTGTTTTTCAAGTCACTGACGGCTTTAACGTCCCAACAAACACTGCCACTGCTGCAGAGTGACCGGGAACGCGACGGGGAATTGATGCTGCAGCATGGCGTCTGTAGTTTGTTTCGTAAGTTTTGCGCAAAACCATTAACGACGCATCGTGGCGACTTTTTCGAGGTAGTCTGTGGGCTTTACTTTGCACAAATTGAAAAGGAAAATAAAATGGGAATACAAACAAGTGAAGAAAAGCTACAGTCGAGCTCGGCAAACAGTATGATACCCTTCGCCAAACTTCGAATGCATACTTTCATACACTTACAAATCCTAAATCCTAAGTATATAGATCTTATAGTTCCTGAGTTTGGAGCGTTCATACAGACGGAATAAGAAACGGCTTGAAAAATACATGATTTAATCGAATACGCTGGAGATACTCAATAAAACGAATGAATATATCTACCTGCCTGTCACATACCTGCACACATAAGCGGTATACCCTTATCGAGCAGTTTCAATGTTCGAAAAAAGAACGAGAAGTGTAGCAGGAAAAAGTGAAAAGCTGTAAACTTTTAAAAGTTTAAAGCTTTGTTGCTCGCCCCGCCCACTTTGGGACCTGCCTTTCATTTGGTCAGTTTGCGAGGAGGTGTAATTGGCGAGGGCGGGGTTTCCGGGGGGAGGGGGGAGGGCAGGCAACTTCTTGACGTGACACGGCCCAAGCCCGGCGAGGAAATTCATTTTGTCCCTCCGTCTAATGGCTGTGAAAATGACAAAATGAATTTCCATTAGAAAATTTCACGTACTTTTCGAGCTCGTTTTAAGACCGACGTCGGGCTGGAGAGGTCACTAATAGCATTAGGCATATACCTAGCTAGGTGGGACTGAAAACTTGGCCCGAAGAGGGCCTATTAGAGCCCCGTATAAGGCCGTGAGACTTGGCCATGGATTCTATACGTCAGTTTCAAAAAGGAGAACGCAATGAGTTCATTATACGAAACTCTTTGATCAAATGCAGTTCCGAGAAATGAAATTGTTGAAATGCATTGGGTGTATCAATTAAAGCGTAGCCAATTGAATCCTCTACTACAGTGTGCAGCTGTCCTCAGTCCTCCATGCTCCACTCGGAGCAGATTGCATCCGTCACGTCGCTGACATTTGACATGATTACGTACATTTGTTGTGGGGAAATTTGCATGTCCGTGGGAGACCAAGGCGTAGCTGGACTAGAAGTAACCAAAACTGAAATCTATCAACGGCTGCTGGACCACTTTGTCTCGCTCCCCCTCTCTCTGCCCCTCCCTGGCTTACAGTTGCCATTTCCCCCGCGTGTTTGCCCTGCCACAAGCACGTCACTTGACAGGGTCTCCGCGCGGAATGGGACAGGGGGATGGTTGGGGTGCTCGGGTGCTCGGGAAGATGTGAGCATGTCGGTGTTTGCGGCTGCTAGGCAGAAGTGTCCTTACAACATTTTTTACTTTGTCGCGCGAATTCTGAAGTAAGCATGAATAATGCATGCATTGTGTGTAATTCCTCAAGTACTTTTCCCTGCCAGCGACAAGCGCGCATCAGCGAAACTCTTCAAACTTACTACTCCCCCCGCCGTGCCCGTTACCCCGGCAACCACAAGTCCCCCTCATGCTTATGTTTATCGGGTTGTCGAATTTTACTGCACGCTCTCTTGAATTACAAATTTATTTTAATTTTTGGACACCTTGGAAGGTACCGCAAATTTTCGAATAGATACACATATGCAGCGTAAAACAAACTTGCAGATCTATCGCTATCTTTCTCTCTCTTACTTATACCAGATATATAACATAGGAACCCGGACAGCCTCGCTTAAATGCAATTAGACACGGATATTCCCTCTGCCATCTTCAAAATAGTTATGCCAATGCGTTACCCATACATAGAGGCACCTACATATCAACTTTGATGCATCTACCTAGCATAGCTGCTGAGATTAGCACGTTCGCACAGACACAGACAGGCGTAAATAGCTGCTTAAAGCGCTGCAGTAGCATCGAAGGTATGTATTGGTATATATTAAATGCAAATCAACCAATGCTGATCGGGAATGTATATATATATATATATATATATATATATATCTGCCAGTTCCTGCCCCCACCAAGTAGGAGTAACAAGCTACCCGCTGAACCGTTTTAGCAGTCTTATCAAACCGCACACGCTGCCATCGTCAACCCGACGTGTGCTCCCCGCTCGCCCCCTTTCTCTCAACAGTTCTCGCTACGAAGTTGGGGAGTCAGGGTAAAAACTTACTACCTCATAAACTAGAACCAGGAGAATGTGTAGGATGTCCGGATGTCAGGGTTGGGTGCGGTTTGTGCTTGAAGCTGGCGGCACGAGTGGAAATTATGTTGATAACCTCACATGATCCTGACATTAGAGCGGCGCTCCTTTAGCTTGCTCCTCCCTCCCCCGCTCCCCATCTCCCCCTCTCCGATTGGGCAGATGGAAATGCGCACGTACTGGCTTAAGTATATTTAAGCATATGGAGAGAATCAAGTGAAAATCAATAAAAACCAAACACGTCTACACAAATCACATGAAAATCGATGTGGTGGGACGTCTCCTACGGGTGCAACAGGGTCCGGGTCCGGGTACGGGTACGGGTACGGTTAAGGCGGCTCGCAATGATTGCGATGTAACCGAAACTTAAAGGATTGCGACTTCGTTGTTGTTGTTGCCGTTGTTGTTTTATTGGGAAAACGTGCAGCGCATTATAATGTATATGAGAAGTAGGGAAAGGAAAGAACTATGACGCGCTTGGATAGTCGAAGTGCGAATGCTCTAGAGCTGTGAAAAGCCAGCAAATCGGCTAAGTTATCATCAATCTCTAAACATCTGTATATTGCATTTCGATTCGACTTTTCCTGCTTTTTTTTAGCTCCAACGCAATGAATTTACGAAAAGGAAAACCAG
This sequence comes from Zaprionus inermis, assembly GCA_018151445.1. Taxonomy (NCBI): domain Eukaryota; kingdom Metazoa; phylum Arthropoda; class Insecta; order Diptera; family Drosophilidae; genus Zaprionus; species Zaprionus inermis. The sequence continues at coordinate 4,323,603 of JAECXD010001703.1, read as the reverse complement.
AATAGCTTGTTAGGCGTCGCAAAACTCGCGTAGGTCGCACAACATCCTCCCGGCGAGATAGAGTACTCCGCAAAGCAGCCGCATTGGATCGCATTAAGTGGTCCATTCGCTGGGCTCGTTCACTCGAATCCTTCGCTAGCTTCACCATTTTTTTCGCCTCGCTTTTTGATTAGCCAGTTGCGATTTTCCCACTTTCATGCGGGCGGGCAAAGGGGCAACAGAATTTTCCATTCTTTGCGAGTTTGATTCAGGTGGGTAGCACGAGCACTACATATGACACACCTGACATCATCACCTTCACAACAGTCGGAAAAAGAAGCTTTTAGCGACTAACGTGGTTGGAAGATGCAGACCGTGGAGAACGTGCTCGGAACGTGCCTCTTTCTAAACGAGCACTACTACCTACTACTCGGGCCATACACTATTCCCTGCTCCAACGGAGCGTTGTGTTGCCGATAATTATTTGCCTTAAACTTGCCGGGTTCGGGGAGCGAGGCGAGGCAGTGCAGGAAGCAGATTAAAACGTTGCTCGGCCCGGGAACTGTCACCGTTTCAACAATTCATCTTAATAAAAGTATAAAAAATGGCGACAATGCCGTTGGCCAGTCATGGTAATCCTCACCCGGACCCCACTCCCGGGCCCATGTGCTGCAAAAGTTCTGCCACAAAAACTTGTCTCTCGGTTTTTTTTTTTTTTTTTTTTTTTCTTTGTGTGCCCGTGTCTATTCGCCGGGATGAGCAGGCGGAAGTAAAGCTAAAGTAAGACTGCAGAGCGAGTACGAGGAGTAGGCAGGAGGCAGGAGGCAGCGCGGTGGAGCGGGTGCTACGTGGGTAGGAGGATTTACACATGTCAGTTAATGCTGGAAAAATGTTTACACAACACAATCGCCAGCGAGCATAGGCCATAGGGCCGGCGGAAGGAGGGGGCTAACGTAGATGGCGAGGCGTTTAGCTTGGCTTAAGGGGGGCCAAACGAGGGTCGCTGCATGTCTGCCTCGGGGGGATAAAAGTCACAGTCCCCGCGCTATTAATCAAATACATGATTTATATATATGGTATAACCTCAATTCGACAGCTAGGGAAACCTGACGTCGCCATGCAAGTAATAATGTTATTGGTTTTTGCCATACTGAAAACTAGACTGATCTCAAGAACTTAAGAACACATCTCAACACTCACAGCAAATCCTTAATCTGATCAGATACTTGCCGACTGGCTGTTTTTAAAGGCCAACTGCGGGAATTCTGGATTTTACTCATATTAATTTAGCTTTTTCCGTTTTTTTGGAATTGCCAATATTTTCTATACAATTTATTTACAATTTTTTTTTGCGTAGTTTTTATTTTAATGTATTATAATTTTAGCGTTTTTTCGCTTTTTTTAATTTTTTTTAGCTGGCTGTTTTTAAAGGCCATTTGCGGGAATTCTGGATTTTATTTATATTAATTTACCTTTTTCCGCTTTTTTTGGAATTGCCAATATTTTCTATACAATTTATTTTCAAATTGTTTGCGTTTTATTTATTTTTATTTATTATTATTATTATTATTTATTAATATATTATAATTTTAGCTTTTTTTCTCTTTTTTTAAAATTTTTTTTTAGCGGTTTTTTTCGCATTTTTGTTTGGATTTCTGTATACATTGATGCCCGTCAAAACAGCTTTTTTGTTCCCAAAAATTGGCAGCACTGGCTTAACTACTTAGCTGGTTCGTAGCAGTGCTGCCAATAAGACAGCGAAAAGGCGAATTGGGCAGCACTGTTGCACTGCAAAGTAAATAAATATACACTTTCGGGGTTAATCCACGTCCTGTGCTGGAATAATGCATCTGTTCTAATTGAACGTTATGGATGCTGCTTCATATTTGATTTCTCCTTCCATCTGATTCAGATACTCGCAGACACAATCCCAGTTCGAACTAGGCAGATACAGCTGCTGATTTGCACTCAGTTTGAATGAGTGAAAAACGATTTGAATTGAGAACCATGCGCTCTTTGAGTGCTCTTACCGGCAGCAGACTCTCTTAGAGTTAAGAGAAATGGCATTGGCTCAAAGAGCGCAGGAAAGTGCTCTCTTTGAGCGCAAAACCAACAGCTGACGGTGCGGCAGGGAAACATATGTTTGCCACAAAACCAAATGCTGAAGAGCAAGAGTGAAAGAGAGAGAGAAAGAGCGAGAGAGAGAGAGAGAGAGAGTGAGCGAGCGAGAGCGACAGAGTGAACGCTCGCGCTGCCGCATTCGATTCACGGCCAAGGGGAAAAGTCACTCACTAGCTGCGTCAACGTCGACAGCGCTGCGCTCAGCTCAGCCCTCAGCCATGTCGGAAAATTGCTATAAAAGCCGCCGCGCATACCGCCGGTCGGATAGTAGCTTTGGAAAACTGCTCCGTCTCAGAAGTTGCCGCCCAAGCTCCTCTCAACCGTCAGCCGCCAGCCGTTAGCCATTATTACCCGTTAGCTGTTTGCTGTGTTGCCGTATTGTTGCTGTTTCGCTGCCATCCACAACGCAACGCAACGCGACGCGCTGCCAAGCTGTTACACCAATACCTGCGCATTGAACGCACGCCAGCTGTGCACACACACAAAGCTCACTTCAGCTATGAGTCGAAGCGAATTGAGTTGAGTTGAGTTGAGTTCAAAGTGACCGACAGAGGGCTCGTCGGCTTTGTCGTTGAGTCGCTTCGTTCAGTCAAGCAGCGGCCGCCGCACGCAGCACATCAGCCTCCCCCACGACGCGCTAGCAGCAGCAGCAGCAGCAGCCAGCACGCACACACACAGATACACGAGAGAACAGAATAGAACTTTAATAAATTCATGAAAATCCGCAATTGGGGCCGCTATACAAGAACAACAATATTAAAGAAGAACAACAACAACCACAAATCAACTTTAAAGTGCTGTGCGTAAAATAGCGAGAGAGAGAGCGAGCGAGCGAGAAAGACAACAGACGGGCGGCAGTTTCGACTTTTTTAGAATGTATTAAAATTTAAATGTTTAACTAGAATAACAAATTTAGTTGTTGATACCTTTTTGCAATTATTTGTTAAACAAGAGAGCGTGAGAGGAGCACAGTAACAAGAGAAAAACAGGATCGAGCATAGAGAGACGGAAAGACAGCAAGCAGCAAGAGAAATACGTAGAGTACTACAGTCAGAAATTGTGTGCCGTAAAAAGTGAATTAATGAAATGAATGAAATAAAATAATAAAATACAAGTTAATCAATAAACAAAATACAACTCAGAAACAAAACACACACACACAAATACAAATACACATAAAAATCAAATCAAATTCTTGTGATTAAAGTGCATTTCTAAAACACATAAATATATAAATACACACAAAACAAACACACTACTCGACTATCCAACACAATTGAATATTGCAACGAATCGACCCAATCAAATTGAAAAAAAATATCCAATTGGAGATTGCTGCACTAGAAAAGTAGTGAGAAAATCCCAAATCCGCTTACTGCGCTCTCCGTCCCTCGCTATGAAGATGGAAGTGCTCTCAGTACAAAATCACATTCAGGGACAATTTGGTGTCATTGGTACAACAAAAGTAAAAGGTAAGTTTAGTCGTTTATTTATTCGTATCTTTATTTTTTCAAGTGTTCATTAAGTGTGTGTTGAAATCTTTGAAAAGAGCGAAGATTTTATTGAAGATTTCAGAAATTTAAAGTGATTTGCCGACTCGATTCTAATTTTTGTACTTCTATATATGATTCGCTTTAAAAAGTACCTGTTTCAGAAGGAGAAGACAATTCTATTGCATTAAAAAATATAAAAATTAAAATTCTGCTTTGATGCTTAATTTTTTTTTCATTTTACTGCAAATTTCATTATTAAAATTATATTAAATATGCAAACTTGAGAGTAAATTAAATAAAATAATACAGTGTGTAATTTAAATTTAAATATATGGCAAAACAATATTTAAAAAAACTATTTAAATATTGCCAGTATTTTTTAAAATCATATTACACTCTATTTATTAGTTTCATTCAATTATTACAACTATTACCATAAACAAGTACTGCTTGATTGAGGTCTTTGAAATGTTTAATTACCGTGGCAAAAGCATTGACTCTTCAAATCAATTCTTGCGTTCGTTTTCGACGATCGTGTTATTCTTTCTTTTTTATCTTCAACGCATTTTGAAACATTTCCACTACACAATTTTTTTTAATGTGCTTTGAACATTTTTGATTGTAGTGCGTGTTTGTGTGTGTATATACCATACATATTTTGTCGGGTGTTGAGTTAACGATTCAATTTTTGATTCAATTAATTTATAGCGCAGGGAAACATTTTTTTATGTTTTCAAAAAAATTTTGTAGGAATCGTTAAAATTTGAATTAGTATTTAAGAAATTAAATCAAGGCAGTATTTTTACAGGGTATTTTAAAGAAAGTGCTGTTTATAGGTAGAATAGGAAGTGCCCCGCATGTATAGAGTGCGGGTCTCGTACTTTATGTATTTCTGGGGATATTCTGCCCTGTCGTGTGTCGGACTGCCTGCGGATTATGCAACATCCTGTTAATCCCTGTCACTTTAAAATTAGCCAAGGCACACACAGACGTGCAAATTAGATACGGACACGTACGACAGTGGACACACACACGCACACAATACTTTAGAAGCAGTTGGCAAATTGGGGGGCCGAAAACTAAGAATTACCCATTGGTGCAAGCACATACGCTAAGGCAAGGGTACGAGGGCTGAAGATGTTAAAGCAAGAGGAGAGTTTTATGTTGACGACGATATGCAACAACATGTCGTCCCACAGACGAAAATGCACACATACATACATGGCAAAACATGCTTCTAGGCACACCTTGCCGACTGGGCTGGACTGAAAGTTCCGCAGCAATACTTTTCGCCTGCACCCCACTGATATCAACCGTATCTGTACCTACCTACATACACGCATACACACACTTATATAGCCTATATGTATGTACATATCTCCCTCACACTCGCTGTATTCGAGTAATGTGTGTATTTGCAGTCAATTTAATTTCATGACTGACTGAACGCATGCAATGTTATTTCGAAGGACACACACATGCACAAACATATGTGTAAGAGAAAGATAGATAGAATCATGCAAATTCTGAACTAAACCCCTCGAAAATTGGTATTTAATAAATTACTCAATTTCCTTTCTATGCACATTCAAGAGAAATTTCTATTATGCTCAATAAGAAATGCAGAAAAGTGTATGCACTGTTGGTTATTTTATTTTATATCAAATCGCTTAAGGTAACACTGAAAACAGTTTACTCGAATCTTAATTGGGATTGAAAATTCAATTTTATTTCAATAAAATTTGCGCAGATTAAATTCTATTCTCACCATATTGTAACAGACTTTTATTTAAAATTTTTACAATTTGCGCGTGCTTATCGGAAATCGCTGATAATCAACAATTGTTGCGATTTTAAATCGTTTTTCGATATGCCGATAGTTTGGCAGATACACTTTTCAGTGTTCAATTAAAGCGCGTGTGGTCTGTTTACGAGGATTTACTCTGTGCCTGTATGTGTGCATGCAGATGTTTTTTCATCCATGTAAATTCGAGTGCGGCAGTTAATGTTGTTAATCAGCATCCGATGCGGATTCTTCGCATGGAAAAATTATTAATTGCAAGGTATATCACTCGAGTGCTTTCAATTTCAACTCACGGTTTCGAAAACATCACGCAATCACCGCCCTCCCTCCTTGCACACGCCTAACGAAATCTAAGCACAGCTCAAAGCCCCTCCCCTCCCTTCGACCCATCGCAGGCGGACAAAATGTGCAAAGAAAGCTCACAGCAGGTTGCTGCATATACATACATACACATAAACACGTTCGTACACGCGTAAATATGCATGTTCCAATACATCCATGCATACATTCGCATGTGCACATGGCTGATGCTGTTGCTAGGCTGTTGTTATTGTTGCCTTGCCGGTTTTGAATGCACAAAACAGTCGGTCGCAAATGTCGCGTGATATGCGAGGACGGCAAGAGTAAAGCAAAGAAAGAAGGGCAGATATAGGGAGAGAGAGAGTGCCGCCGTACGCGAAGCTCATCAGAATCAAAAATGCATGTGTATGTACGTCCAAGTATGCGTGTAATTAAATATGTGTGCGGTTTGTCTGTTTCCTTTTCGCTTCTGACTTTACACAAACCCTTTTCATGTCGCACTTGACAAAATTCAATAGCCACACACACACACACATGGAGCAATCCAGCACACACACATTGAGAGAGAGAGAAAGAGTAAGAACAGGGAGAGCAGCAAACATGTGCCGTTAATTTCTTAATTACGCGGGTGTTTGTGGGTGCTAAAAAGGGACAGGTAGACAGGCAAGTATCCATTCAGCCCGTGCAATGGTGGCACAGTGGTGTAAGGACGAAGGGTTTCCGCGCTAATTACTTGACATCGTCGGGTCAAGCCAAGTAGCTAATCGGTAAATATAACAGAGCATGAGCCAACAGTAAGAAATTAACTGATTTGTTTACATACAGCAAGCACTGAAGTAAACCCACATGTGTTCAAATAATACACATGCTTGCAAACATACACACGCGTACATACCCTATGTATTTTCGTACACCGTAACTGGGGCTTATGTTGCAAGATAAACACGCGTGACAGTGGTCGAAAATACGAAATGAATGCTTGAAAAGGCCTGCTTTATGTGAAACATGTGTGCTGCATATGTTGGGTAATAATACTGAAAAAACTAAATTTACTAATAGACTGAACTAATTGCACACTTTTCTATTCAAGCATGCCCACTGTGCGGCTGCTGCGCTCAACGCAGCTTGACTTGCCTCGTCTCAGCTTTCGTATTTTTTTTTGTTGTATACATGAGTATTAAAATAACAGCAAAGAAATAAAAACTGTGCTGCCAAAGGCAAACTACCAAAAGGCATATAAAGCATGAAAGCAGGGGGATGTGCTGGGGCAGGGGCAGCAGTAAGAAGTGGAAAAAACAAAAACAAAAACTGCACAGCAAGACAAACGCCAAAGAAACTGCTGACTAACGAACGAGCGAGCGAGTGTGAAGGGGCGCGGAGAGGCGAGGTGAGGCGAAGAGAATGAGCCAAAGCGGATGGGGACGGACGGCGCAATCGTCAGCTGGAAACGTTGAAGCCTCTGCTACATGAAGCGAAAAGAGAAGAGTAAACGAGGGCAGAGCAGGGAAGTAGTGTAGCAGAGCGGAATGGGGCACCACACACATTACCTAATGACTGCTCGAACGAGAGCGGGGTAGAGAGGGAGGCAAAGCGAGACAGCAGCGAACGGCTGATTTTCCAGCTGTTGTTGCCAGGTGATTTCGTGTCGCCCCGCGCTCTGGAAGTGTGTGTTGAGTGTGTTGATGAGCCTGCGCACAGGTCGCGAGTGTAAATTCGAGCTTGCGCAAGCTTCTCTCTCTCTCTCTCGACGTAGCGGAAGGAGAGAGCGGGCAGAAGCAGAGGCAGCGGCAGCAGCAGAGAGTAAATGCAATACTTTTGCCGGTGGCAGCGCAGACATCAGCTGTTTTTTTTTTCAACTCTTGCGTGTGGTTTGTGCTTTATTTTTATTTATTTTTTTTTTTGTGGTTTCGTTTCATCTGCCGGTCGATGTTTTTGGTGACTAAACTTGTATTCCGTTTTTTGCTCTTCTCCAATTGCAGACTGGACGAGTCCGCTGACTGCACCAGCAACAGTTTCAGCTACGGCAACGGCAGCAACAGCAGCAGCAACGGGTGTTCCAGCAATTGCGCCGCCAGCAGCAGGATTGGCCAACGTGGCTGACGTGGACATTGTAGACATTGTAGACGTCGATGTTGTGGATGGACACCCGGCATCTGTACTGCACATGCGTCAGCATCAGCATCAGGCACTCCATCATCAGACCCGACCGCGTCTCTCCTCCTCATCATCTTCAGCGGCAGCCACAGCAGCCGTGGCAGCAGCAGCCGTCAGCAAGCCTCCCTCACCAGCAATGGCCGCCAGTTTTGATATGCTTAACGGCATCAACGCCGGCGGCGGCTCTGCTGCCTACATGTCCAACGTGCTGCAGGTAGCAACGCCACCGGCAACGCTGCCAGCATCGCCGTTGCAATCGACAGCGGGCGCACGCTTCGGCGCCATCGATAATCTGGACGATGTGAGTGCCAGCGCTGTGCAGGAGCTTTCGCAGCGACTGCAGGAAGTGCTGCGCGACGCCAAGAGTCGCCATCTCGCTTGCACCGAGGTGGAGCTGCCCAACGATCTCACGCAGCGCATTGCTGCCGAAATAATACGCATGTCGGAGAGAGAACCGTGCGGCGAGAGAGCTTGCACTATTTTCATATTGTTCGAGAGCGAGCCGAATAACGTTAGGTGAGTGCGAGAACGAGAGCAGATCAGTAGCGAGAGCGCAAGCTTTCACGCTGTTCAATCTTGTGTTGTTTTGTGTGGTTTGGTTATCGATAAATTAATTAATCAACTATTTTTCTGCAGACGCATTGCCTCGTTCAAAGTGGACCCAGACACTGTGCCCATCTTTGAGCTTTATCTGACGTTAAAGCAGGACAAGAGCGGCTGGACCTCCCTTTTCCGTCAGTTTCTCAAGTAAGAAAGGGAGAGAGAGTGTGGGCGAGAGAGAGGTAGAGCAACTGTTACTACTAATGTCATGTTTTCTTCCACAGAAACATAACACGCAGCAACACGATTATGATCAGTCCCGATTTCACATTGACCAAGAACAAGCTCTACTCCTCCGAGTAGGGCGCAGTGTCACAAGAGGCATGCATAGTATGGCAGACGTAGACGTGGAGGCGTGCAATCCCTCCGAAAGTTAAGAGAACTAAGAAACTTGTGAGAGCTTTCACGTCTGCGTCTCCCACATACTAAAAACTTAAATTTTCCATAATACAACAAACAAAAAGAAGAAGAACCACAACCGCAACAACAAGAGGCAACTTTGGACCACAATTAAACTATTCCTGCAGAAAAAAAAACAACAACAAATCAATAATGTACGCTACACCAAGAAATAGGTATTTTCAGACCTAGAGAAGAGCAAGAGAGGGAGAGAAAAACAAAAAAGAAAAAAACTACAAAAAAGAAAACAAATCAACTGCAGTTGCAGGCAACTCAAAACTCTTATTGGACTGACTTTTGGCATAAAAAAGGAACTTTTTGAAAACAAAACAAAAACAAAAAAGAAACAAATATTTAAAATATATTGTAAAGAAGAAATGTCACTCAGTGAACGGTTGCCGGTTATCCGTTTTTAAACCCACAAAGGAAAAATGAGAAACAAACAAAATTATTAAGAGAACCCCCCAGAAGAAGAGGAAAAGAAAGAGTATTAATCGAATAAGCTATACATGCACGCAACGTATGAAGGATACTGGTGTTCTGTGTATGTACGATGAGTCGAATGTCGATTTTCAATAATCAACAATCGATAACTCATGCGTATAAAGTACATATATAGATATGTATGCATGTTTTTCTTGAAGATCTTAATAAGCTATAACTCTCTATATAATATATAGATATATATTGGAGCAAACAAATTTATATATACATATATATGCAGAACAAACAATAAGGAAAAGAAAAAAGTTGAGCAGCATAACGAAACAGTTCGGAACAGAGAACGATGAAGATGCAAACAAAATATAAAAAAAAAAAAAAAATAAAATAAAAAACAAAGTTGATGTGATATTATATAATAATTACGAATATTAAAAACAAACCACACACACACATACTTAGAAGTGGAGAAGCAAATTATTTCAATAATTAGAATTTAATTTCGTAATATTTCTCAAAACTGTCTCAAAGGAGGAACAAAGCGAAAATTGAGTTCAAAATCTCTACACATACACACAATAGAAACAAACACAAATGTATTTCCACCTAATTTTCTAGATTATAACACACAGCCCATAAATTCTCTTTAATATTATTTTTATTTCACTTCTTTCTTTCAATCAAAGAGTTTCAAACTCTGTTTCTAAACAGATATTTACAATATACATATATATATGAAATATTTATAATACTTGATGTGTTTCTAGCCTAAGATTTTAATATTAAAGCAAAACAAAGTAAACCCTAAAGCTAAAGCAAATATTTGAGAATTCGATGTGCGTAGTTGTGTATTTAACTGTAATTTAGTTGACTCCACAATTTCGAACATAAAACCAGAAAAAACAATTGGCATGCATTCATAATCGATAATAAGTACAGTGGGACAGTTAATAGAAGTTATTTTGAGTAAAATGTTGGATAACAATGAATCGGGCAACTGTTTGGAGAATCTATAAAGTCATCTGTGTTAATAATTTTTAAAATATTGTCTAGCATAGCATAACAAAAAAAAAAACAAAGTAAGGTAAATTTAAATTTAAAATGAGCAAACCGAAAATTCTAAAAGCTGCAGACATTTCAATCGAAAGTATTTTACACACTTAAGCTAGAGTACACTTAATGTATGCACACACACACACATGCAAAATCAATACATGTAATTTATTTATAATTTTTAACAAATCCCCAAGAAAGAGATCTCTATGTAAACTCAAGATGTTACGATTGAAACTCTATTTTCAAGCAATATCTAAGCCTCGAGGCGACAATTAAATCTGATCCAGTATAATTATATTACATACAAATATTAAAAAAAATCAAAGGTATTAATCACCATACACACAAAAACAATAGAAGAAGAATTCGCATTTCATTCGATTATTGTTTCCATTGCATAAAAACATGTGTAAATAAATCCGAAAGTGAAGAAAACGAAAAAAGTAATAAGCGTATTAAATGTATTCTAAATAAAATTAAAAACCAATGTGAACATAAAAACTATGCAAGCAAGTGAAAAATAGAACCATGAATGTGATCTATTTAATAAAATCAAAGCAAAAAGAAAACCGAAAACAGTTCAAAGGTTTGCGTTATTTTTGTTCGCTTTTATTAAAAAACACACACACACACGTTCAAATAACAACAAAGTATTGAAAAGATAAACGTAAACATTTTAATCTGTAGAACTCGATGTACTATCATTTGTCAGGCTTAGAAAACAAAAATAGTATGGCAATAATCGATAAACAAAAAAAAAAACACAAATGAAAACAAAAGTTAAGACAACAAAAACAAAAAGAAAAATAAAGATTTTAAGATCGAAGAACACAACGCGATGCGAAGGTGCTTTCGCATACGATATATCGGCTTATTTTCGAAATAGTTTTCCTTGGTTTCCTGTTTTCCAATGGATGATATTGTATAAGGATGAAGAACTTGAATCTTAGACACGTCCAGTGCTCCTCAAAGTATTTGTAAACAATAATGATATAAAGCAAAACGAAAAACGAAAGGATAAAGAAAAACTACGGTTAATTAGTTATTTATGAAATATTATACGAATATATGTAAATGTAGATGAGTATGAAACGAATATGTATGTATGTGTCTGTGTGGTTTAACAGTAGAATATTTCGCATAATCCCCCCATAATAATAATAATAATACTACCCATTGTTGGTACGCTTGTATGTGTGTGTGTTAAAGGGAACCAATTAAACGAAAAACAAAAAGAGAAGAGAAAAATCAAGTTCATCGGAACGTTATAATTAATCGATCAATTAGAAGACGCCACTTTATCATTATTAAATATGTACTACATATGTATTTAGAGCCTGAGCGCACACCCTCTCTCCACACCCGTACGCATTCCATCATAAATGCACGCACACACACACATTTGATCAATTTTTGATATCGAAAAATATCCGAGAATCATATGAGAAACGACACAAAAATAAGATAAAAGATTTAAAATATTAAGCGATTATCCCACCATGTGATTTACATAACATTGTAATTTCATTTGAAACTTAAATTATATTTGTTTGGGAATATAAGTACGTTGTACTGTATTGTATGCATGTCTACTATATGTGCGATATGATTTCACCTCGATACAATCACCGACAGAGTTATGTATGTATGTGTGCAAGAAGTTAACATGTCATCGAAAGGGCACCGCTAAGAGGGGAAAATATTGTCAAAATTTTGTTATTAGCATAGGGCGATTGTCTTATAAAATATATAGTATATACATACGGGAACTCTTTGTTGTAAACCGCGTAGCTACACTCACATGCATAATTATATGTACCATGTATATGATGTGACTAAATATGTTCAATAATTTCTATATACATATATTATCCATAAATGCGAAACAAGCATACAAAGCAAATACACGTAATATATATATGTATATATATAAATACATATATATATATATGTATATATATAAATACATATATATATATATGTGAAAATAACAACACAAGAACGACAAATTTAAACTTTAGTAGCGCTTAACAAATTCTAGCAATTTAACAAATTTTAATTAATCAAAATATAATATATATATATATATATATATATATATATATAAGAACAAAAACGAAAACAAATACAAAAAACTGAAATTTCATTTTTCTCTGTGTAAAAGTTGATTAAAAAAAAATAAAAAGGCAAAAAAAATAAATTTTTTAAATGTGAAACCACTGTTATTTTCATTGCTGGTTGGTTTGTGTCCCTGCTGAACGAACGAAGTTAACGAAGCCTGAAGCGAGTGCACACACCGCACTGTTTAACCAATAGCAACATGGCCAGAACTCGCGTTGCTTCCCCGACTCTTGCTCACGCGAGGATCGATTTCTTACAGCCAATCCGCGCTAACGGCCGTCAGCTTCGACTTCGGTTACGACTTCGGCTTCAGTTTGAGCTTAGCTCTGCGGCTACTGCCTAAGCCGCCGCATTCGTTCGTCGTTATTTGTCGCGCACAGACGCGTTCTTGTTGCGCCGTTGCTCGCCTCGCTCCGCTCATCGCGACGCGCCATCGTGTGCGTGTGTGTATTAGTGTGTGTGTGTGTCCATATACCAATTGCAGCTATCAAGGGTTCTATGATTGGTAGGTGAAATCAGACTGCATATGTGTGTGGGCGTGTGTGTGTGATGCGCATTTCTGATAAAGATAAACGGAGTCAGCTCGCCCTTCAAAATGTCAACGTTATCTCTTTCTCTCTATCTTGTCTCTTTTGTTAAGGCTCCTCGTGGAGCCTTCATGTTGCGGCATTCTGCAAAGCAATCTCCAATTGCCAAGCCTAATGAGTGTATTTGTGTGTGTGTGTAATACATCTGAAACACTGCATATATTCTTACAGTGCAGATCTTCTATCTTGATGCCGGCTGCAACTAGGCGCGCCCAGGCAGGTAAATTAGCTAATCCACTGGGAGCCGGAGCAGAAGCCAATCCAGCATCCAATTAGTCTGCGCTACATAAAGATCTACAGAGTGCCATAGCCGTTTCACTGGAATCCTTGCATTCCATGCATGTACTATATGCATATATTTATGCGTCTTCGTATGCAAAACAATTCCCGGAAACGTAGCGACGTGTCGATTGATTCGTCCTGTTCTCTGTTCTTGATTCGAATGAACTTCGAATAGAGCTTCCATGAATTTGGAGCAGCTGAGCCCAGTTGAGCCACGGTGTTCGATTACGCAATCCTGTCTGGCGCCGTAATTGAACCTGCGAGCAAGCACTTGGTTACCCCATAAGTGGGTCTGTTAACCTCTTCCAGCTACTGTTGTTCTTTTTGTGTTTTCTGTTTTCCTTCTCTTCGTGGCTTTTCGCTGACTGCGTGAGTCACCGACAGCTTTGGGTTTTGGTCACTTCTCACTTCTCAATTGTCAATTGCCAATTTCCAATGCATTCCCATCGTATCAGTTTGCAATTAAAAATTCTGCACTTTTAACCGTCGCCCGCTTCTTTGCCTCCCTCTCTTTCTCTTTGTTTCCCTTGCAGCACGTGCCTTCTGCTCAGCGACGTAGTAACTGCAGTCGGCTAAAGTGAATCGCGTGGCGCCATGGAGCAGAGCAGCCAGGATCCGGCTGCGGATGTTGAGAACGCCAGCGAGGCGTCAACGCTGCCCACACAGATCACTTCCATTGATGGATTCTTCAATCGCAAGCGCGGCAGGCCGCCTAAGAATCGCTTTGTGGAAGTCTACAAGAGCGTAAGTGAAAACCCACAATTAAAACACTCAAATCAAATCAAATCAACAGTTTTATGAATCGATAGTTTTAATCAGCGATAATTTGCAGTCAACTGCGATATGCGACAAATGGTACATATGTTTGCTTAAGTGTGTACACACTGCAACGCGCTATCAGGCTCACATTATTATTATCGAATCTGTGTTGTGATCGATACATTTTCCCCAATCACTTCTCCCTTGCATTATTCTCGTTTTGGCTCGTCTAGTTCACGACGCGCCCAAGCCAGACACTCTTACCCAAACACACACAATTGTATTCACGCACACATTGTAATTAGGAACTTGCGCCTATTTGCGTCGCATCAAGTGCCATATAGATGTGTGTTAGGGGTGGGGGAGGGAGGGCGTTCAGGGTATAACTGACGCGTCGAAGGGGCCTCCTAATGTGGCATTTTATGTGGCGTGTGTTGAATTGAGTTTTCGGATTTGGTATTTGCCATATTCGTCATATTAATATTGACAACGAGTGTTTCCGCATTTATTTCACTTGCCGCAATAACAGCTCCTCCTCCTCCACCTCCTGCCCCGCTATCACCCACAACTTACCTCACCTCAGCGCACCGCACTGCACCCTCTGTTCACCACGCTGACGGTGTGCCGTACGTTTTGTGCTTTTAACTGTCATTTTCATAATTTCTACATTTTTGAGCCCAGTTTGTCGGCTTTGTATGCGTGCGTGTCTGAGTGTGTGTGTGTGTGTGTCTACGATTACACATGCCCACGCGTCAGCTCTTGGCCAAGTACACACAATTGCAGCTGGCTGTGTGTGCGTGTGTGAATCGAACAATTTGAATAAATATTTTGTCCATTGCCATTTGGGGTATTCTGTGCTCTTTGTTGTTGCCTTTTTTTGTTTTTTTGTTTTTTTTTTTGTATAAACTACAGTCGGGGAAAAGAGACTGAAACGGAGAGTTTGGAGAGCTGCAGCGCAGTTCTAGAAAGTGTGCACCTACGACAAGAGAGAAAAAAACAAAGTGCAGTTAGATATCAGCAAGCATTCTTGGAATTAACTAAAATAAAAACCTTGACTCTATTCAGTAGTTTTGTGGCAACCCTCTGCGACCGCCCTCGAGCAACGCATATGACAATTAAAAAAGGAACGACATAACTACAAAAACTTCTATATATTGTATTTAATCATATAAGGTGTGCGTACTTATACGAATAATGGTATATGCGTGCGTGTGTGTGTAAGTGTGTGCAACGACTTATCAAGCAAAGCCAAACACGTTTCATTGTCTTCGATCTTTTGGGGCAATTATTAAAATTATGTCGGCCCCGCGGCTGTGACTGATCAATGCCCTACTAAATCACTTGGCCGAATTCTATTTCGAAATAATGCCAGGAAAACGCTGCATGTATGTTTCTTTAATTCCAGAGCCCGCTCGAGTGAACACATTCTCGGTTAGTGTATTCGCAGTTCGACATAGCCTTACTTTCAGTTAAAAATTTGTTGCTTTTGGGTTTTCTCTTTTTGTTGTATTTGGTTTTTTATTTAGCCTATTCTCCTTTTGTTGATGTGCGTTTTTTTTTATTATTTTTTATTATTATTGATTTTGATGCGTGAATAAAATTTAAATAGTGACATTTTGGGCCAGCGACAAACATTAACAGTAATTTCGGAAATAAAAACTGGTTGTCCGAAACTACGACAGCAACAACAACAAAAACAGCAACAATGTCAAGTACAAGCGGGACAAAGAAATACGGTGAAACGGCGCCTATGTCAGACAGAATTAAAGGGAACTGCGATAGATGGTTCCATTTAATTAGTTCGTTTTTCGTTTGTTTCCTCCCTCTTTACTTTATTTGGTTTTACTCAACCTTATGAATTTTGTATATTCTATATATTACAGGCGCAACACTCGCCGCAGGCCATATTCACCAGCTTTAAGCTGGAACGGAGTGAGCAGATCAATGTTGTCGGCTTGACACCCGCTTCCGCAGATGGCGCGGATAATGCCGCAGTGCCTCACAGTGCCCTGCTGCGAGGAGCTGCTGTTGTTACGCACACTGCACGTTGTCATTCTGGTGGCGCGTTGTCAACTGATCTTACACCCAGAAATGGGGCCAGGAAAAGAAGTCGCCATTGGACTGTGGAATCACAACGGGAACTAGGTGTCATTGCACCAAAGATAGCTACTAGAATCGAATCAGCCGATAGTCGTGTACCTGCCCAAGTAAGTGAGCCCCAGATGTCCGAATCCACCAATCCCACATCACTTTCCCCGTCTCGCTTTCAGCCAGCCCTATTCGCACCCAGCACCTTGCAGGCGACAGCAGCAGCAGAAGCACCAAACAGCAAGAGCTTCGAGAGGATTTCAGGTGGGTGGCGGCGAGTGCTTCATTTTCCACTAACTACAATCGAATTGTGTTACAGTTGTGCGTGCGGCCGGCACCTTCTATCCGGAGAACGCAAGCTCTCAGGCTGCTCTGGAGGCAGCAACCGACAAATCGGCGACGAGTGCTGACTGTAGCGGAGCGGAACAACCGGAGGATTTAAGCATGAGAACCAATCAGAGCCCGAAGGAAGTGCCGGCGATCTCTGCGCCTCTGGTGCGTTGTGGACCGGGTGAGGCGAGTCTCAAGCTGTTGCAGTTCAAGCAGCTGATCGATCTGTATCAGCGTCAGGTGCTGTTGCCCACATTTCTGGCCGCTGCCAGTCAACCCGCTACCAACACGCTGGACATGCGTCTGCTGCTGGAGAACGCTGCCCAGCAGAAGATGTTGCTGATTAATGCGGCGGCAGCGGCGGCGGCAGCGGGTGCAGTGGCAGCAGCGGCAGCAACAGCAACGGAAACGGCAGCGCCAACTGCTGCGACAACCGCCGCAACGCCTCCAAGTGCAGCGTTTGTTGCCGCCGCAGAGTGTGTAGGCACTGGCAGTGGTGCAAGACGGACGCGTACACGTGAACAGGATATTCCCACAGGCTACCTGAAGTTCCGTTTCAATGAGGATTGCGGCTTCGAGCGCTGCAGCTATTGCAACCATCAGTCGCACTTCCACTGCAATCGACGCGACTGTCACTACAGCTTCTGCGACAAGACACGCTTTGTGCAACACACGGCGCGACACGAGCGCATGGACACATTGATGGGCGATGACTTTCGCCAATACCGGGCGAACATGCGCTGCGCCGTGGTTGACTGTTGCTATGCCACGCCTGCAGTGGGTGTGTATGATCTACAAATGTAGATGCCTCGGGTGCCATGCTTATGTTAATCATTCCTTTTCGATTTTCAGAGGCGGACACGCTGGCCGTGGCTGCTGGCACGGGGACCAAAAAGTCGTCCCACTTCCATTGCCGCAAGTGCGACTACGTTTGTACCGACTCCAACAAGGTAGTGGCTCACCGACGTCTACATATGCGCTTGGATTATGTGCGCTCCGCCGGCTTTCGTAAAATATCCAGCAACGAGTCCTGCGACTCGCCAGCCTGTTCCTACGCGCGCCGCCACACCCACTATCACTGCACAACCTGTGACTGCAGCGTACTCTCACGGGCCCAGTTGGCCTCGCACCGGCATAGGCATGGCCACGGCCATGGGCACGCCGATACTTCCGCTGCACCCACGGAAGCGGATTGGCAGGCATCATCCAAGCAATAGATGACTCTGGTGCAAAAGAATAGCAAATAAAATCAAAAATTGCTTGAGAATAATTCGCAGCATTCCCCACGTCTTTTAATCGATTAAATCACTTATATCGTTTCCTTCATCTACCTTGGTACGTTTTGTACTCAGATCGAAGAAAACTGTTCGCTAGCGAAAAGAGTTCCCTAAGGTTTTGGAGAGTTCACGGCTCGGATTTGCGTATACAAATTTGTTTTTTTTTTGCTCCTGAAAACTTATAAAAAAAAGGTTTTGGTTTTTTTTTATAAATTTTTCCATGGATTTCTATGAAAATTCTGAATTTTGTTAAAAAAAATTATTGGTTCTTCTAGTTTTTATTTTATTTTGAAATTTGCAAAAAAAATACACGTATTTTGTTGTTGGTTATTTCTGAGAAAAATTTAAATTATTACAAATTTTCCTTCATACTCAGCTTCGGAACAAATTGGTCAAATATATCAGGATTTGTAAGATCTAGTCAGACACCACGTTAGTCCAAACACTGGACTAACCCATCTTACATGCTCAATAATAAGAATTTTGGCATCTTCCGCAGTAATAACACCTTGTTTGGGATTTTACAGTGCAAAGTGCAATATACTTTGATTGAAAATCGATCAAGCTAGAATTTCCGGGACCAGACAGAAATTCCTGGTACGTCATTAATTCATACTTAATCAGGTCAAGCAATTCTGCAGCATCAGCATAATCATGGTTATTTATTTTGGATGTACTCAGAACACTACGGAACGAATAAATATTTCCAGTTTTATAAAAGCTTTGATTCATAATCCACATTGTCACCATTTCGAATCGTTTGACTTCCTTTACTTTCGATTCGCAAAACATCAAATATGCTTTAAAGGAACTCAAATTCATTTCGTGCGCTGCTTTACAGTTCAGTTTGTCTCCAATGTTATTTAGGTTCTATAAAAGATAAGAATATGTAAGAATTTAGTGTAAATTCTTTGTTTTTTTGCCATGTTACATTTTTAACTGTCGTTAAGATGGGGTCGATGTTGAGTGTTAGCGCTTTTTCAAACACTTGAACAAGTTCATTCTCGGTCATTTTAGGACTTCGGATGATTATCGAATTTTGGCATGCGTCAGTCAGGAACGGCATGAACCACTTATTTGCGCAATCGAGCAGTTCCAATAGTAAGAGAGTCGATTTTTCTCTTAGTACTGTCTCGTCACCGGCACTGTAGATAAGCTCGTAAAGAATATCGAAAGCACTAGACTGGACATCTTCCAATTTTATAATGCCACTGGATGTTTCAATGCAATCGGTTTGAAGTAGACGCTCAAAGAATTCAGACACGCTGCTCAGTATAATTTTGTGGCAATTGTATGTCTTGCCTTCGACAACGATCCGAATATCTGAGAAGTTTTCCGAGACCGATTTTAGATTCATGAAAATGCTAAGACAACAACGATTCGATATTATTATTATTTAAATCTGTTAGAAATATAAATGCAACGTTTACTTTTTGTTCTTGTTAATACTCTGCATTTTTATAGAAGTCCCCGTTTCAAGAAAAGCACCGTATGAGTTGTATGTGACCAGACACTGAATGAGACGCAATCTTTTTGATAAGCTTAAGCAGTGCTGCCAACTCCCCTTTTTTCCGTCAAATTTAAATTTGTTAACGATCATTTTCAAATTGTTTGTTTAATAATGCATTTTAAAACATTATAATTTAAGTTTTTTTACGCCCTCTATTGCCATTTTTGTTTGGCTTTTTACCATCAAAAGCAGCTTTTTTGTGTTCAAAAGTTGGCAGCACTCATCTGAAGCCAGAACGCCCAGAGAGACGTTTACAAAATATCGATAGCAGTGAAACTCGATTGGTCTCATTTACTACGTTTAGACTAGTGTGAATAACGCTTTTCAAAATACGTGAAATACAAAATGATCACTGTTTATGCGCGTGAAACGAATTCATGCATTTTATATTAGCAGGCTGGCAAAATCCATTGAATATTTTGTAGATACAATTAAATTACTTTGAATATAGCGTATGAACCCGATTGCGTCGATTCAGGAACCGATAATGCAAGTATTTAAGCAATGGGCGCACAGCTAGGAAATAGAATAATTCAGAAATGAATACAACGCTGAAGCCGACCATCAAACTCATAATGCCGCCAGTCAGCGCTAAAAGAAGAGGCAAAGTTTACGAATACGATTTTAAGATCATCATGGTACATTGGTACTCACACATATACTCGGTGCGCCCCGTGTAGGATGACTTCACATTGCTTCGAAAGTAATTGTCGTTGTGATAAAAGTTCACTACGGCAAGATTATTGAGAAAATAGTCGGCGGAAAAGCTTTTGAGATATTCGTATTCGTTGGTAGCTCGCAGACCCTGCTGGCTAAACGGTATGGGAAACGGATCGGGAAAGTATGTGACATCGTGACAACTTGTCAGACATTGCTCCTTGCATCCCGTACTTGGACTATCCACTATTTGCAGCTCCGCACGCTTCAGGCAATCGAAGTGGTAAACATGGCAGACGCTGGCATTGCGATAGACCAGCGGCAGATAGAAGGGTATACAATCGCATAGCCTGTGGAAGTACTGAGCATCGCACTCCGCCTCACAATTGCGTCGCGTATAGTATTTGTAGAAGAGCAGCTCCTGCTCATCACTGAAAATGCACTGGCGCTTTCCACGATCGATGCTGCGCAAGCTTGGGAGCGCCTCAAAACTGTTCGGTATGATTCGAAAGTTGGTCTCGTGGCCCAGCATAACAGGCAGCCCGGACTCTTTGAGTCGCGGCTGATCGATGGAGTTGTAGAGAAGCACCTGTTGCGATGCAAAAAATTAAATTGGAATTTAACAGACCACAAGCAAAAGGGGGAACCTTAAATCCTTGTCCATTGGTTGACGAGCAATAATAGTCATCCGTATGACCGTTCAGCACCACTTTTAAACCGTTAGCGACGCCTATGCCGACTCCCCGACGAGGATAAAATCCTGCAGGCAGTTGTTCGGGATAGCCGGTGATCGGATTCCAATCGACAGGAATGGCGGTGAGGCCCTTGGACGAGGTGTAGTCTCGTATATATGGTGCACTTCAGTGCATCCAAATAAATGTTACATTACATATTTGTGTGATTACATATTTATATTTGGACGCACCTGTGTCTGTACAAATAGTATGGATGCAGAAAGTTAAAGACACAGCAGAGGCCTTCGTCAACGAAGATTTCGCGAAATATGTCTGTACAGGGTAGATTCTTTTGTTCGAATATGCAGGAGACTATCATCTCCTCACATTTATGCGACACGTTCACAATAAAATTGGGATATGTGTCGTTCTTAGATCTTGGCTTGATATCCTTGTACTGTGTAAAGTTTAAATCCTGGTAGCAGGTCTTCTGTAACATCGCATACTCCAGAGATCCCCTGCGGTTAGCATTGATAAGTACCGACTGAAGGTCGAACCTGCGCAGAGTTACTCACGCTTTAAAATTGACCACCTTAGAGTACTTTGCCTTGTTCATGTTGCAGATGGTTATCGCCGGAAAGGGTATGTCCTGAATGGCTAACATCGTTGAGCTGTAACCGATTATAACTGGCGTGCTCTGCCATTTGTTGAACACCTCCAATGCCAGGTTGGTAGCCACACACACCGCAATAATGAAGATAATGCCAAAATAGAATTGCACCCATGTAGGCAACTTTGCATTCCAAATATACTTGAGTCCCTGCAGTGAGGTGCTGCGTAGAAATTCCTTGAAGTTTCGCTCGAAACCCTTCCACACTCTTCTACGTAACTTCATTTGCGTACTGCTCTGCATTTGCCTGCCGAGCTGGACTCTTATAGCCGTACCACCTAATCACATAATCGATGAGCTGATGATTCCCGAGGCCACTTAAACGTCTGCTTGTCATTAGTTCCTGTTAATTACATAGCCCCGCTCAGGAGTCACAGACATGTACATGTTTTTAAAATTGCATTTAATCAGTTATACATAGCTTGTATATGGTATATTTTTGGAGGAGAGTGCCTGAATGTGTACGTTTGCCTATGATTGCGTGTTGCTACTCTCCGAACTTACAGAACTAATAAAAACAGAATACGTAGGCGCTTTGGCCACATTGATAAGATGTCTCTATATAAATACATATAAAAATATGGTTATCAAACCAATTAAAGGAAAGTTAAGTATCGTGAAAAGCAAACAAGGTTGAATACTTGTAGGCTCTACTGGGTCAGAGCGCATGGGCGAATGAGGGAATAAGTGGTGGAATGCTTAAGTGAAATCTCAATCTCAATTTAACGCCCGTTCCAATAACCAACGCGTCCATTTTCAAATGCCAAATTGATGCGCGGATGGGGCAGGGCTCTGGTTGGCAGCAGTGGCTCGCGCAGCTGTGCGGGCGTCGCTGGATCATCCTCAAAGTACATGCATTGTCGAACAAAATCAAGGAGAAGCATCTGCGAGCGCTGGGCACGTTCTGGTAGCATATCCAGATTCGCATCGGTGCACAACTCATGCACTAGCTTCTCGCAGATCCTTGTATTCGTGTCGACATCAAAGAGTGGCACACCAAAGTTAACATCCAGCAGTGTCCACTCTTCAGTTGTGGATTCCATGTCCGTCTCCGGCTCTGAGTTCTCGTCGATGGGCAGCTCGACTGAGCTTTGTGAGATTAGCTCGCCTCGAGTGCACTTGGCCAGCTCACTGGCCAACACTTGACTACAGTCCGCTGAGGTGTATTCATTTGCCGGTCCATGCTCTGGCGTCCTAGCAAAATAGTTCTCATCGGGACTCTTTAACTGCTGCTGCTGCTCAGTAGTATTTGGCACATTCGATTTGTTTGGACGCTTTCGCGGCGGTTGTTTCAGCTTCACCGACAACTCGTACTCCTCGCAGCCGAGATCTGGCACGCCCGTATTTAGGAATGTAATGTATCCGCATTGTCGGCTCAAGTCCAGGTGCTCGGCCAGTTTTGTGACCGCACGATGCGTGGCCCACTTTGCCTGTCGATCGTCGGCCGTATGGAATGGAAAGGATTCATAATGCAGTTCGCCAGCTGAACGTATACCGTAACCTTGAAGTAGCACGCAGCCGTTCTTCAGCTGCTCGTTCAGGTTGCGAAAGTTCTCCGAATTGAGCACATATGAATCAGAGTGCAAAATGTTTACCAGCAATTTGCCATAGCCCAGCAGGAGTCGTGGCAGCGACTTAAGTATTGTGCCACGGCACAAAAGCAAACTGGGCGGTCCATAGCCTAATGGAAAATGTAAGTAAGCGATTAGTTTGATGAAGTGGAGGGCGAGCGGACAGCATGAACTCACCTGTGATATGATTGTAGAAGAGCTTGGTCCACATGGGCGTCGCGTCGGAGCTGCGTGTGAACTGGCCAAAGAATGGAATGCTAAACGTGCGGCTTAACGTGGCCGTCAGTGGCGTGGCAGAAATAATGAACTTGTACTTCTTAGCAAGAACACGATCGCGGGTCTGCCAGTCGAGGCCTTCGAGGCACTCTAGGCGCAACAGATCGAGTCCACCCGGGAGCAGCGGACGCAGCGAACAGATGGTGGAGCGTAGAATGACCGCGTGCGCGAAATACCGCGATACATCGCCCTCACCCTCGGCATCTAGTAGAGAGACCTGCTCTAGTTCGCTTAAAAAACTATCCAGGCTCTCCTCACAAAGTTTTCCAACCTCAAACATAGTGACGGCATGATTCTTCAAGCCCGGCGACAGGTTTCCCATCATCAAGAATGCAGTTAATGTAGAATCGAAGAGAAAGCCCACTCGTTTGCCGCTCTTCAGGGAAGCGGAGGAGCAAGCCACTGTTGGTGCTGCTGCTCCCGCCTTAGTTGTCGTGGTACGCTCACTTATGTCCTCCAGCTCGGAGCTAAGCTCCTGTTCGTCACTGTTGTGTGTGGCCGCATTTGTAGTTGGCGTGGTCATGTTGGCAAAACTAAAGTCACTGGTGTTTCCGTCCGAGGAGAGATAGCCGATAGAACTGCTGTCCTTGTCCTTCTTTGGAGTCTTTGGACTTGATTGCTGCTGTTGCTGCAGGTCAAGATCGAAGCTGCTGCCGGCGTGTAAATTATAATTGAGCGGTGTTATCTGCGGCGTCTGCGGCAGCTCCTGCTCGTTGTAGCCCACCCAGCTGGAATGCAGTTGTTGTTTGATCTCGTGATCCGTTTGCTTGCGCTGGGCAAATCCGAGACGACAAATGAAGCTAACCGCCTGTTTCACGCCATCCAGATCAAGCTCTAGCGTTTGGGCCAGCTCCGCAATTGTCATATGCTCATCGGCGCTAACAAAGATTTTGTAAAGCAAATTCTCAAAATAATCGCCACTGACACGATTCATTACAAAGTTACGTAGCGGTGGAATACAAATACGATCCTCTCCACTAATAGGCACATCCAAATAGATAAGACCCTTACGGTAGAGGCTCTGCACTACCTGATAGTCACATTTTCCCGCTGGCTGAGCGCCAAAATCGATGAGATCATCGAGTAGGCTGCGCTCCGGTGGCGAGACTAGACGTATGTCTGTCTCGAGAACATACCCAATATCTAGACGCCACCACGGCTCTACGTGTACGCGCACGGGTAAACGAGGTAAAAAGTCCAGCGGATTCGGCTTGGCACTAAAGATTAGACTTCGCGGCATATGCGTCTTCAGTTCGCTTATCAGAGCCAAGTATTCGTTACGCCCGATCCCAAGAACTCGGAGACAATCGGCAGCCGTAAAATTGGGTAGCGTGTCGTAGCTCTTGTCGCTGCGGAGCAGCTGACTAAGAACGTCCAGGTAATAGTTGAAAGGTGTTACGCGCAGGCCCTTGGTCACAATGTCGGCCAGATGATAGGGAAATATGCCCAATCCGTTGATATTCTTCTGGATAAGCAGTTCGTAGTAGCGCTGTTCCTGTCGGAAAACCTTCGAGGCGAGATTACCACGGAATCGCAGCTGATTCTTTAGGCTGTAGTTGAAAACAAACTTGTCGTAGTCCCGCTGATTGTTGTGCAGCACCGAGCGCAAATGTAACGGAAGATCCTGCCACGCCACATTACCACGCACGCATAACTGCAGCTGCAGTTGGCAGTTGCCACTCTCTGACGCTGTCGGCGCAGACGTCATTGTTGATGAACTTTATGTTTGTTTATGTTTTCAGTTGCCTTTTGGATTTTCCGTTGTTGTGCCTCGCATGTTGTATGCGATCTCTTCTATTTTACTCTTCTCCTCCACGCTGCGCTTTGGCGT
The DNA here is from genome assembly GCA_018151445.1 of Zaprionus inermis. Taxonomy (NCBI): domain Eukaryota; kingdom Metazoa; phylum Arthropoda; class Insecta; order Diptera; family Drosophilidae; genus Zaprionus; species Zaprionus inermis. The sequence continues at coordinate 4,298,623 of JAECXD010001703.1, read as the reverse complement.
TCTTATTCTATTTTGGCAGTCAACCAGTCAGGCAGGCAGAAAAATGAGACACAGCTGATTAAAAAAAAAATCGTCAGTCGGGGCAAAGAGAAGTTGTGCAACACTATTTATATTATCACTGCACACTGAGAGAAAATCGAACATACTTAATGTTAGAGCACGTATTAATAATATATTATACTTGTATTAATTACGCCTTTCTTTATAAATAAAAAAAATAATAAAAATAGAAATGTCTATGTCATAAGTTTGAAATAAACTCATTCAAATATCGAATGCAATTTCAATTGAGTATTTACAGATGTTTCACAGCACTTATTCGTTGGTAATTTCTTGCGAACGCTTTGCAGCACTTGTTGTTGATGATTTTCAATATTGAAGAAGGCACTCTGAGATTTGCCCTGGCTGCGTTTGTCTAACACAACTTGTCAAATATTCAAATGAGTAAATTTTTGTAATGCAAAGTCAGCAAATAGTGAACACATTGTGAATACCGCAGTAGAGCAAGAACAGTGGACGCAGCGATAACTCAAAAGATAACGTGAGAGTTGTGAAGAGCAGAGAGAAGAAAGAAAAAGGGACATCGATTTTTTACACCCTTTTTTGTGCATATTTTTGCGTAGGAAGTGTGCGCACAAAGAAACGAAAATATTGTCGCCTGGCGCGGCTCTAAGAAATCGTTTATTGCGATTTCAGTGACACGTTAAAAAAATTAAAAAGGACTGAAAAACAAACGCTCAATGAGCGGCGGCGGTGAGGAACAGGAGCAGCAGCAACAGAAGGCGCGGCAAACGCCAACGTCCCCTTTGCCGTTGCCGTTGCCATTGCCATTGGCAGGCCCCTCAAGGTAAGCGAGCATCAATCAAATTAATTAATCGTAATTGTTGCATATAAATAAATCAATTAATTCGCAGTGCTTCAACATCAACGGCTGCAGCTGCAGCGGCTGTTGCCGGTGGCGGTGCACCTGTCGGTGGCCGCGCCACCCCTGAAATGAAGCGCTCGGCTGTGCGCAGCCTGATCCAACGTTACTTCCATCAATTGCAGTCAGGTTGCGGCAATGCGCATTGCACGAATGCCAACTGCGCTTCCAGCGGCAAAGTGGCGCCCATGACGCCCAATGAGGTCGCTGCGCGAGCGCTTCAACTATTGTCACAAGATGCACAGCTGTGCGATAAGCCAACAGCGACAACCGCCGCCAGGTATGTTGCCAGCATGTCCGGTATTTCGTTACAGTTATTGACTTTCCTTGTCGACTTATAGCCCGCATCAGGATGTAGATATGCTGTCACCGCACGACAGCAGCAGCAGTAGCAGCAGCAACAGCTCTACCAGTACCATTACATCCGCCAGCACCACAACAACCACCAGCACTCAATCGCAGTCGCAAACGCAGCTCCAAGGGCAACCCCTAACAGAGTCCCAAGCGCTGTCCCAAACGCAGTCTCAGGCACAGTCAACCAAGCGGCCATCGTTGCTAATTGATATGCTACAGTTAAGTCCAACAACAACAACAGAATCACCTGCAACTTCAGTAGCCCCAGCCGTGCCAGCAATACTAGCAGCCACTGGCGACTCGGGCGCGTGCACTCCAACATTACCGCCAGTTCTGTCTCTCGATGCTGAATCTCTGGAAGCTCTGTTTAAGCAATGTTTAGCTGCCGACAGCTTTGAGAAACTTAACCAGGCTATTGGTGAAGTGTTCTCTAGTGTGGACCGACTGTCAAAGAGTTTCGTTTGTCCACCTGGACAGGAATTTAAACATCTGCCGACTAAACCTACTACTACAACGACGACGACGACCAAGGAGCAACTAAATAAGGAACAGCTACGTCAGCTAGAAGGCGAGCACGACAAAGACGAGGACTGCACGCAACGAGAAGACGAGCCTGGCGATGCAAGTGATCAACGGCAGGATGAAGAGAATGTACAGGTAGAGGATGACGACGATGAAGACGAACCAATGGCATCGTGCAGGCAACAGGACTCAGTTGAAGAATACCTGGAAAAGGGAACCAAGGTGGATTTTTGCGGACTGCGGCGGATTAAATGTCTGCTTTTTGGTGCGCCCAGCCAAACTATTTCAGATAGGCTGACGAATAGCGTCGCTCAGCTGGCGGATAGCATACATTATATGCGACTGTATAGGCAAGATTTATGGGAGCAGGTCCTGCACTGTCTGGTGATTTGCTTTGATATGGCAACAAATAGTGAGTATATGGCTATTAAAACTGCCATAGCTGACTTTAATCTTCAAATATATTATTAGCTACCGGAAATAATAGTGTCACGGACATGGAGTACGTTGATCGTGTGCTGCCCAAGCTTTGCCATGCGGCTGCCGCCATGCCAGTGCGGGCGCAAGCTCGCCTTGCAAAGATCTGGGCTAAATACTGTCCGGATCAGTTGCAAGCTCTATTGTCCGCTTGTCAGCAGCAAATAACGCTTCAAGTGCTACTGGACGAGGAGTCGGTGCGAGAAAATGAGCATATTATCAGCGTTACCAAAGTTTTAAAGGTAATGAAAGAATCATGCAAATTTCTGTTCAACCATTGGCTAAATCGTTTGTTCATTTTTTCTTTTCAGATCGTGTTTTATGCCAACATTATGGCCAGCGTGCTAGAGCGTCCTTCCTGTCGGCTGCCGCTGCCAGAACAAGGGGAGAATGAGGCTGGCACGGGCTCTAGCGAGGAAGGCGAGGATCTCTTTATGTACAACTCACTGCGTCAGCCGCACATGCCGAAATTCGCTGAGGATCCGCTTGAGAAATGCTTGCAAGTGTCTTATATTGATTGCCGAAATCCGATGCTGCCACTTCAGGAATTCTACAACGAAGCCCTTAGCGAGCACATTCAAATGCATCAGGATTATCTCTCCTACAAGACTCTGGCCATGGAGAGTGAACTAGGCTCAAGCCACACCAATTTCTTTTGCTTTATGTTGAATGCCTTTATTTTGACACCGGCTACCAAGGTTGATGCACTCTACTATGACTGTCGCATGCGGATGTACAGCGAGCGTTACTCCTCCCTCTATTCGATTCTCAACACTTTTGGTCAGGATGGTCAAGAGGGGGCTCGTCCAGACCTTAAATTAACGGTACGCCGTGATCAACTTATTAACGATGCACTCATCGGGGTAAGATACACGTACATTCAAATTCAAAATCAATTTATCAAATCAACAAAATGTATTTGCATTTTTAGTTGGAATTGGTTGCCATGAGTAATCCGAAGGATCTGAAGAAACAGTTGGTGGTTGAGTTTGTAGGCGAACAGGGCATCGACGAGGGTGGTGTTTCCAAAGAGTTTTTCCAATTAATCGTTGATGAAATTTTCAATCCAGCCTTTGGCATGTTTGTGCAGCAAGAAGAGACCAACAATATGTGGTAAGATTAAATTTTTGGGTTAAAGGATTTCTCATTTGCTGATATTACGAATTGCATTACCTGCAGGTTTAATCCCACGCCATTCGAGAATGGAGCACAATTCACGCTAATTGGAATTATTATTGGTCTGGCCATCTATAACAATGTAATATTGGCTGTGAACTTTCCGATGGTGGTCTACCGAAAACTAATGGGATATAGGGGGACATTTTATGATTTGGCCGATTGGAGTCCCACTCTGTACAAAAGCCTACAGGATATGCTGGACTATAAGGGACTGGATATGGAGGATGTTTTCGAGCAGACATTCAAGATTAGTTATAGCGATGTCTTCGGCGAACTGGTAGAACACGAGCTGGTACCACATGGTAGCGAAGTTCTGGTGGGTCAGCACAATAAACGACTCTTTGTGAATTTGTACAGCGATTTTTTGCTGAACGTGAACATCCAGCAACAGTTCAAGGCATTTCAAAAGGGATTCGAAATGGTTACGGATGAGTCCCCGCTAAAGTTGCTATTCCGGCCAGAGGAGATCGAAAAGTTGGTTTGCGGCAGTCGAGTAAGTTGAACTACGATTTGCCGGTTGACTTGGATTACACGAATTAACTTTGCAGGAATTCGATTTTGTGGAACTAGAGCATTCGACAGAATACGAGGGTGGCTACACGGAGGAAACGCAAATAGTACAGGATTTCTGGAGCATAGTGCACGCTATGCCGCATGAATCCAAGCGTAAATTGCTTGAATTCACCACAGGATCAGCTCGCGTCCCCGTCGGCGGGCTTAAGTGTTTACGACTATTGATTACGCGACATGGCCCGGACAGCGATCGTCTGCCCACGTCGCATACGTGCTTCAATGTGTTGCTGCTACCGGAATACAGCAGCAAGAGTAAACTTGAGGAACGGCTGCTGAAGGCAATCAACTACTCCAAGGGATTTGGCATGCTCTAGTCAGGTCACAAGGTCACAAAGTCGAAACTTACCTCCTGCATCGCAACTGATACCACCTCCGATAAATTACGACGATAATATCGAATTAAGTTGTGTTAAAATTTATTTTCCAATTTTAATTTTGTCACTTATTTTTGATACAATTTGTTTAAATGAGACAATATAGCGATATGGGCTCAACAAAGAACTGCAGGCAAAGCAAACTAAACAAATATATGTAACTAAAATTATATACCGAATACTATCAATATATATGTACATACATATGTATATTGAGTTAACTATTTCGCTCAGTTATTTGTATATATCATAAATTACTCTAAAACCCATTCACATACTCAACCATTTAAATAATTACGTATATGTAATACAGCACTCATAAAATTTTGCTGAATAAATTTTAAGTTGTGCGTCAATTTATTTGTAGATTAATTTGTCGATAACTTCAGTTGAGAATCAAATTTAAGAAATTTAAAAATTTTCAAGGTGGTTTTATTGTTTATATAAATACAGTTTCTAATTCGATTTTAAATGGCGCGCCCATATATCGGCAATAAATAAATATATCAGACTGTTGGCGTTGCCAGATCGTTTAAAATTGGCTTCTAGTGTGTTAATCGTTCGTATCGATAAACTGTTTCTTCGCAATTTACAACACTGGACGTCTAGTCGCTGAGTGCGTCTTGTACTCTGTTGATGAAGTGCAATTCATTCATAATTAGTGCGCTGTTGTGCTCGGTTGTGCATTGGGGAAAGTCGCAGATATTTTAGACTCGGCTGGCAAAATATGCAATAATAATAGCAATTTTAGAATTGAGTGTTAGAAAAGTGTTATCGTCTATGTAAATGCATTGAAGCTGACGCTATGCAGACCCGTAAACTAAATACAATTTCCGTGAGCTCTCAAGCGATGCTCCTGTTGTTTTTGGCAACGTTATTGTTATCTTTCCAAGGAACCACGGCCAAAGCAGATGCAGAATCCGATGCAGCTGCAGTACAATCGGATTTAAATGGTTTGTCTCGAATTTCTGGAACACTATGACTTCATCACTGAAATTAGCCGGCCAAATGCACTAGAGATACTCAATTGACTCCCACCCGTCTATGCATTTATGGGCATCCATGCATACATGCATTCATTGTACATGTGCATGCATACTTAACTGTGTATTTGTTTACATTCTATTGCATTTACCTCCTTCCTTATACAGTTTCGTGTTCTTTGAATCGCCGCGCGCCCGCAAAGATTAAAATCACTTCAGCAACACATGTGCATGTTAATTGCAGCGATTTTATCTCTTTGGATGTTTTTAATTAAAAATCTCAAGAGAAAAGTCTTGAATGCGGCTAGTGTCCTGTGTATGCTTGACATCGAAACTGGGTTATCAATATCTAATACTCAAATACATATGTACAAACTAAACGTGTACAAACTAAGCTCCTTCAAATTTAAATGTTGAAAACTTTTAACTATATTAAATTGTTGTTAAAAAGTTTTGATTAGAGTAATGTAGTTTTCAAGCTTAATTATTATAATATGTATTGCATTTGATGTAGCTTACTGAGATAATTTAAAATTCCTATAAACTTTCCTTTATGTCAGACGAGTTAAAACTATTCTATATACCTGATAGTACTGACTTAATTTATGAGTGCCGAGAAGATTAATATTTTTTATGAATTCCCAATATTTAAATAATAACATTTATACATAACACAAAACACATGCAAATATATATATATATATATTGTATATACAAAAATCCCACTTTTCCGCATCGCAGAAAACGTAAAGATATTCACGGTAGCTACCGAACCAACTGATGGATATCGCCGTTACATTCGATCCGCCAATGTCTATGACTTTGAGGTGAGTTAAAAAATATATATAAATAAGATCTACAAATAATATTTAAGTCAAGAACCTCTCGCGATTAAATGAGGCCACATAACTGTTACTTTTACTAAATTAGCATATCTTGACTTTGTTTGTCTGGCGAAAATTAGAAATTCTAATTTTAATCGATCTCACATGTCAATAATATTTGGCCGGGATTCGACAACGAATCTGTTATGTTATTGCTCGTTAAGTTAACACAAAAGAAAAAAGTTATATCATCCATGAAATTTTAGTCAACTCCCGTTTGAGACCCCCCCCTCCGCGCACGTTTAATGATTTGTCACAGAATCCCAATAAAAGAACATTTTATACATTTGAAATTGATTAAATGTCGCTGAAGTCTCCTATCTATATGAACATATATATGTATGTACATATACATATGTATGTACGCTATGTTTAACCCTTGACGACATGCACTGCGGCACACTTTTATAACATTGTATTGAGACTTTCGCGTCTGTGTGCGTGTGTGTGTGTGTCCGTTCAAGCATCCGGCGTTGGCATCCAGATGACGATGCGGCTGATTGCTGGAATAGTGGGGCACACATGTGGCCAGGCTGTTCCATTGCTTCCATGTCTACTTTGTAGTACATTCATATTTAATCACGTAGTCCCCGATGTACCAATCGGTCGCCGAGAAAGACAAGGGGGGGCAGAGGGTTGGGAGCGGGAGGGCGGCGTCTTTAATTAGCACAACTCGGTTCTCGATTATTCTAACTTTCCATTTGCGTTCGTCCAAGAGAATTTCGCTTATCACCCAAAAACTGTGCTGCTTCCTTTATGTAAACTGATCTCTGTGAAAGTGTATTATGTAGACGAAAACAAAACTTGCTGATAAGCCGGTTAGCCGACTGACTATACGAGTACATATTTCCTATACAATTTCACAAGACTCTCGTTACGAATTTCGAATGAATTTCGAGTATGGTGTGAACTTCGACATTTGATCCGGCAGACTATAATGAAATCTACATGGAAACCACGCAAATGAAATACATATGATATATAATTAAATATCTTTATGAATATAAAACTACTAATTAAATATTTTTATGAATATAAAACTGCTTAAACTATTGTTTTTTATTAAATTGCAAACAGGTGACAACTCTGGGCATGGGTGAGGAGTGGAAGGGCGGAGATATGACAACACCTGGCGGCGGCTTCAAAATCAATTTGCTGCGTGAGGCCATTAAGCCGCTCAAGGATGCGCAGGATACCATCATTCTATTCACGGACAGGTAATCCATATTATTCTCTACTTAGCTCATCAATTTTAGTTAAAAGCGGTTTTTTATTTTCGTCAGCTACGATGTCATTATAACTACTACACTCGATGTAATCGTGGAGAAGTTCAAGGAGTCGGGAGCCAAAATTTTATTCTCCGCCGAGAAATTTTGCTGGCCCGATAAGAGCCTGGCCAATCAGTATCCCGAGGTGGAGGGCAAAGCTTCCCGTTATCTCAACTCTGGTGCGTTCATTGGTTACGCGCCACAGATCTATGAGCTGTTGGAAGAGTCTATCGAGGATACAGGCGACGATCAGTTGTACTTTACCAAAGTATTTCTGGACGAAACTAAGCGTACCAAATTGGACATAAAGCTGGACACACAGTCGCGACTCTTTCAGAGTCTGCACGGTGCTAAAAACGATGTCAAACTCAAAGTGGATCTCGACTCCAATCAGGGCACACTGCAGAATATTGATTTTATGACAACGCCAGCCATCATTCATGGCAATGGACTCAGTAAAGTCGATTTGAATGCCTATGGCAATTATCTGGCAAAGACTTTCAACGGTGTCTGCACTTTCTGCCAGGAATATCAACTGGACTTGGAAGTAAATGCATAGTATTCTCTTTTTTATATATACAATATTATCTTATTCGAATTGCATTTTTTCAGGAACAAAAGCTTCCCTTTGTCACGCTAGCCATAATTGTGCCGCAGGCTGTGCCGTTCTTCGATCTGTTCCTAGCCCATATTAATAACTTGAACTATCCCAAGGATCATCTGCATTTGTTTATTTACACCAATGCTGCGCTGCACGATGATCTGATTAAAGCATACGTGAAAGAGCAAGGCAAGAAATATGCCAGTGCCAAATATGTGCTCTCCGCGGACGAGTTGGACGAGCGAGCTGGCAGGCAGTTGGCACTGTGAGTATCCTTATCGTATATAGTACAGAAATTGATTTATTAAACAGCAAAATCTTCTTTTAATGCACAGCGACAAGGCAAAGCTGAAGCATAGCGATTACCTGTTTGTGGTCGATGGAGACGCGCACATCGACGATCCGGAAGTACTACGTGAACTGCTCAAAATGAACAAGTCTGTGCTGACATCTGTTTTTCAAAAAAAAAAACTCTAATCCATATCTATCACTTTTCTCAGGCAATTTGTGGCGCCGTTGTTCTCCAGGCATCACGAATTGTGGAGCAACTTTTGGGGTGCACTCTCCGATGGCGGATACTATGCACGATCTCACGATTATGTGGACATTGTCAAGCTGGATCTGATGTAAGTTCAAAGAAAACACCGTTTTTTATTTATTATAATTTACTGCTTAAATCTAGTGCACAGAAAGAGGCGTGGGGAGGGGGGGGTGGGTCCTTTAATCAAAGGCAATCGAAAAATCGGTCTTAAAGCTGCGCCGATCAATCGAGTACATATTATCTGCAGTGCATTCATAGAGTCCTGCATCCATTTGCGTGGCCGGATCGATTTCGATTTTGGACTTGACTCGATCGTCGCCAATACGCCATTCATGCACATGCATGTACAGATGCTGATAGATTTCCGCACCGTCCTTATACCAGGTTATGTGGGGACGCGGATTACCCTTAGCCACGCACAGAAATGCAATCTTGTGGCCCAGCACGTACTCGAGATCGAAGTGCGAGGCCTGCAGGATCTTGGCCCCCTACAAGTTGCAATATATATATAATATATATACATTTAATCACATACTGCTCGCTTGGAACGTGTATCAAACTCACATTGTTATTATTATAGTACTGATCCGATTCGGGATCTCGATACTTTCCCGTTATGGGCAGTCCGATTTGTACACGCGATTTGGTTCGACCACGTCCGCGTCCACGTCGTGCCTCGCTAACCGGCACCGTCAGCAATAGCAGGACCAGGCTCAGTCCCAGCCACATGATCAGCAGGCATCTCACTTGCATCCTAATCCACACTCGTCTGCGGGGCAACTGAATATCAGCAGCAGCAGCAGCGGCAGCAGCTCGCGCCGGATCGCGCTTTAGCTCTTGTGCTGCCTGTGGCTTTGCTTGTCCATTTAATTTGCCGCAATTGGCGTGGCGTAGGTCGCACAGTGTGCTTCACTTTTTCACATTTCATTTAAATTCAATTTGTGGGTATATCCAAGGGCCGACTCTTTCGTCAGTTGGTATTGAACACAGTGGTACCAGTTGATTGAAAATCAACAAAAATACTTTTACCTACTTACTTTCCCAACAATTTAGAGAAAATTGATGCATTTTAATGGGGAAAAACAAAAGTAAGTTTCGCCTTAAAGTTCCCTCTATTTCTTGTCACAGTGTGCAATAGATATAGTACATATATAATCCAGCATTGCGCATTACTGAACTGTTTTGCATGTGAATATATGGTACAATATGCTTGATTCGCTTTTGCTGGCACACATTTTAATAAAATAAATGCAAAAAAAATGGTTTAAATAAGTTAATTGAGACAATTTGTCCGCTTACGTACGGGGTGAGAAAAAAAAACCAAACAATCCCCATGCCCACTCTGAACTTCAAACGAAAGATCCAGAAAGATTAAAGCAAACAAGACAAACGAAAATTCAAATATGATTTTCAAATCCTTTTATTTCGTATAGTTAGACAAGTGATTTAATTATTATTTTATGCTAAAAACTGTTAAAAATTAACCATGGCATAGTCCGTACGAAAGCCTCGACGATCGATTGCATATTCATTATCCGCCTGACATTCATAGTAGCCTAAAAGAAATTGTAGTAGAAAAGATAATATATATATTCTAAATGATATTATCACAAGCCTACCAGCATCCATTTGTGTCGTTGGGTCGATTTCCATTTTGGATTTAATAATATCGGCTTCCGGATGCGATTCGTGTACCTGCAATTCGATTAATTGTAGCCTGAAAAACGTGTACAACTTTCTAACGAGCGTACCTGAAAGAAACGATGTTGATATAGTTCGGCACCATCTTTAAACCAGGTGATCGTGGGACGTGGATTGCCTGCGAAAAGAAATAGCTTAGAATCAGACATGGTATAGTTGTTTGCAATGTCCTCTCACACACCCTGTGCCATGCAGAAGAACGTGATCTTGCGGCCCAGCGTGTAGTCCAGTTCGAAGTGTGAAGACTTTATGATCTTGGCGCCCTAGAAGAATCATAAGTTTTACTAGTATACGAATTCGAATTTGGATTTGCACTTACGTTCTCGTGATCGTAATAGTTAACGGCATCCTGTGATCTATGCTGAATGACAACGGGCTTCTTGCCCGTGTAGTTGCGACGTAGAACATTGCGTCCGCCAGTGCTTCCTTGCGGAAAATGGAATATATATATTAGCGAGTCCGTTTAGTAACGATGCTTACCCACTTTGGGCGTCCACACCACAACTACTGAGATCACTGATTAACAGTGCAAGGCAGAGTGCTACTGCTGGTGTTTTGAAAAACCGGAGACTGGGATTCACAATCATATTCCCGATGCGATCTCTCTCTCGATCTGTCGTTTGTTGTCGCAGAATGTTCTTTGCATACTGCCACAAATCATACGAATGTTGGGGACTTTGATTGAATTTAATCGCGTCACTAACACATACAGTCGAGCGTATGAGTGAGCGCTCTCTCTATGGGTGTGTATGTGTGTGTGTGTGGGTGTGTGTGTTTGCCAATGTGTCTGTGTACACTTACTACTTTCCATTTCCACAACATTGAAGCGCGTAATATTTACTCTCTCTCTCTTTCTTTATCTTCCTTATAGAGGAATATTCAATGTGCCGCATGTGACGAGTATTTATCTGATCAAGCACAGCGCCTTCGAGTACATTAAATTCGATCACAAACACTTTGATCCTGATATGGCCATGTGCGAGTCTCTGAGGAATTCGGTAAGTATTCGATTAAATAATGTAAAATCGTGGATTTTAATTGATTCTTCTACCTTTTCATAGGGTATCTTCATGTACATCAGCAATCAGCGCTATTTCGGACATCTGGTTAATATGGACGACTTCAACAGCACCGTAGTGCGTCCCGATTTCCATACCCTCCTGACCAATCGCTACGATTGGACCCTAAAGTACATACACGAGAACTACTCGATGCAGCTGAACGAAAGCACAGTGATACCGCAGCCGTGTCCGGATGTCTTCTGGTTCCAGATAGTTACAGATGCGTTCTGTGATGATTTGGTTGCCATCATGGAAGCGCATGGCAAATGGTCCGATGGCAGCAATAACGACAAGCGTTTGGAGGGCGGCTACGAGGCGGTGCCCACACGTGACATTCATATGCGTCAGGTTGGACTGGACGCACTTTACCTGAAGTTTCTGCAAATGTTTGTGCGACCACTGCAAGAGCGCGTCTTTGCCGGCTATTTCCATAATGTGAGTGCCAGTATCAGTAGCTCTGTATCCCATGAATTGACTTATTAATGCAATTCAATTCTCTTATAGCCGCCACGCTCGTTGATGAATTTCATGGTACGCTATCGGCCCGATGAGCAGCCCTCGCTGCGGCCACACCACGATGCCTCCACGTACACCATCAATATTGCCATGAATCGAGCAGGCATAGATTACGAGGGAGGCGGCTGCCGGTTTCTGCGCTACAATTGCTCTGTAACCGATACGAAGAAGGGATGGATGCTTATGCATCCCGGTCGCCTCACTCATTTCCATGAGGGTCTTTTGGTTACCAACGGCACCCGCTACATTATGATATCGTTTATCGATCCGTAATCTGCCGAATAATGTTACCCATGCATGTTCTATGTGTTTATGTGTACTGCCATCATGACGGCCACTCCAAAGAATTGGGTGGATGACAGTCTCTCGCCTTAGTTTGCCAAAGTTTCTGACTAAATATGCATAAGTACATATCTATAAATGTATGTATGCTTGCCTCGAATCTACATGGTCTGACAGGAAACTATTAACATTAAGTTAAATCTAAGTTTTTTTGAAAAGTGTTCCAAGTCTATTAATTAATTAAGCAAGTGATTATAATTAAATGCGTTTGCAACCAATTTACTGAATTCATACTTACATAATTAATTGCCTTTATTTGGAGTTTACAAGGGCGAAATCTTTATGATAAGTCTTTAAGTTCGAATGGTCGCAAGGGATTTAGGATCTCAAAATGCTCAGCTCAACTATAATAATAATGATAAGCGACCATACAGTACACGATACATGTATTATCAAGCGGATGTTGTCAGCCCTTACGTCTGCTTTAATCTACTACTCGAAGAAACCGAAATTCAGATATTCCAAATAACTTTTAATGTAATAAAATATTATTAGTGTAATTGGCTTGAAAATCTAATAACATTTAACCGTCAATTCACTCTGCCGGCTGATAACAGCGCGCAGTGCAAATTGCCTAGGCATATGTAAGTATTCTGTTATTAACAGCAGCGACTGTTACATGCAAACTGCGTATGCTGAAAGTTTTTCCTACAGGCGCGCGTTAACAGTTGGCGCACAGTGTAAATAGATAGCAAGTGTTGTTCGCGCAGCGGTTTCTTGTTTCCGTTTTGTTTCGTTTCGTTTCGTTTCATTTCGCTTCGTTCGCATGCTCGACTCTCGTATTTTAAATAACAGTACGTGCGGGTGCTTGCTTGCGAGCGTGTAGTTGCCATTGTCGTTTCGGGCATCGCACTAAATCTACAGTTAGTTCTTGTCTGTCACTTGGCGCGCCTGGACAACGCGATTCGAGTGTTGCCACTAAAAATAGCTCCAAGAATAATACAAAAACGAGCAACAACTCCAAAAAGTTAATGCGTGTGTGAGTGTGAAATTATTCAAATTTAAAATCTATGCGTTTTCTAAATGCGTAGCACATATACATATATACAAATATATATGCGGTTGCAAGGAGTATAACATAAAAAGCCGCATCCTGTGAAAAGTGAAAAAAAAACAGAAAGGCAAAACGCAAAGGTTTTGTTATTGCCAGCACCAGACAACGGACTCTCTTGCTCTCCGGCGCGTGGTCTCTCTTTCGTTAAACTAACTGTTTTTGCCCATTTCGTATGCCCGCCCATTGGCGCATTCGATTTTCCCTAATTCTCTTCCTCTTCCGTGCGTGCGTGTGTGTTGTTTAGTGAACTCCTGTGCTATTCTTTCGTGCTCTCCATCCCAAACAGTCTTTCCTTTTACTACTTTATTTACACTCTTGCCCCCCTGTACGCACTTTGCGTTAGTCAGAAGGGGTGGGCAATAGGAGTCGTAGCTTGCACCTGACGTTCAGTTGCCGTTGCCGTTGCCGTTGCTGTTGTTGTTGTTGTTGTTGTTGTTGGTTTTTGTTGCTGTTGCTGCTCCTGTTCGCAATATGAGTTTCTTTGGCGACAAGAACAACAACAGTGTGTTTTTGTTTGTTTGTTTTCTATTCCTCTGTATGAAGCAAACATCACGGAAAGGCGTGTAAAACAGAACGTGCATTAGCTGAGAAATGAACCGTTGAAACCGTTATAAAAAAGCAACAACAACAACAATTACATTGTTTTTATTATTCTAGAAGTTCGCAATTAAACCGGCAAATGTTAAGCCGCAGCAAAAGCGAAAGTTGCCCAGGGCGCCGATGAGCAGGCAAAGGCAGAAAAGACAACTGTAATACTCTAGGTGAGTTCTTTCCATACATATCGAATTGTATTTATGTATGCATGTATGGCGCGTGTGTGGGTGTTATACTCTTCTATTAGCGCCGTGAAATGAGCTGAACAGCTGCTAATTGGAGTGTTGGGTAGGTCGAAGGAAAATAGAATGTAAGTGTGGAGGAGTTGATAATCTCTCTTATTGGATTCTATTCTTATCCTCCCAAGTTGTAGCATATTTTAAATACTGCGCTGCTCATTTACACAGTTGCTAGAAACAATTTGTTGATTTTTAATATTATGAATCGAGTGAGGATATATTATAGGGTGGGGCGATGGCATGCTAACTGGGCAACTCCTTGACACATGGGGCGGACGTGCGAAATCAGGGAGCACAAAAATTATTAACAACAATGGTTCTTCACGAGGTGCGGCTAAACTCACGCACAGACACACGCACGCACACAAGCAAACCGATTGGGACTAGCATAGACATTGGTAGGCGTTTCTCAGCGCGCGCCCTCCCCCCCGGGGAGGCACAGACACATTGCGGACGCCAGGCGGCCCTGGCCCCTACATGTCTCCCAAGCAACTGTTAATGGAATGAGCCCATGTGTGTGCGTGAGCCCCGAGGAGTCTCGCAATTTGTGTCACGTTTTAATTTTTCAAGCAGTAAAAGGACTTACATGCACAGGCACAGGCACAGGCACAGGCAAACCACACACACGCATACATGCATAGTATACAGCTATGTACATTTGCATATAGACGCTTTTGTTTTACTAAAAGACTTAAAATTGCGTTCAGCTCTTGTTTCGAACTTTTCGCATTCGATTTTATTTTGTTTGTTTTGTGTTTTTTTCGTTTTTCGTTTATTCCTCTGTCGGTTTCGTATTTCTGGGTAATTATGTTTGTATTTTAATTCCACTTTCCATCAAGTTTGCAATGTTTGCAATAAATTTGCAGTAAATATCTTCTTTAATCACCTTGAGCTAAAGATATTGTAAATTACATGGCTTACCCTTATTATATCTTGTCGAACTGAGGAATAGTAAGCATAATAATAAATAATCATTTTCAAAAAATAATAAAAATCAAAGAATTTATACTATATACTTGTAGTACGTTCTTTTAAATTAATATTAAAATTAAATTATAACAGATTGAAGAGGTTTAAAAGCTGAGTAGAAAAATCACATTTCCTTGAGCAACTTGAGCGTAGTGCAGTCCAGGCTGGACATGTGCTTCCCTCTATCCACAGTGTGCCTGAATGCACTGACCTGATTGCGTTCCAATTACATGTTTTAAAGCATGTTATGGCCGCCTGCACAAATAGAAATGCCAACTGCGTGCGTCAGGGGAATATTTTGCCAAAACAAAATTAAATTCAATCTGCATGCAAGACACCCCGTCGAAAGCATTTAATCCGAATTGCTGGTTTACAGGGTATTTTGATGGCAAGCACACATAATTTTAGGCTATCTACAACACAAGAATATACTCAAGGCCCCAACTAAAATCCTCTCTCCTATCTCAGTTTGCTTCAACATGAACTCGAATTCATTCGACACATTTTGTTGGATTTGCATTGCATTGCAGTTTCTCGCATTGTTGTCTTTTGGCTCGATTCTTTCTTCGATTAAACGCGCTATTGGCTTTATCTTTTTGCAATTAAATTCTCGATTTTATGTAGCGAATAACAAAGTTAATAAAGCCCAATGCAATGCCCATAAAGTCCAGTGCATTCGACAGTAAAGATAAGTTACTGAGTTCCCTACTGCATTCATTATTATATGAATAAATTGTTAAACAACATATATGTGTATAAGATATTTCCTGATAATACGCCTTCTATTTGAGAAATAAATATGAGCAATATCAATCTCTCAAGCTTTTATCTATATCATTTATACAGACAACATGACAATGTCTAATCTTGAGTTCTGTCTGGCTTTTTATCTATTTAAACAAAATTGAAATTCATTTTATGTTCTTTTTTTTTAACTTTTCGACAATTAAAAATTTGCATTATTAATCAAATGGTCTTTAAGCCTAGTTATACTATATAATTTCGGCGTTTGTATTCCTGGGTATTTCCCTAGGTTATATCATACTTTGAAAAAGTTACAATAACATAAGACGTGCTGAATATACTTTCGATAAGTGTTTGTCGAGTGAATTTAAGCTGCAATCGGAGTACAAGTAAGCAACGACGGGTCGACATTTCCGGTTTGCTATAAGTATATACATCAAATACTTACCATATACATATGTTTTATATGGTTAATATTTGAACAGCTTTTGCGCTAGAACAAGAAGAAAACTATGATACACGACAAAAATAATAGCACAAAGAACATATAAAATACACGAACCGAACGAAACCCTAAGCATATGTATGATAAATATATGTTTATCGCAGAGAAACCCAGTTCGAGTAAAGGTCTTGATAGGAAGCATGTATGAATGGGTTAAACATACTAGATTATGCATAGTTATATTTCCATTTTGTTATGAATGCCATATTTTCTATGCATTACTTTTGTTTTATTTTATCAGGCAACTTAAGGCTGTCTACTGTTTCTCCCCCTCTCTCTCTCTCTATTTATCTCTGTCTCTGTCGCAGTCTCTGTCTCATTAATATAAGAGAACGTTTAGTATAGGATTTTGGCATCGGGCCCCTTTGATTATTCCCTTTTATAGCACTCAAATTAGTATCCTGCTTTGATAAATCTTTGAAAGCATTTGGGGAATAGAAAATCTTGATTGTAAATTGATTGTTATCAGTTTTTGCCGGCTTGTACAATTTAATCATATAAATCGGTTCTGTAACTCTACATCTAAATCTTATCGCCACAAACAATCTACGACAGGTGTGCGAAAAAAACAATACTCAATTGTCGAGGTAACATAGTAAGTATCATAGGTTGCACTCATCCACGTGTGGCAGATAAGGTTTCCTGCAGCGACTAATTTCAAATGGTGACTAATTCCTAATCAGAAGATTTGTCATCAATATCGTATCTATTTTTCACCTTGCCACCCCGAACTGTTGCGTCTTGAAGTCTACGAAAAGTTTTGGAAGGTGCAACAGTTGCCGCACAGACTGCTTTGACATATGCGTGTCTACGCATAATGATGCCTTTTAGGGCTTCCTTTGTGTCCTATTGAAATCAACACAATCGTTTCGAACTAATCACACTGGGCAACCTGTTCGAAACTGATGGCGTGAAGTCAATAACGACAACGAATGTTGATCAAGCTAAAAGCTTTGCCACACGAAATCCTCTGCACACAGTCCACTTTATTATAATAGTAGCTAAACGACTGCGATAAGGCCTGCCTTTCTAATTTCCTCTCATCACTTTTATGGACTATGAATGTCTTTGATTTGGGCATTTAAATAAAAATAAATAAAAGAAAGAACTAGGCTAGAAATAGTTAATATCAAATCAAGTATAGTAAACTATTTATTCATTTTCGAAAAAAACTTTACAAATGCCTGCAACTGCATCCATCGAGTTCAAGGTTCCTAAAATTATGCAGCGCTTTCTATTTCTTTACTTTTGTAGAAGATGCCGCCCACAGGTCGCCGCATTACGACGTTTCTTTAGGGCGCGCCATAGCGTCGCCTGGCATCCCCGAGTCAGACAATATAGAACTGCGCAATTACTCTCGAAGGAACATAAAAAGTGCTGATTATCGCGCATAAACTAATAGTCAGTTTTTAGTGCGTTATTTAATAGCACTATTACTTACTATGTACTATAGGTATGTGTGCATATATATATATATATATATATATATGCTTGTGCCAGGACACAGTTTTGCCAAGTTAAAGCAGATTAAATTAAACTAAATTAAATCGAACTATTAAATTGCAACTAAAATTGCTTGATTACTAAACAATAAGCTTAAAGTAAATTTCTCTCTAAACAATATGATCCTTAGTTAGGAATGTTTGACTTTCGGAATATGTGGTTTCCTTACAGCATACAAAATTCACTTAGCGAAAAAGCGGCGCCCCGCGGGTCCAAGCCGACGATCTGCAAAGCGTAGCGAAAATGCATTATTAAATTGGCCATTGAACCTTGATATCGCAAATCAGCAAATCGTGGAATGACTTTAAAAAAAAATGCTGAAACAAGCTTCAGACACGCCCACACAAGCGATAAACGATAAAAGTATATCAATTGCTGCCTAAAGTGACCTATTTCTATTTGTTGTCTTTCTCTGTCTGATCCCGATTTAAATGGGGTAGAAATACAAAATCAAAGCATTTAAAACGCAATTGAAATGTTAGACCGCTTTGAAAGGATTTTAATTAAATTAATATGTTCCATTACTATCAGCTCTTAAAGGCTTAAGTCGCGACTTTCGATAATTACATAGAAAATCGATAGTTGTAAATCAATAACTGCAATCGTTAACGATAACGGCAATGACGGGGTTCTTCTGCTATGCTCGTTACAGTAAATTCACTGAAATTGCAATTTGCTGTCACATGTTACAAAACAGTTTTCTTCCGTGTACCGTTATCGCAAACTATTAGCAAGTTATCAACGCACCCGCTTCGCAATCGATAATATAATTAGACAAACAAATATGAATGTTTGTCTATACATTTGTATGGAATTTGATAAATACATTTTAAAGCCTTGTCATTAAGCGAATGCCAAAAGTACATAAAATTAATAATAAAACACAGTATTTTACACAGTATACTATATACGAGTGATAAGCGACCTTATCATGGGGTATGCGCTTTTTGTTTATTTTTTTCAATCAAATTAAATGAATTTTTTTAGAAAACTTCTAGTTTTTGTCAATGAAATATACGCAGTTATGGCATATATAAATTGGAATTTTTACGGGTTTCTTTGCAGATCTCTGATGCTCTGAACTGGATGAAACTGGTATATATAAATATGTAAGAGCTGCAGTAGATGTAAGTACAATTGGATGGGTTCATGGTTTCCAATAAGTACGATAACTGTCGCATAATCTACCCTTTAGAGCCGCCCCGCCCAAAAAAAAAGCCGCCCACAGCGTTAAACAATCAAATGTCAAAACAAAAGATACTAAAAGGAAACTTCATAGAATGAAACACAAGCAGAAAGAGAGAGAGGGTGAACTGCAGGAATAGTAATAAATATACATAAAAAACAAAACAAAACAATAAAAAATCTATACGAATGAAATCAAAACACCAAAGAAGATTTACACGACCAACACGCAAAAAACAACAACCACAACAGCAACAAAAACAACACGGACAGGAAAACAACAGAGACGACGAGGGAAATTGCTTGTGCCGCCGTAGGCTAAAGATACGAAAATGAATGGAGACATCAGCAGCAAAATGGCCACAGGCAAATCCATTAAAATGTACCTGACCATATTCATAGCCACAACGTGTGTCTATATGGTGCTCTATCAATATCATGTGTCCCGACAGCCCCTCGCCGCGCACGAGATGGTAAAGGTAAGTGCGTTGTTGAGTGGATACCCCTTAGTCTATGCCAACTGACTCTAGCTCGATTTCCAGTTAATATACTCGTAGTTTATATGATATTCGAATAGATAGAAAACGATAGAAAGATAGCACAAATTGATAAGACAATCGTATAGCACCTTGGCACTTGTAATTCAATTTCTTTATTCAATTTGCCTTTGACTTTGACCTTAAGTAAAGGTATTAAGTGAAGATTTTAGTATACCCTACCATATACCCTGCATTGAAATTATCAACAGCTTTCAAACCGTTTAATATACCCTAGCAAGCTCATTCCCATGCGCGCCGATTGTACAAGCCACTGAATAATCGCTTCTCTAACAACTCAACTAACAAATCGATAAATATCGATTGTTTAAAATGCAGTTGCAGTTTATAATCGATAATCAAGATATCTATCTATATTAATTATACATTCTTTCATATTTGTAGCTCCAATTCAGCAATTAGTTTTAGGTTTTCTTAGTCTATAATAAGCACTTTCCATACATACTTTGTACACGTTTTAATATGTATTCTTCATGTATGTCTCATTTTGTTCTTGTCTCTCTCACTCTCTTTCAAACATGGGGAAACACCACATAAATGTCTAACAACAACAACAACAACAATATATATATAACGCTGTAGCACACAGACAAATCATCATCGTCATCCTTCGCATCATATTTGTGGGCGCCCATGAATAGCGCAAGTCTAACTATGGCTGGGCAAGGACAGGGACAGGGACAGGGGCAAGGGCGGTTGCATGGTCCAAATGTCACAGACTCGGCCCCCTCATCATCATCATCGTCGTCGTCGGCTTCAGCAGCGCCATCATCGGCGTCTTCTGCTTCCGTGGCTGCCTCTGTCATGTCCTTCTTATCGACGGTTTCATTGTCATTGACATCGGATGGCAGCAACAGCAACAACAACAACAGCATCAGCAACAAGCAGGCCATCTCTACAACAACAACAACAACTGCAGCCACTCCAGCACGAGCAACAACAACCACAACGGCAGCAACTACAACAACCACAACCACAACCACAACAACAACACGAGCCACTCAAAAACGTTTGACAACAGGAGGCCACGCCCATCGTCGCATGGGCAGCACAACTAGCGGGGTCATCGCTCATCGAATTCGCTCAACATTTGTCGCCGTTTCCGATCCCGTAAATATTCTCTCGCTAACTTTAAAGCAGACGAACGCACCACATACCACACAACTAACCAATTAGTTAACTAACTAGCTAACTAATTAAAAAAAAAGCAGAGTAAAATAATTAGTTTAAGTCACACATTCCTGTAAAGTGCATTGTCTTGTTATCAGCATGAAGCTTCTCACTCATCTCTTACATATTTAGCTAATGTATTCGCATTTGCCAACTAATTAGTTACTGTATTCACTCATTCGTTTTTACCTTGTGTTCGTTAAATGTTTTCTGATCTACGTTTTTCATGCATAGTTAGGATAGGGAGCTGATGTTAAATATAGCTTATTGGGAAACATTTGACCTGATTAGAACTAACTGTATATGTGCTTCTCAGTCCGTATATCGTGTATATGTTGAAAAAAGGTAAAAAAGGTTGTAAGAAAAAAGGTTTATTAACAAGACTGTTGTATATGGCGTAACTAAACCTGGCCAACTCATATGGTATAGTCACGCTTACACACTGCTTTAATTTCTTTAAAATCCGTAAACTATAAACAATAGATTTCATTGAAAACTTTAGGCGAAAATTAAGATATTTTTTAACGAAAAACTGAAAACTGCTATATAGTATATGTATTTATATGTTATTAACAAAAGCAACAAGATTTCTAATCCTACTCCTACTACAGTGTATAAAAACCTAGACATATTATAGATAACCTTTCCACAATTTCCGAAATAGAACCGTTAGAGTATGGCAAGGTTTCCTAGCATAGATAGCGTCATAGAGAATATCTTGAACGAGGAGTTACCAATTACATACCTTTCATTCGGGCCAAGGTGTCAAACGCAGAAACACAGAGACATACAAGGGCAATACGAGTGGCATATACGCATTTGGATTAGGTAGTAATCGCACAACCGAATCCTCCCACCCCCCCTCCATCAATTAGAGCAATGTGCCAAGTAAAAGATATGCCATGCGAATTTTTTGCATAAGCCTAATTTGAAAATTGCCCCGACTGCGCATTGAAACCTAAAAACCGAAACCGCATATTATAACAAGAACAACAACAAAAAACTGGGACAGTTACGGCAGGGGTGCACAGTGAGTGAGGGAGGGGTGAGTGGGGGAGGCGGATAGGGGCAGGGATGATCCAGTTTCCCAAGTGCATGCAAAATGCAAGGCAATTGAAAGAGATTCGCGCATTTGTGAGTTTGCCCAGTTTCGAGACAGTTAACTACTGTATACTCTACACACACACACACTCGCGCAGGGTATTTAATAGTAGTAGCCATTTCAAGCTAGTTTATAATGCGAACTATCAATGCAAATATGGTAATGATGAGGCGTTATTAAAACTAGGTGCATTCATAGAGTGCCCGCAGTATTATTTGTCAGCTCGCCTATTGTTGTGACATTGTTGAAACTAGGTAATTTGGTGTATACCCTGTGCAGCCGCCAAGCGTGATGGGCTATGCCAGTTACAAACACACAGCTTGGCAGTTTGGCAGGGTATACACAGGTCGTGCACGTTTTACTGTTCACTAAATTTCTTTTGCTCTGCTCGAGTGCACTTCTATTTATTTGAATGTCTCTGTTTATTTAGCTACAAAAAATAAATTTGAATGCATTTTTGTGTGTCAACAATGAACTATTTGCACACTCTGTCTGCGTGTGTGTGTGTGTGTGTGTGAGTTTGGCCATTTCGAGTGGCTCGCGTGAACGTGTAACGAGTGGCCCAACTGATGCGCCGCAGCTAACCCGGTCAACTATTCAAACACTCAACTATTCAGTCGCTCAACTGGTGGATTAATTTGCATAATTGCTCATAAAACAGAGCACACGCCGCGTTACGCATGCAGATACACACCAACACACACACACACACACGCACACACACTGCAGGATAACAATAGAACGCTCGATGACATTAGATAAAAAATAAAAAAAAACTCGTTCAACTTTGCCCGCCCCTCTCCTCCTCAGCCGCCTCTGTACATCATTACGCCCACCTATCGCCGACCCGAGCAGCTGGCAGAGTTGACGCGACTCGGCTACACGCTGAAGCATGTGCTCAACCTACTGTGGCTTGTGATTGAGGATGCCAACAGAACGAACCCGCTGGTAGGGCACACCCTGGATCGTATTGGAGTGCCCTACGAGTATCTTGTGGGTGAGTAAACGTCGCCTCACATTCCTCCTTCATTCCAATTAACATGCCTTCTTTTCCCGTTCCGCCATCTCCCATCGTTTATAGCGCCCATGCCCGAGCAGTATAAGCTGACGAAACGCGCCAAGCCCCGCGGCGTCTCGAATCGCAATCGAGGACTTGATTACCTACGAGCCAATGCCACGCAGGGAGTCCTCTACTTTGCCGACGACGACAACACCTATGACATTAACATATTCGAACAGGTGCGACCATTGTTCAGTCAGTCAGAATATTGGAAAGAATTGTATAGAATTTAGCCTGGGGAGCGGTATTCCTCGAAGCGTAGCTCATTCGAACTAACAATACTTACAGATGCGCTACACCAAGAAGGTGTCGATGTGGCCGGTCGGCCTGGTTACCAAAACGGGCGTAAGTAGTCCAATCATACGCAATGGGAAACTGGACGGATACTATGATGGCTGGATAGGTGGACGCAAGTATCCCGTCGATATGGCGGGATTCGCAGTGAGTGTAAAGTTCTTACACGAACGACCGCACGCTAAGATGCCCTTCAAGCCGGGCTACGAGGAGGATGGCTTTTTGCGTAGCCTGGCGCCGTTGGATAACAGCGAAATCGAGCTGCTGGCCGATGAGTGTCGAGAGGTTGTGCTACTGCTTTTGAGTTTACTATGATATATGATATTCAATGAATAATTTGCATTCCCTAACATTGCAGATACTCACGTGGCACACGCAGACGAAAAAGAATCCGGCCGCGCAGCCATTTAATCGAACGCTTTATGGCAAAACGAATCTGGAATTCATTGAGAAGCTGCTGGTGCGACCGTAGAACGAGAGGGCTGCTGGCTTGGCCCCAGGCATAGTTAGGTTTAGTTAGGCAATACGTGTATTATTATTATACATACGTCAGGCGGAGAGTGAGCACACAAAGTGTCCGTGACTTTGATCAGTTGTACAGGTACAATCCCGAGCTGAAGTCATCTCATTATCATACGACTATCATATAGAGTGCACAACCGTAGAATGCTACGAAACGTGTACGATTACGTATAGTTAGGCTCTAAGCGCACAAGTTTTTACGACATTTGTAATCATTCAGCACCCTGTATACCTTTAAGCATGATGCATGATGTGATATATAATATATATATGCATATAAGTGCATCATGCTCTTGAGTATTGTACATTATAATGCCCCAAACTATTTTGTATATAACATGTACTATATGTACTATATGTATTTGCACCATCCTAAGCCAAGACTTACCTTAAGACAGTTAATTTTTTGATACATAAGAGAAGTGAGAAGGGCGACAAGTATTTATGTGCATTACTTTTTGAAAAAGACAACAGCCTAATTCTAATAATATTAAGTTCATACATAGGTTACGAATCTTAAGCGCGCTTTTGTATAAGCCTATATGTATGTATGTATAGTTTGGCCCGCGCAAGTAATGTTCAGTTTCGAAACTCTTTATTTTCCTTGCAATCTTCAATCGATTTCAAGTTTCTTTGCTTAGCTCTATGTAGTACTTTCCCAAGTATTCTATCTGAATTGTTGGTACACTTGTCTCAAGCGAAATGATGGCAATAGTTCAAGGACGCACAAGACATATTTGCGACACTGTGGGCGTGTCGAAAGTCGGGCAACTATTTATTCAAACGAAGCAGCAGCAAAATGTGGGCCGCAACCATTTCAATAATGCATGTTGGCACACTCTCGCCGAACTGACAGACAGACAAACACACAGACTGTCGGCAGACAGATAAAGCAGAGGCAGGGCTCTCTCGCGTGCCAACAGATATCGAGTGTACGAAGTCGAATCGAAAAAGAAAAGTACATAAATTTATAACTGCAAAACAGTTTGAGAAATTACCGAAAAGCCAACAGTAGAGTCGAAATAATGGTCTTGCTGATGGAATTCAATTACACGAAGTGGCAATAAAATTACCGCACCAAGACCAAGACGGGAAATACCATTTCTTTCTTCTCTTTAACCCCATGTTTGTATGACCTTTATTCGATAATCATATTCGCGATTTGAGCAAGACTTGCGCCAAAAATTCCTACGTAAATATACAAAATACTTTAAACAATGACAAGAATGGTATTGATAAAAATTTCTAAAATGAAAAAAATCATTTAGTCCTGTACGAGTATTATCTATATTACCTAGTTAGAAACTTATCAAATCTTTAAATAATTACAAGTATTTATAATAACAAATTATCTCAAGGATAAATTAGCGTAACAATTAACTCTAAACAAATATTCTTATAAATTCTTTAATACAAATAATACGATATTCTCGACTCTTTCAACTTAAATACACTATTGAAATTCAGCCGAACAGACTAAAGTTACGAGTAAACTCTTCTCTAATTCAACGCAATTTTGAATAAAATAAAACTCTTTCTAAAAATGCTAGAGGCAAGCTTGATTCATATTTGTGCAAGAGCATAAAACCCATGGATATTTCTCCAGAAAAGCGCATTGCTGGTTTTTGAAAAAGAATGACACATTCAGAATGGTTAGTTAGTTATAGGCTTAGCATTTATTTGGGATTAGACAAGTTAAGAGTATTAAATTGTGGTATTCCGGGCGGCAACCTTGACTCGTTCGAGCCTCTGCAGTCGCTCCAGATATGCATTCGTTGAGAGAGGCCTCAGTAACATTTCGAATCGAAGGATATTTGCAAAAAGTCTTAATTAAAAGTGCTTAAGGTTTTCAACAAATCTCTTCGCTGTTTTCAGCTTGACACTTTTTACGTGTATTTCCCATCGCTGTTTCGATAATTTCAAATACGAAATCCGAGTATCTCCTTAAAATACCTCTTATTGGCTGCATAAACAGTAGAGGGTATTCTAGAGTGTATAGATATGGTGTGTAAATAAGGTGCGAATAGGAAAAGATTGTGCAAGATATGGCACTAGCAAGTACTCTATGCATTTGAGATCTAATAACATTAGAATTAGTTAAGGATTTCCTAGCAAAATGATCTACATATTTATCTTTTGTGTGTTTCTTGTTCGCTTTTGTGGTCTCTGGAGCTATACCATCGATAAGAAAGTAATTTATAATGAAATATTCCTAGCATATTTGCAGTTACTTTAACTTACTTGGTTAGCAGGATATTTGAAAATTTCGACGGCATTTAGGAGGTATTTGCTGAGAGTATTGGTCATTCGCCAAGAAAGTAGATTTATATCATAGATTAAGAGACAACATCATAAGCTGACGTGCACTACGTCTATGCGGGATAATAATATTGTGAGTTTCGAAATTATTTCTGAACTGATGGAGCCTGAACTTTGGACTCTACTGCGTGGTACTAAAAAGATAACTCAACATCGATGGCTGCACGTGAAAGCTTATAGTTGCCTCTTCCCACTTGGTATGAATCAAACGCTGCAACGGTGTATTCAGCGTTGACTCCTCCTTGGCGACCACATCGTTGCCAGCGCCAGCACCACCACTAGCACCACCGCCAGATCCAGCTGTGCTCGCAACACTTCCGACAGCCTCATCCTTGGCCTGTTTGCCAACCGTCAGCGAGGTGCTCTCCGGTGTGATCGGCTGTCGCTCCAACATGACCAATGCCTGATCGTTGTAGGTTCGATTATCGATTGTCATCAGAATTTGGTGACCGGAGCAACTGTAGTAGTTGACATCGAAGCGTGACTCGGCATGATAGTTGCGCAATAGATCTGGATTCCGATTGAAGATTACACCAAAATGCCCTGTGCAGCTGGTTATCCAAATGGGATAGTTGGGCGTCTTCAGGCGGGAGCCCGGTTGCCGGGATTGATTCACAGCAGCCTGTAAACGGAAAGCTCAATCAATACGCAAATAAACTGCCGTGACTTTACTTACGCTGGCGGATTCTATGTCCCAGAGCAAAAGTCCGATCATGCATCGTTTTAGTACACCATATTGTGGTACAGCCTGCAGTGGGACTTGGTTAAGAGATCAGGATGACTGAACGTGGTACCACTTCACTTACATAGCAGTTTTCGTCGCCCACATTGACGACGCCGTTGTGTATGTAGGGCGTGGCACGGCCCGTCAACAGCAGCGTAACAATCATAAGCGATCCCTCCTCATGGTTGCTCATCGTAAGCGGCGATCCCTTTGTGGAGTCCAGATCCGTGCGCACTCTGGTGGACATCGAGCCAATATAAGTGAAGGAAACTACTTAACTTATTTTCTCGATTAATTTCAACAAATTTTTATATAGAGTAAGCCAATTAATGGTTATTCCGATAGCTCTGTCTCTCTCTATCTAGGTGAAATCTTACTTTCCCATTGTGCGAGTCAGCACGGCGGAATAGAGAAACAACAGGGTGCCCGGTGTATCCTCTTCTGTAAACTTTAGGAACAAATTAGTCAAACCAAATACATGCATGCTTCACTCAGAAAAGGCATATCCAAAGGTTTTTGACTTTTCAAAAATATAGAAAATATCGAAATGAATTTAAGATATGCTTTTTCTGAGCGGGTGCATTTTAGTCGAATGAAAGAGCAGCAAACATGGTTTTGTTTTTTAATCTAACTAGGATTCCTACGTATTTTAAATTTCGCTTCATAAAGTGCTCCAGTTCATCGTTGGGGGAGAGTGTGAAAACGTAAAGCTGCAGAGTAGGAACGATTTAAGAACTTCCTTAATAACTAAATTAACATATCAAGGGGAAATGCAATGCGAAATTACGGAACGCACCTTTTCGGTGATGGTATCGTGGAAATAACAGGCGCTGTGATCCACAAGGACCTCGTCCTCGGAGGGTAGAACCATGGTGACCTTACCCTTATCCGAAATGGTGCGAAGTATTTCGATTAGAGCATTGAGCAGCGCATCTCGCTGCATCTCAGCGTTCACCTGCAGTGGACTGAAACAACAGATGAATTAGTGAAGCAATTGGGCATAGCCCAGGCGATCAAACCTACTCGGATGCGCCAGCACGACCCAACTTGCGGGCGAAGAGCAAGTGCTTCAGTATGAAGCCCTGCACCACGGACAGTAGACCGCGAGTTGCGTTGCGCGGTGAGCGTAGGCCGTAAGGCAACTCCTCCTTGGCTGCTGCTCCGAAAACGAAGGCGGTCTGAAGCCACTCGGCACGCATTGGTATCGCAGCGGTGCCAAAAATGAGCTTGCGAAGTTCCTGAAAAGCAACATGAATGCGTAGAGATGCTTAACTGGATGATACTGTTTGTCGCCGAGGATCGTGTTTACCGTGGCCAATTCGGTGGTTATGGGCGAGCCACCTTGTGTAATAAATTCCTTATTCATTTCTCAATGGAAAGCGAGTGCTCTGCTATTCAAATTCGTAGTTGTCACACCGATAATTTTCGACTTCCGCTCAGGACCTTTGCTTCGTTGCGCGACTTGTCTGCAAATGTTCGCTCCAGCTGCAGCCTGAACTCAGTCTAGCTTCAGCTGCGGCATTGCCTTTGCCTGCCGCCAAACAGGCGGACAGCCAGACAGCCAGACAACCTGACATTCAGGCATTTCACACTTTCGCTTTGACTTTTAATTTCATATTTAGCCGTGGCAAACCATGGCAAAGAAAGCTACGGGAACAATGGTAGAAGTTCGTAAAAATGCGATGAATTATCGAAGGAAATCCCTTGTCCATCATTTCATCATAGTTGCTGCTCCACTATTTAGTTATTAGTAATATCGCACTCACAACCACCAAGTCAAATCATATCTTTCTACACAGCATTTTATCAATTCGTCCCACTGTACTGCCTGGCTTAGCGGACTTGGCTCGCTTGTCTGTCAGTCAGCGAAAGTAACTTTAAACGAAATTGAATTGAATTTAGTTCTGTGAAAGTGGTACAGGGGCTGGACGAGGAGGCGGAGGCGCTGGAGGCTCATAGGATTGGGGTAGCTCTTCACTTGCTCATATCGTGCACATATCGAGCGTCAAGATTTTGGCACGTTGAAAACCTGCCATGGTGCCCACACAACCGGAAATATGTACTTGTTAGGCCCATTTGTGCCTATTTTGGGGCAGCAATACGTATAATACTCACACGTTGGTAATGCTCGTGATTTTCTCAATGAAGTCTGCGATCTGAGTTTAACACATAGATACCCTTCAATGCTCAGGTAACTCAAGGAATTCTTTGTGATCGATGCAAGCCATGTTGCCAAAAATATAATCCAAGTTAATTATTATAATCTTAGCTACAAGAGATGTGGACACTAGTACACGGCTACAACTAGTGCACTAGGGCTTAGGCTTGGTATACGCTTTATGAAGTGTGTACAACTCAGACTCGGAAAAATCATATTGATTTGTTGATTTCGGGCTTCTAAGTGGCAGTGATTGTTGGTTAGCAATAACGGTTGGCGGCAGTTAACCTTGGCTTAGAGCTGACTGCTTGGCAATTTAATTAAAACACATGACATATCGTATAAATTGCCTCTATCCATTAAAATGCATGCGTCAAATGGCTTTTATTTTTGGTGTATATGGAACCTACGCTCACGACAGTGACATATAATTGTAAAAAGCATGGAGTATATGACACATCGTGACAAGTAGATTAGTTGCAAATCTCTCTATGAGATCTGTTCAGAATTAATGCAGCAGTTGCTCATCCTGTTCTTTCATAATGTCGCGCATAAGTGTCGTGGCGGATTTAGGTGCACGTCCCACAAGATACAAGACTTTCAAATACAAATCCATAAGCCGCAGCCTCCAAGCCGACGCCCACAGGCAGTATTCAAAGTAGAAGCGATGCCATACCAATTGTAAGAATTGCAGCGGCTTTTCGTTACTCCGCCTGTACAGGCAACGTTGGGCATAGCGTGCCATGACTCGAGGACGATCCACCACATTACCGTGCATGTCGCCAATGGCACGAACCGTGTTTAGATTGCGACTGAAATGATATTTATTTTTATATAATTCAATGTTGTTATGTCGCCGAGTCTCACATGACAAAGAGCATGCTACGCGGCATTGCCCTTAAAGTGCCCATGATTACATCGAAATTCTCTCTGGCCACCTTTTGTATGTGGTCGAGATCATCCTGAGATAGTTTGCTTCGAATGCGACCACCGTGGATTCGGATGGGCTGCTGGAAGAGCACCTCAGCAAACTTCACATGTTCGACTACATCAATCTTTTTCGCTGCTTTCTTCATACTTTCGTCGTCCCGCAGTACTGTCGCCTCCCAGAACTCACAGAGTGGACCACGCACCGTTTCGGGCAATTCCTCATAAAGTCCGTGATCTAGCAATATGATATCTGCTTTTCCATTTTTCTCATTTTTCCGCACAAAAACTAAAGAAAATAATAAGTCAAATGTTTTCTTGTAATCACTCACTTGATTTCTCTGGTTACCCACTGTTGCCGGGATGTGGATCAGCGTGCACAAATCCGGTGTGAAAGATTTGCTCGGCAAACAAATTGTACAATTTGTAATCGATGTCGACCAGGCTCATCTCTTGTCTTCTGATGTCTTTCATGTCGCTGATTTTACAGCCGTTCATCCATTCCATAGTGAGAACGCGCTGGATAACTTTGAATTAAATTATGTTAGATCATTTAAATTTCATCGTATACCGTTTTTGTGTGGGACCAATGGATTTTTGGAACATGTACATAGCGCAAGATTTTTAGATCCTTTGCACAACGCTCGGCGTTTTGGCCTTCCTGCACAAAATTTAGTTCTTGCACCAGATTCTTACGCAGATCATTCATGATCCATCCGAAGTTATAATTTTTAAAAATAAACTCAATTATATCCTGTAAAAAAACTATGGTGGCCACATCACTGATAAATCGCTTCTGCAAATCGCTGTATTGCACTTTGACGGCTACCAGCTCCCCACTGTGAAGCTTTGCTTTAAATACCTGCGCCAAACTAGCCGCAGCCACTGGGTTGTAATCGAATTCCTCATAAATATCTTCGGGCAACTTTCCGAAATCGGTGCGAAAAACTTTCTGTACATCTGCCTTAGATGTGGTGAGGCATTGATCTTGCAACTTTGCTAACGTTCGCGTATACTCAATAGGCAGAATGTGATTAATTGCCGCGAAACCTTGGCCCACCTTTATGTACAAGCCTCCATTAAGTAGACAGGTTTCCAACAAGCGTTCAGCACTCTTCTGGTGCACCATTTTCATTTTCGCATCGTATTCTGCATCCTGCTGGTTCAGCTTTAGATAATCGAAAGCTATTACTGTCGCCGTTTTCACCGAGCGTGCAAAGCGAACTGATGATCCCAATGTTGTAAACTCATTGACAAGTCCATCGTATCCAAGAGCCCCAGCTCCTACCAATGCCAATCCAACTCGTATTATGGGAAAATTCCACCGCTTGCGCTGAGGACTATTCAGCTGAGTAGCTAAGCGTCTGCTATGGAAATAGCGTTTTGATAATTGCCAGAGGATCTGTGTGAATACCATTAACAACATATAGTATTGTCTTTAACTATTACTTTATACATTTTCCAACTTACATGTTGTTGCATTTCTATCAAATTGTTCAGCTACTCTAAAACAGCTGTTTATCTTGTAGCTTCTTAAGTGAACGCCTAATGAACAATATTCTTTACTATGGCATAACTTACTGTAAAAATAAAAGTTTAGATTACGAAATATTTTGAAAATATACTGCTTCTTAAAATTTAATA
Source organism: Zaprionus inermis (assembly GCA_018151445.1). Lineage (NCBI taxonomy): Eukaryota > Metazoa > Arthropoda > Insecta > Diptera > Drosophilidae > Zaprionus > Zaprionus inermis. The sequence goes on along the minus strand of JAECXD010001703.1, from coordinate 4,267,055 downwards.
ATATTGCAACAGGTTTTTATCGGAAATAACATTTATATTTTCAGTCAAGTGTATTTTGTATCAGTCTGGCAAGGCATATACAGATATCGATATTTGGCGCACTATCGGAAAAAGAATTTCTGAGAGTTGCCAGACCCTAAATTATTAATCTTAATTTAAATTAGACTAACAAAAATACGGAAATATGCGAATACCTCTTATACTAATGTTACTAGCTCATATTCAGCAAACAGCTGTTTGATTAGTCGATCTATAAATAAGGCGACAACCTTTGTTTCAAAGCGAACGCCGCTTTGGTTGTTTCGCCGCAGACGACACAAGTTATTTTTTTAGTTGCTTTCTATCCAAAAGAAATTAGAAGTTGTTTACATTTAGGGTAGGTAAAAAGAGAAATCCCAGCACTCGGTTAGCTATTGGTTTCCCAGTACTTATCCGAGATGTCCGGTACGATACTCGAGAATCTAAGCGGACGCAAGCTGTCCATATTGGTCAGTTGCCTGCTACTTTGTCAAGTGACCTGTTTCTTGCTGGGCGGTCTATTTGCACCTTTGCCTGCGGGACATCAGACGGTGGTAGTCACTAAGTGTCGCGATGTTCCTGGTCGCCAAAACGACACAAACTTCTTTCTATACTCACGTGGAGTGGGCGCATGTGATCCGGTACAGGACATTGAAATCGAGCAGGACTCTCTCAAGATGGCCAATAAATTAGTTTATGTATTTCAAATGCCGTTGCCACGGGATAGCCGTACCCTTGACTATAGTCGCTGGCAACAAAATCTAATTGGAGTTCTTCAAGTGGATATTGGATACGACTCCGCGTCGAAACTGAGAGAGAGGCCCAAGGAATTGCAACTGACAATTGATACTCGTCTCGCCTATCGCAATAATGATAATGAAGATCATGATTGGAGGCTTTACGCACACAGCGTGGAACAGCGGTTTTTGGACTGTCATGTCGCTCATGTGGGTCTTCTGGAGACGCTCTACAATTGTGACATTATCCCGTTGTTCGAACTGGGCGCCCTGCATCACAGCTTCTATCTTCTTAACCTACGATTTCCTATGGATACACCAAAGCAGATTAATCTACAGTTTGGACATATGCACGATCTTACCCTAACGGCAATACACCAAAATGGTGGATTCACACATGTCTGGCTGTTGCTAAAGACGCTGCTCTTCCCCTTCGTTGTGGGGATTATGATCTGGTTCTGGCGGAGAGTACACATACTTCAACGTCCACCTGCTCTGCTGGAGTACATGCTGCTCTATTTAGGCGGGGCATTGAGCTTCTTAAATCTTCCATTGGAGTATCTGACGCTGGGTGTAGAAATGCCATATATGCTGTTGCTAAGTGATATTCGGCAGGGCATCTTCTATGCAATGCTCCTATCCTTTTGGCTTGTTTTTGCAGGCGAGCATATGCTTATCCAGGATTCACCCAATAAGTCAACAATACGCTCAAGATACTGGAAGCATCTTTCGGCAGTTGTTGTCGGCTGCATTTCGTTATTCGTCTTCGATATTTGTGAACGCGGCGTGCAACTACGGAATCCTTTCTACTCCATTTGGACAACGCCTCTTGGAGCAAAAGTTGCGATGAGCTTCATAGTCCTTGCGGGGGTTTCGGCTGCCATCTACTTTCTCTTTCTATGCTTCATGGTGTGGAAGGTTTTCAAGGACATTGGCGATAAGCGCACATCACTGCCTTCCATGTCCCAGGCGCGACGTCTCCATTACGAGGGTAAGTCGTTACTTTCTTCACAACTGTATTTGTATTTATTAAAATTTAAGTTTTAGTAGTAGGCTTAAGACAATGTTTTGAGATCCGACATCCACATGCTATTTTTCAGCATCACGAAAATCGAAGCAAAACTTTCTCAGGCATGTTTTCCGGATTTGCCAACGGCATTGTTGGCGATGCAGGAGTAAGGGGTTCGGCGCTGCAGCCCAAGCTCTATGTTGGAATTGTTTTGATACTGATTTTTGCTGAAGTATTGGGACTATATGGCCTTATTGTTGCAATCTATCTCTTTACCAAATAGATAAAAGCGGTCTTATTGTTTATAGATCACTAACTAATACACAAACATGTCTTATTTATAACTAGGATTGATCTACCGCTTCAAATTCCTTATGCTGGCTACTCTACTGTGCGCTGGTCTAACGGTCGCCGGCTTCATCATGGGTCAAATGGCTGAGGGACACTGGAAATGGAATGAGGATGTTGAGATTCAACTAACTGCTGCGTTTCTTACTGGCGTCTATGGCATGTGGAACATTTATATCTTCGCCCTACTTATCTTATACGCACCCAGTCACAAGCAATGGCCCACGATGCATCGCAGTGACGATACAGCTAAAACAGCTGTTTATCTTGTAGCTTCTTAAGTGAACGCCTAATGAACAATATTTTTTACTATGGCATAACTTACTGTAAAAATAAAAGTTTAGATTACGAAATATTTTGAAAATATACTGCTTCTTAAAATTTAATAATATTGCAACAGGTTTTTATCGAAAATAACATATTTTCAGTCAAGTGTATTTTGTATCAGTCTGGCAAGGCTAATACAGATACCGATATTTGGCGCACTATCGGAAAAATAATTTCTTAGAGTTGTCAGACCCTAATTTATTAATCTTAATTTATATTAGACCAACAAAACTACGGATAAGAATAATACTTTGAAAATCCTGAAATAAATATGCGAATACCTCTTATACTAATGTTACTAGCTCATATTCAGCAAACAGCTGTTTGATAAGTCGATCTACAAATAAGTCGACAACCCTAACATTCTGTATACGAACGCCGCTTTGTTTGTTTCGCCGCAGACGACATAAGTTCTTTTTATAGTTGCTTTGTATCCAAATAAAATTAGAAGTTGTTTACATTTAGGGTAGGTAAAAAGAGAAATCCCAGCACTCGGTTAGCTATTGGTTTCCCAGTACTTATCCGAGATGTCCGGTACGATACTCGAGAATCTAAGCGGACGCAAGCTGTCCATATTGGTCAGTTGCCTGCTACTTTGTCAAGTGGCCTGTTTCTTGCTGGGCGGTCTATTTGCACCTTTGCCTGCGGGACATCAGACGGTCGTAGGCACTAAGTGTCGCGATGTTCCTGGTCGCCAAAACGACACAAACTTCTTTCTATACTCACGTGGAGTGGGCGCATGTGATCCGGTCCAGGACATTGAAATCGAGCAGGACTCTCTCAAGATGGCCAATAAATTAGTTTATGTATTTCAAATGCCGTTGCCACGGGATAGCCGTACCCTTGACTATAGTCGCTGGCAACAAAATCTAATTGGAGTTCTTCAGGTGGATATTGCATACGACTCCGCGTCGGAACTGAGAGAGCCGCCCAAGGAATTGCAACTGACAATTGATACTCGTCTCGCCTATCGCAATAATGATAATGAAGATCATGATTGGAGGCTTTACGCACACAGCGTGGAACAGCGGTTTTTGGACTGCCATGCCTCTCATGTGGGTCTTCTGGAGACGCTCTACAATTGTGACATTATCCCGTTGTTCGAACTGGGCGCCCTGCATCACAGCTACTATCTTCTTAACCTACGATTTCCTATGGATACACCAAAGCAGATTAATCTACAGTTTGGACATATGCACGATCTTACCCTAACGGCAATACACCAAAATGGTGGATTCACACATGTCTGGCTGTTGCTAAAGACGCTGCTCTTCCCCTTCGTTGTGGGGATTATGATCTGGTTCTGGCGGAGAGTACACATACTTCAACGTCCACCTGCTCTGCTGGAGTACATGCTGCTCTATTTAGGCGGGGCATTGAGCTTCTTAAATCTTCCATTGGAGTATCTGACGCTGGGTGTAGAAATGCCATATATGCTGTTGCTAAGTGATATTCGGCAGGGCATCTTCTATGCAATGCTCCTATCCTTTTGGCTTGTTTTTGCAGGCGAGCATATGCTTATCCAGGATTCACCCAATAAGTCAACAATACGCTCAAGATACTGGAAGCATCTTTCGGCAGTTGTTGTCGGCTGCATTTCGTTATTCGTCTTCGATATTTGTGAACGCGGCGTGCAACTACGGAATCCTTTCTACTCCATTTGGACAACGCCTCTTGGAGCAAAAGTTGCGATGAGCTTCATAGTCCTTGCGGGGGTTTCGGCTGCCATCTACTTTCTCTTTCTATGCTTCATGGTGTGGAAGGTTTTCAAGGACATTGGCGATAAGCGCACATCACTGCCTTCCATGTCCCAGGCGCGACGTCTCCATTACGAGGGTAAGTCGTTACTTTCTTCACAACTGTATTTGTATTTATTAAAAATTAAGTTTTAGTAGTAGGCTTAAGACAATATTTTGAGATCCGATATTCTCATGATATTTTTGAGCATCACGAAAATCGAAGCAAAACTTTTTAAAATGAATGTAAAGGATGCTACCATGGATCAGCCGCAAGCTGCGTGCTTCATTTCTGTAATGGGGATAACGTCGGCCGTAGTCTTCACTTCCATGGGCGCTGCTTATGGAACTGCTAAGTCTGGTGTAGGAATAATATCCATGTCGGTGAAGCATCCGGAGCTAATGATGAAAGCTATTATTCCCGTTATCATGGCTGGTATTATTGCAATTTACGGCCTGGTGGTATCTGTTCTTCTGGGTGGCGCCATGCATGATACATATAGCACATACCGGGCATTCCTCAATCTGGGGTCTGGAATTGCTGTTGGTTTCTCAGGCATGTTTTCCGGATTTGCCATCGGCATTGTTGGCGATGCAGGAGTAAGGGGTTCGGCGCTGCAGCCCAAGCTCTATGTTGGAATTGTTTTGATACTGATTTTTGCTGAAGTACTGGGACTATATGGCCTTATTGTTGCAATCTATCTCTTTACCAAATAGATAAAAGCGGTCTTATTGTTTATAGATCACTAACTAATACACAAACATGTCTTATTTATAACTAGGATTGATCTACCGCTTCAAATTCCTTATGCTGGCTACTCTACTGTGCGCTGGTCTAACGGTCGCCGGCTTCATCATGGGTCAAATGGCTGAGGGACACTGGAAATGGAATGAGGATGTTGAGATTCAACTAACTTCTGCGTTCCTCACTGGAGTCTATGGCATGTGGAACATTTATATCTTCGCCCTACTTATCTTATACGCACCCAGTCACAAGCAATGGCCCACGATGCATCGCAGTGACGACACAACCCAGTCTAACGAGAATATTGTTGCCTCTGCTGCTAGCGAGGAGATCGAGTTTAGTAACCTGCCATCAGATTCGAACCCCAGTGAAATATCTTCACTTACCTCCTTTGCCCGCAAGGTGGCTTTCGATTAGATTCCATCTTCATCATTATGTCTTCGACTTTATGTTGTACGTGTAAAACTAATTCTAAGATTAGCCCTTGGCTTCCAGGGAGCTCTCTCAAAGTGTGGTTTTTCACCAGTATTATAGTAACCAGAAACATTTCTTGCCTAGTTTTTCACATATACATTCAATCATACGAATACATATATTAATTAGACATCGATTATCAGCATGCATAAATGTATTTTTCTATGTAGATTATCCCTCTTCAAGTCCAGGTTTTAACTGATATTTGTAGTTAATATACGTGTACTTATGTATGTCTCTATGCCCCGGCAGTATTATCTATATACGGAAAACTTTTTTATCTAGCCAGTAAGACTTAAATATTTTCGGGAGCACGACTGTCAAAGCAGAAACAGAACTGTCAACGCATTTAGTCTCTACTAGTGTCTGATTTTAATAGCATTTTATGATATGCATAGCTTCTGTATCCACTTATCTAACTGACAACGTAGAGCAATTTCTCAATTCAGTAGCAATGCAATGAATTACTAAAGCAATATTTAAATGAAAACTTCAATCTTTTAATTGTGGAGGGGGGAGGGAGGGAAGAAGTGGAATGTATTTCTACCAAATGATGCGCTGGGGTGTACGATAGTTCTGCCAATAGAACTCTTTGGTAAAGTACACGTAAAACGTGACAACATTAAGCAGTAAATGCAGTCCCAGTTCCAGCCACTCCGCGAAACCTTTTCGCTTAGGACACGTATTCAGTCGGAAGAGCACATATGGCACAAGGAAGTAGCGCACCTCTAGCAAGCGCTGGAAACACAGCACTAAAAGCAGGGCTAGTGGAAACATCAACTTAAAGCTATCGGAACTCTGACGCAACCCACTGCACACCAATGCTACGGCAAGTAAATAAAGCGGCGTCATAGCATAGCGGAACCACCAGAATCGACCGTATAGGCGATTCCACAAGTAGAATGTGTAATGTCGATTATCGGCCAGCAGATACGGATGCACCAATGTATTAAAGTGCACCACTGTAGCAATGATTAGAATAACTAGCACCGAAATTAACCGGTGTCGCTGCAGTAGCGTCAATGCGTAGCGCAGTTGGCGCAGTGTATTAGATATGCCAAAGCCGGCAGCGAAAATGGCGAAATAGAACAGCTGTGGTAAGTGTAGGGTGGCCTCGTGGGCGCTCTTGTCGCCCACAACGATGGAGCCGTTTATGCAGATGAATCCAATAAACGGCAATATAATCGATGCATAGAAGCAGCACTTAGTCAATATTTGCAAAATACAATTGCATATTAACTGGGGGCTGCTTAACAGATGCATCCAAAGCTGTAAAGTAAAAGCCACAATTATATATATGAAAAAACAAATGAATACACATACGTATACGTACCTCGGTGCTAAAGAGTCGTAGTTGTTTTCCGCTCCCAGGACGGGACTTGCTGCACTGCTGTACGAGTGTGTCTAGTATGGTAATACCACAGCACATACACACCCAAACAATGTTCGTCTGGCGCATGAGCACGCTAGCCGCTCCAAAGACAGCTGCCGGCAGATGAGCGTCCTGCTGCCAGTAATTGTAAAATATCAAGACCATGGTCAGGGAAAGAGTATCCGTGTAGTAAAGGTGACTAAAGAAGTACAGGGGAGGAAGCACCGCTAGCGTAATAGCTTCGTGTGCCGCATAAGCATTGCCGCCTGTGCCAGACAGTGTGCGACGTCGAATCTTGTACAGTAGCATAATGTTAAAACCGGCGCCGACCAGGCTGAGCAGCCGCAAGCCCGTTACTGTGCAGCCGTTAAATGGGTGCAGCACCAGTGCAATCAGATATAATCCCGGAAAGGTAGTAATTTTCGAGTCCCACTGATAGTTATAAAATAAAAGTTGGCGTAAATGGTCGCTATAGTTATGCTATATTCATACCACATCGAACTGCTTGCGACAGAAAGCCAGACCTTGTGGAATGTGAAACTCCTCGTCAATTATGTAGTCGGAAGAGCTGTTGACCCGCAGAAATAGGGGCAGTGAGTACATCACAAACCCCACGGGAAGGACTAGTTTCCACGAGCAATGCATTCTCAACGTTCCATTTGGCAATGGATTATTTCCACTTAATTTTGTTTATTTTTGGACACAGACACCGGCATCAACTCTATAGAGTTATCGGTGTAAATACTTATCGATACATAACAATTAGTAAAAGAACGGTCATATTTATACATTTTTCATCGAAAATACAGGGTGCATTTTTGTTGGTTATTTTCATAGAACAGTCAGTAAGAATATAAGTATATTACGGATCGACTTATGTGACATAATATCAAAAGCTATATAGCTAAATAAGCTTAACAAAAAAGTATACTACTATTAGAACTAATTAATAAATTCAAAAAAATTGCCAGGGCTGCAGTAATTCAGCTTCATAAAATACCAAATATTTATATGAATAAGTGTAGAATAACGATATTAGTATTTTTTGGGGAATACCAGCACTGGTACCTAATCAGCTGTTTTTGTTTATATTGTTTTTAACCGAGTCTAACGAAATGAGCAAATTTTTAAATTTGAATGACGATTGTATATCGACCATATTGAAATATTTGCCAATTGACGATCATATAAATTTTACAAAGGTTTGTCGACGATTTGAATACATTTGGCAGATTAATAAAACTTTAACATATAAATACGTTGCTGGTTCTGAAAATAAGCGAATATGTGAAACATTTGATACTGAATATTGAAAGATCTAGTTCAGCACGCGACTTATGTTAAGGAACTCAGCTTTCGTATGACACAAAATGCCGAGGAGTACCGCTTTTGGCTGAACTGCCACATTTACAGAAACTGCAAGTTTTGGCAATCGTTTGCTTGAGGATTATAGACCACTAATGCCTTTTTCATAGACCAGCAAGTAAGAATATAGGTATATAACGGATCGATTTATGTGATGTTAGAATATCAAAAGCTATATTGCAAAAAAATAGTATACTGAAATTAGAACTAGTTAATCAATTATTTTATTGCAATTTTAATTAAATGAATTTGAAATTTATAACCATCAACGTTACGGTCACACTATCAAGACGTGATAAAATAGACCGCCCCGCAGCGAATTAGTTCCACCAACAATATGAATGCACTGAAAGCAGTTACGTTTCTTAAATCTATCAGCTGAATAACACTGTACATTATTATGAGCTGCTTAAAATAGGTCGCAGGGTTGCTTGCACTACATATAAGAGAAATGAATAATGTGGATGATGCCAATGTACCTAAATACCATATATGTAACTTAAATCCTATACATTCTGTTTGTATGTGTATATTGATTCTGTTAGTTGAAGCAATCATACACATATTCGGCTTCATAAAACAATTCGTTGGTGATTAACTCAACAACGTCGAACAAGTTATAAACCACTAGCAATCACCCCATACTTGATTTGCTTATGAACGCAATTGTTGGCAACAACGAACAATGAATCAAACTCATACATGTATGATTGAAGCAATTGTTCGGGTTGCACACCATACCCGGTGGAATTGACTCGTATGTCAGCTATACATTCATTATTAAATTGTTCTGCTGTCAAGTAACGCGTGCTCGCTTGTTTTCCAGAAAAAGAAAAAAAATGGGAGAATCTACTCAAACCATAGCCGACAAAATTGAATCCGGTACATATACTTTAAGTGAGCAACGCAAAGGACGCAGTTTTATTTGGACTATTTTGGTTGAAATAAAAAATAAAGACGGTAGAATTGTTCCCGACTTTGTTTTTTGCCGCAAGTGCTCGGTTGTGCTCAGATACAAAAACAGTAGCATCTCAAACTTGCACAGGCATACATGTTGCAAAGGTATTAATAACGCAATTGCCTTAAAGAAAGTGACTAGTCTGCACTTAAACGAAACAACTAAGATTTGTGCGAATTGGGTAACAGAAGATGGCATACCATTTTCTGCAGTACAAGGTGCTGGCTTTATGAAAATGGTAAAATTTCTCATAAAGCTCGGGTCAGTTTACGGCCCGAACGTTGATGTGGAAGACCTTATACCGGATGCCATAACCGTGTCGAGGAGCGTCAAAAAGGCAGCATTGGAGAAACCGACCCAGGAAGGAGAGCTTGTAAGCAGTGGAGAAGCATCAAACACAATTTCTATGTGGACAGATAATCTAAATGTAAGTTAAAATAATACTACATTCAGTTTTGAATACATTTTAAAATATTATAATTTTTCTTTGCAGTCTAGCTCTGATATAAACATTACAACAAACGAGGAATCACAGGATGAAATATATTCTTATGATTTTGACAACCAACGCTCAAGTCACCATGTAGATTTAATTGATGTGGAGGAAGTAAAATACAGCCACATACTAAACGTAAGAATAATGCAGTTTTTCCAAACATTTATAGTGTAACATGACTTATTGCAGCAATCTGCAAGGAAAAGTCCTCAAGATGCTGATCCGCTTTCAAAGAGCTCAACTGTTACTGAGTCCTTAAGTCGACCGCTGGACTCAAATTTAGATATGGAGCAAAAATCTATTGTAAGTAAAATTAGTTGAACCCTACACAGTTGATTTTCATTGCAAAATTTAACTTCACAGAAGAGGCGTCGATATAGCTCAGACAGTCTTGCAGCGAAAGTTTCAGGACTCATCGAACAACAAAATAATCTTATTTCACAATCACCTAAACTATCACATCGGTTCGCAGACATGTTCATATTCTGGGAGAGTATTATTAAGGAATTTCCCGCTGAAGCACTTGTAGAAATCAAATGCGAAGTCACAACGTTGCTTTACACAATTTACAAAAAATATAAAAAGTGATATTATTATTAATTACTATTTAATTAAGTTATAATAGGGTAGAACCCGATTTTTTATATGAATTTTATTCCCGCAAGATGTTATATTGACATTAATAAAGATTCAAATCATTTATCTTTGTTTTTGAGGTGTTTACAAAATTGTCAGGGCTGCAGTAATTTCGGCTTAATGAAAATTTGTAAGAATAAGTGTGGTATAACGATATTAGTATTTTCTGGGGAATACCAGCACTGCCATCTAATCAGCTGTTTTTGTTTATCTTGTTTTTAACCGAGTCTAACGAAATGAGCAAACAATTTTTGGATTTGAATGACGATTGCATATCGACCATATTGAAATATTTGCCAATTGACGATCATATAAACTTTAGAAAGGTTTGTCGACGATTTGAATACATTTGGCAGATTAATAAAACTTTAATATATAAAAAACTTGAATTGGGAGAGACTACTCTTGAAGGCTTTGAACAGGAATTGTTGCTGCTGCCGCAAATAAGCGAATATGTGAAACATTTGATACTGAATTTTAACAGGAGTTTCCTTTGGGGCGATGGGTGCCTGGCACAAGTTATAAATGAGCTCAGAATTATGCCGGGTTTGGAGCACGTTATATTGTGGATAAGGGACAAGGAGTCATTCAGGACATTTAATTCGTTCCTTCAAGCACTGCAGCAATTACCGATTATGAAAAGCTTTGTGGCTTATCAAGGCAGTAAGAGGCAGGATATTTCAAGTTCTGAACAGACTTTAACGACAATGTTTCACTTATAGATACTGTTGTGGAGAGTTTGTATCATTTTACCAATTACGAGGATCTGGTGATGGAATCTAAAATGAGCAGAAATCCACTGATGGAAACAATCGATTCCCACACAAAGATCCGTGTGTTAAGTATGGACAACTCTTCCATTTTCCCGGCCCTGAGAGATCTTGTTCAACACGCGACTTGTGTTAAGGAACTCAGCTTTCGTATGACACAAAAGGCAGAGGAGTACATACCTTTGGCTGATCTGCCACAATTACAGAAACTTCAAGTGTTTGGCAATCGTTTGCTTGAGGATTATGGACCGCTATTGCCGCTGCTCATTGCCATCTCTTTGAAACTCTCGAAGCAGTTGCACAGCTTGACGCTCCATATACCAGGCCTAAGGTGGGAAGAAACTCTGGAAATCACTAGGATATCAACCTTAGAGCGACTAGACTGTCATTTTTCCGATCCCCAATGTCTACAATTGTTGACTCGTCTTCCCGAGCTACGGGAACTTTTTATTCAACTTCCCAACCTCAGTAACATTGACAGCCTCGTTTTAAGTGTGCTTAAAAGTTGTCGGAAACTGACTATTCTGCAAATAAACTCGCCCAACTTAAGCGGAAACTTCGTTTCCGAGGCGTACAAGCAGCTGGTAAAGGTCCGAAATCCTGATGAACAAAAGCCATTAATACTGCTATTCGGTGACATGGCTATATCTCTGGATCAGGTGTGTAATTGATTTCTTGTTATATGTTTTGCTGTTTAAAAACTATTTTCATTCATAGGATGTGCAGAGATATCTAACGGTATACTGGAATACTTTGAGTTAACTGGTAATTGTGATTATTATGGGATCGACTGCCAAATAAGTGATAGTAAATTCATTGATTCGTGATATTGAATCTTTTATTTTATTCAGAAGGATTATCGAATTTACATATCAACGTACTTTATATAGGTTTATGTTTACAAACTTAATATAAATTTAACAAACAATACAACTTAATGACTACCAAGAATCCTTGCTTAAGGGCAACGGCAACTGCTCATATAAGACTAGAAGTCTTGTGTGATGGATCCAGTTTCAGCCAGACATCAGGAGGCAGAAGTACTGACTCTCGTTCTACTGTATAAGCAAATTATAACGTACTCGTATTGTATTATGGATATGATCTGTAGAATATATATGTATGGGAATAAGTGTATGCTTTATCCAGTTGAAGTTGCAGAATCCCGCTCGCAGAATCATAATTGAAACTCCACTTTGCGCAGTCGTTGCTACTTCTTAACACTCCGATAGATCATGGGGGCAGATCGATCGTTGGTCTGTGTATGGCGCAACTTGATGGTGGCGAATTGTGAGGCTCTGCAAATATGTACGATCGTTTCGAATAGAAGGTGCAAGGCATGCGGCTGGGTGTTTGGAGTTTCGGGATGTTATACTGTACACTCAAAACAATTGATACGATTAGAGTGCGGATTTATACTTTTAACATACGCATTAGCTGGGAGGTTTTTAAACTGGCAACGTATTTCAGTAGCCTATGGAATAATTGCGATAAATACCGCGTCTTCTGAAAATATACAAAAATACTAGTAATATTCCTAGTTCTGGGAAATTGGGCTGTGTGGGTGATCTTTTGTTGGCATGTTTGTGTGTTTGTGCTTTAAGAATGTGACATGATGCTCTAAAACTTATGTCTAAACAAATAAAATATTTATGTTTCATGTTTGTGATTTAATTTCGCGTCATGTGAAGTTGTCCTGGACAAAGGCGTGTATACATCATATCATATGCACTATTCAAATCTGCAAAACAAAATCTATTCCAAACTTGGCACACCTTACATCAACATAAGAAACAGTTTCATAACAATTATTCCTCAATTTCTTGCTGGTTCCACATAGTCTACATCATCGTCTTCGTCTTCGCTCTCGCCCATCCCTCTGGCTGCCACGCTCGGTACATTTTCTTCTCTGGTAAGAAAACGACGAAACTACGTTTCCAATCTACATTTGCCCACGAACCGCTGCCTGCCTCACTTCAGCTTGGCGCTCGACGACTTCTGGCCGGGAAGACCGTGCTGTTCCTGATCCCAGAAATCGTACCAGGGACCGTAGCTTTTGTTGCCCACATGCGCCTTTAGATTACGCTCCAATGTGGCACTGCTGCTGTGGTTATTGTTGCTACTGTTGTTGTGACTGTTGTTGTTGCTGCTGGATGAGGATTTGAGGAGACGCGTGCGTGGCAGAATTGTGGCTGTGGGCGCACCACCCGCATTGCCCGCTGTAGAATTACGGGTAAGTGTGTTTTCCTGCTCCTGCTTGGAGTTGGACTTCTTTAGCGTATTTGTGGCCGTTGTAGACGTGGACGAGCGGAACGTGTGGAACTCCATCTGCTGCTGCTGATGTTGATGCTGGTGATGGGGATTTTGTCGCCTCAGCTTGTCATCTTTACGCACTAGATGATCGTTGATAACGATGCAATCGTAGGGATCCGAGCTGGTTGACTTCAGCTCCGAATCGGATTCATCCTCACTGGTATAGTACTGTTTGAGTATGTCTTTGCGCTTTAGGGTCTTCATTACCAGACCATGATTGCCAGCGGATCCACCGCCGACATGACCGTCGTGTCCGTCATGCTGCATGTCATCGAAAAAGTTATTGACGTCGCTCAACTTAAGCGTTCCATGATCATCACTCTCCCCTTCATCTGTCGAATGCGGGAACGGCTGCTGCTGCTGTTGTTGCTGCTGCTGCAACTGCTGTTGCTGATGTCCCGGCTTCATGCGACTGAGCGTCTGTGTGGCGCCGCCTCCGCCCGAGTTCTTCTTGTCCAGCTTGCGATGCCCGTGTCCATAGCCAGCCACGGTTGACTGTTGCTGTCCCAGGCGCAGTGTGCTCATGCGTTCACCGCTCTCCGACGGCTCCTCGATATCAATCTCAATAGTCTTCATGATCTTCATGCGCGACTTGGGCGTGTAACCGCTGCTCCTTTGCTGCTTTGACTGCTGTTGCTGCTGCTGCTGCGCCTGTGGCGGCGTTGCCGGACTAATGCCATAGATATTCTCGTCCTCGTCACCGTAGAGTTCTGTGCTGGTAATGCTATCCTTGCGTACTCCTCGTCCAACTTGTTTCTCCTGCGACGAGCTGGAGTTGTGCGATTTAGTCAGTGTTCCGTTTTCGTTGCCACTGCCGATGAAGTTACCCACACGCTCGCGATCCTCGTCGGAGCGTATCTCATCGCGCATATCTTCCAGATTGGGCGCAGCAACCAGATCACGATGCTGCCAGAGTGACATGCCTGCCAGAATATCTTCGCTGCGGCCACCGCCGAATTTCCAAAACGATTTGGTGCGCTTCAGGCCGGCACTGGAGGCCTGCAGTATCTCATCGTCGGAAGCGATCAGATCGTAACGCATTTTACCACCGCTCTGACGGCTCACCCGATGCAGACTCTTGTCGTCGATTTGACTGTCCACGCTGTTCCGAAAGTTGCGACTCAGCGTCCAGGAGGCCGCATCCCGCGGCACCGTGTGCGTGTTCGTTTCCGCGCGACGTCTTTAATTGAACGGTTGGGTGGGATTGTTGAAAATGTGCAGGGTGTGGATTGTGTTAGCACAAAGTATGCGGCGGATGCGATGGAGGAGCAACAAGTACAGAGAGGAGAAAGGAGAGACAGAGCGCAAATGGTGATAAACATGAAAACAAAAGAAAATTGAATAGCAAACAAAATACATAAGTAGCGTATTTCACTCTCGTTGAGCAACTGCATCAAGCCGTGCGATGTGAGATTAGTGACAACTGTGACGGGACAAGCAGCAGCAACTAGTGCAGCGGGCGACAAGTCTAGTTGCCAGTACTTGGACAGATCTTGTGCGCCAATTGCACCTGTCGATGTGCAAACCTACCGTATGGGCACGCGCTGTGTGGCGGGCTCCTCGTCGGAATAGTCCACCTCCGGTTGCGGTGGTGGCTCGTTGGCGAATCCGCTATCATTGCTACTGTGCAGCGAAGTCTTGGCCGCCGCGGCCGACGACTTTGAAGGCGATTGGGTCTAGAGTGAGTAAGGGATCAATGCTTGTTGGGATTTGGCAATTTTGACACAGACTTACCTGGACGCCATTGAGCAGCTTCTGCTTGCGACGCTCCACTGCAGCTGGCACGCCATTTGTGGCACAGAAGCTCTGCGAGCTGTTCAACATTCTGGAGCTCTGGCCCTGCACCTGATTCTGGCCATTTGGCACTGGTGCAGGCAGAGTGGGCGGTGGTCCGGGTCGTGGATTGGCACCGGAACGGATTTTTCTCTGGTGCTGCTTGATTGTGTCGCCGAACATGCGCGTGGGCGACGACTCCTCTGCGCTGTGGTTGCGTCTGCGCCGATAGCTTGCATCGTTCTCCAGCAATTCCAATTGCGCTTCAAATTGCTGCTGCTGCTGCTGCTGTTGGTCGTGGTAGCTGCGCAATGCGCCGTTTGTACCGCTTCGCTCGTAGCTCATGTGCATGTTCTCGTAGCGCCGCCCACCGCCAGATGGCGCCAGTTCAAGGCCCTCCGCATTGGTGTAGGCCACGGGGAACCAACCGAAGTGCTGCGTACGCAGATTCTCCCCAAACTGCCAGCCCTTGGCCTTGGCACCCACCAGCGCGATGCGATCACCCTCCTCGAAGGACAACTGATTCTCCCCGGAAGGCATATACGCGTACAGCGCCTTCACCAACGGACGCTGATCGCCACGCTCGAGTTCGGCGTGTGGCGACTGCTCCTCAATGATCTTATGCTTGCTGCCTGCGAATAGATAAACAGATTTCGTTATGGACAATCGCTCTGCGGGATGCTGGATGATTCTTACCTGTAAGCGTGGCATTGCCAGCTAGAGTCAGATTAAAGTCGGACTTGGCACGCGGCAGTGAGTTCTGTGCATAGTGCGCTGATCCGGCGCCGCCTGTGCTCAGGTTCTCCCGCTCGTGCAGCGTACGCATATCTCCATAGGGAGCATCAATGCTGCGCGACTTTTTCAACTGGGCGCCGTGTCCATGCTGCTGTAGCTGTTCGTCATCCGCGTCTTTAATGCGTTCCTGCAAATGAAAGCAGTTTTAATGAAGCAGCTCATTGTGGATGCAGCCAGGCAGGGAAGCAGCTCCGCGACTCACCAGACGTCTTGTGGTGCTGTAACCGCCGGCTTCGTATGCGGTCGGCGGTATCACCTCGCGAGATGCGGCAATTTCCTGCCAATTTTCCAAATTGCTGTCAATTACGGTCTTGCCCGTGCTGTGGTAAGCCATCCAGTGTTTGGCTATGGAACACTGTCGCTCCAGTACGAATCCATAGCGACGGCGCTCCTGTGTCATGGCCTGTTAACGCATGGATACCTTGGATTAGAAACGGAAGAAGACCTAAGCAATAACAAACCTACGTTCTTGTAACTCTGATCGCAGAACACATCGAGCTTCTTTTTCTGATCCTCCAGCAGTTGCAAACTCTGTGAAGAAAAACACGAGAATCAGCATATTGCACAATATATTTTCAGGTGAGTAAAGACGCACCCTCAACTCCTTTTCGGTATTCTCGGGCGTAGCCTTCTTCTTGCGCTGCTTTTTCATTGTGGACACCGCCTTCTGGTAGCTCTCCATGCGCACCTTGTGCTGCTGCATGAACTTCTTTTGCTCATGTTGCACCACCTTTGTGTCCTTTTCCAGGTTTGTCTCCAATGGCACCAGCAGATCCACATAGAATGCCTTCAGCTGTGTGTGCAAAAAAAAAAAGAAGAGATAGTTAGCCAAAACATTGGCAGGATTCCCTTCCCCCTTAGCTTACGCACAATATTCATCTGCTGCTCCTGTATCTCCTTGTTCACATTCACCACGCTCATCAAAGCCGAACCTGCAATTGGAAAAAGCGAGTAAAAGATCTCTTTCCAATTCTCTTTCGCCCCCTCTTTCCGCCGTCTTACCAATATCGCCCGTTCCGCTTTGCTGCGCGTTCATCGCAATCTTGGCCAATGCTTCATTGAATAGGCGCGAGGCAGTTGCAGCACCTGTTGCACGTAGAGCCACAAATGGTGTTGCAAATTAGTGTTGCCATATCGTATTTAGTATTTAGTATTTTTGTATATTTAAATAGGCTGCCAGTGATGCTTACCGTGCAACGCCTTCAGGTAACTTTTGCCCGCAGCGATAAGTTGCCGCGCACCCGGATTGAATCTATCGAGTATATTCTGCAATTGTATCGATAAATTAACGTGATTAATTCAAATGCTTATGCGATCCTGAACGATAATTAGGCATAATAATTATCGATTATAATTAATGAGCGACAAATCCCGCTCTCTCCTTCTCTCTCTCTCTCTCTCGCTTCGCTTTCAGTTGCATTACTTTCCCCTCGAGCGGCGTTTCCCGCCCATTTGGCGTTTTAAAGTTTTCACGTCATGCGCATGCTTGGCCAGAGTAAAAGCCTAAACCATTTGGTTGTGTAAGCCCCGTTGTGGTCGGCCACAAGCATTCATCCCATCCACATCTGCATACCTCATTAGTTCCACAATCCCCACCTGCACCTGCACACTGCTGACTTTCGTTGGGTCTGGCGGTGGCTTAATAAGTGATTTGCTAAATGGAAAGCCTTCCTGCCGTGCCGTAACACCAGGCAGACGGATTAAAGTCATCTTACGGATCATGCTTGTGGGGATTATGAATTGCATGCGATAATACTAATTGAAAGTTAAATTTCTGCTTACGAAATACTCTCAGATCAATGACAAGTTGCGGAGTCACGTAAGTCAAATGCCGCAATTACTAATTCATTAGAATTACAACTGCATTTGAATACAATGCTGGGGCGGGGATTATTCGATTTACAGATGATGTCAACTCGAAACGGAAACAAACTATTTTTAAACCTTCTTGCAACATAAAACTGGCTACCAGGAGTGCGTACTAGGCTTGATCGTCTTTGCCTAATAAACGATTAAACGTGCTCCACGGGAACCTTCATGTATTTGATGATGATGCACTGGCGATGACATCAGTAGCGTCTTCAGCCTGATGTTAGCATACTCTGCTCATATTTTAGGAGGGAGTTCATGATGTATAAATAACAATAAAGCATGGGTGCACACTGTAGCCCTTTGAGCTGTAAGTTGTAGCTTTAAATATTGCTTAAAAATCAAATTGAAAAATCAATTTACCTGTTTACAGAAAGCGCTGGGCGTGGCAGCTAAAATTTAAAGCAAATTCGATATACGTAACATCTAGAGCAAGCTTCTAGCCAAATTTAAGGTTTCTAACTCTTGAGGCAACCGGGATCCCACAGACAGACAGTGCTAAATCAACTCGGCTGCAGCTCAAAAATATTGCTAGTACCTCCACCTGCCTGTTACATAATTTGCACACAGTTAATATACCCCATCCTGACCTTACACAGCTCGCACACGCACATACTAATCACTTGGCGATTACGGGCGTGTCTGAGTGGGTGACTCACAAAGCCTGCCACTGTCCCTACACTGGAGACGAGGGAGCGCAGGGTGCTAGCTGCCTCTTTCGAACCTGTTCGAGTAAAAATTTGAACAAACAAACAATTTTGCTTAAAGATCATTTCCGCGCGCCAAAAGCTAACAAGGCCTGCCTCCAAAGCACTCACGACTCACGAATACAAAGAGTGTGAGTGCGAGAGCGGGTACTCACACTGAAATAAAAACAATTAGCAACAATGTGTCGAAAATCAGACAGAAAGGCGAGCAATGCGCGACATTCCTTCCCGAAAACAAGTCTAGTTTCTGTACTCCCATGGGAGAACAATGGGTGCCAAATATTTTGTGAGAGTATCTAGAAAAAGGTATATATCAAATTGGCAAATAACATGGAAATATTTCTGTTGATTACTAACCAAATTTATTGGTTGCAATGCAAGGCATCAAGGCGTGGGAATGAATGAATGAATGCACTCCAATTCAAAACTCACTCGAGTCTCGGACGAATAACTTCAAGGTCGTGCGCGCTGGTTTATATGATTCCCCATCGAGCGATGATGCGAGTGTTTGCCTTAGTGATTTGGTTCAAGTGGCAGCTTATCGCAGCTTCGTACTCGATTCGTAAAATGTTTAATTTATATTCGCTTTGGATTGTTTAATTAGTTCGTCGAGTGTCAGCCCTGAGTTGGACTCAGACTACAGATCGTGCGCTACTTGAAGCCAGATTGCAATCACATTTAAATAGAATTGTCTGCAGTTTGCCTCAATGTGTGGCACGTTGCGCAGGCTCTGCACTTTTAATTTTGCTAATTATTTCCAACTAATCCAACTAATTGCAATTTCCATATCATTTTCTTTACTGCCACTTTAAGCCGCACCTTGTCACCACCCTCGTAGTTTTGTTTCACCGCTGACGCAACAATTATCGCGCACGCAAATCGCTTTGGTCGAGCGTTTAACCCAAATAAACTGAGTGGCTGCTCCCAGCAGTTGCCTTTAATCGCAGCTTAGGCACTTGTAATGCTATACCCTGTTAGCATGGGCTGGGAAGAGTGTCTACTGCATATTCACATGCAATGAGAGTGAGCCAGAGCCTATGGTATAGCGTGGGTTTTGCTCATATTCCCGTCTACTGCGCAATTCCGTCGGTTTTAATTAAAAATTGTAGAATACCCTTTCTCAAGCCACTTGCAAAAACCGTTGCTAATACTTACTATTTCTTATCATATCTTATGTCTGTCTGGATACCATAAATTCGTACATTTCCATAGAGATCTGGCCTGTAAGGTATAAAAATATGCTAGCAAACCCTCTACACCTCTGTTTGTAGCACAAAAATTCCTGCACCTCTGGCATAACTTTAGAGTTAGCCAAGAGCAGCAGCAACACCGACAGCGACCATGACTAAACGTTAACAACACTTGGGCGGAGGCAACAAGGCGCAACCCGTGCCCCTACTGCGTCGCCTCTTCACACGACTTGGCCGCGCGCAGAGTCCATGAAATATGTTGGTAAATTGCACGAGAATCAGTCGACACATTCGAATCATGAGGCTTCCCTCGGGCCTGGCCCCCGCCCCGTCGTTTCTCACTCTCTCCTGCGTTCGTCGACCCAGTTCCATTTGGCCCAGTCTGATGCGACACCGTTGCCTCTGCCCACTCTCGCCCACTACCTGCTCTCTAATGCAGCACCAGCAGCAGCAGCAGCCTTAGAAGTGCCACATTGCTTCTACCTTCGCGACGTCCGTCTCGACCAAGATCTCTGCTGCAGTTCCACCTCCCGACTCTGTCCTTGGTAAGTGGCTCGATTTGCTATTGTTTTCAGTGCTTCTCTCTTTCTCTCTCTCTCTCCCTCTATCTCTCTTAATTTCTCTTTTCGTTCTGCTGCGCTGCTTTTGAGTGGCTTCATCCGCAGCCCAGTCGCACATCTGTCTAGGAGAAGCTTAGCTTCGATTCCGCTTGGAATGCAAAATCTCAGAGAGTGGAGAAGCGGAAGGGAAAGGGAATGCCCAATCGAGAATATTACAACCAGTTCATTGATAATTTGAACCACTTAAGATCCTTCGTTTGATCACGCTCTATAAAACCCATTAGAAAGCTCCCCAAATTGGCAAACAGAAAGGTTTCCAGTTTCAACTCTTCCAACACGTTTAGAACTCTCCTCTTTGAAGTCTGAATTTACGATGATTTATCTGGTTTTGCATAATGCCCCACTCGCATTTAATTGCCGCAAAAGACAGGCTAGTTAGCCTGAACAGCCTGACATAAGACAGAGATAAATCGCGCGGGAATTAAATATATAATCACAAAGAAATGAGTTATATATGCGCATAAATGAGGAAGTTATTTGATTAATACGCGCGCGCGCGGCAATTCAATTATTCCGGCATCATGATGCATGTGCAGGTATATTGACACGTTTCCATGTTTGGCCCGGCTTGCAGACTCCAAGCGAATATGCTACTCCCAAACAGGTTCGTTTCCTGAGTCTTTCCACGAAATTTGTCACAATAATTAAATAAGTTTTTCGCGACGAAAACAAAAAAACAAAAACAAAAGCAAAATGCAAATGTTGTTCGAGTCAAGAAATGCAACCATGTGCAACACGTATACACACACACACACACACAGTCAAGTAGAAAAATTTCCGCAATTTTCAAAGTGGAAAACCGCGAAAAACAAGAAAAGACAAACAAAAAAAGGTTGCAAGTTGTGAAAACTTAAAGTTGCATAATGAAATAGATGCGCGAATTGTTCAACGCCCGAGCCGAGACTCGAAACTCCCCCCGCCCCCCTGACCCACGACTCTTCTCACTCTCGCTCTCTGTACCCCCTCCCCCCTCCTGGCAGATGCCACAAAAGAAAGCTAAAAACTTGGCAGAGTCTATCCGACTCTTTTTGGCCCACCATCGTTGTGGCAAGTTGCCAGTAGCCAGTTGCAACGTGTGGCACAGTCGCAATTGAACTTGTTGGTGCGGTTTCTCGTACCGTTCGTTATGTGACCGACCGTCGAAACAGTTCATAGAAAGAGTAAATAATAAACTACACAAAAGCAATAAGCAAAGAAATCCTATGCCTCTCGGTGTCAGATCGTGACCAAACTTGGCTTTTTGGCCACCGAAATTCGCTTTCTAACGGTTGAAACGGGTGATTCGCTTGCAAATCTGCATAAAGTCAACCATATGAGCTGTAAATATTTTTATGCTTTATGCATATATTTACATTTTGAATGAGCAACTATAAAACCAAAATTTTTGCATGAAAAGCAAAAATTACAAAAATGTTGCACTACGATCTTTAGCTCGAAAGTTGAACGAATTCTTAAAACATTCCACGAGTTCATTGACAATGCCCTCTAAACTATCTGATTTATAGTTTTTAAGTGATATAATGAATTCCTGTTGTAATACTCGTAAAAAACTCGTAGGCCCACAGCAAACTTTCTTAAAAATTACTACTGCATTTACTGCAATAAATCGCTTTTGACTCTTTTGATATCATTAAGGTAGCTAAGATAATACGAAATTGGTCGTACAACGCCTAATAGAAATGGCCTTCACGCCGTTCGCATGTCATACTATTCCGAGCTGCCTATTACATAAGAAAATTAACTTACTGACTCAGCTGGGGTGTAAATTATTTTGCTAGATTTAATTTCGATTCAAACTTGAACATAATGAGTTGTACGTATGCAGCCTTGACCTAAGTAAAAATAAGTATAATATCTTTGGCTTTATATTACTGGAGGGTTTTGGAAATTTGTACTTTCAATGTAGAAACAATTTAGTGACGGTATAGTGAAGAAAATTCCATATTTCAGCACAATCTGTTGGTTCTTGACAAAGTTGTGGGTTGGCAGTGCTGCCAATTCCGCTTTTTTCCCCGCCAAATTTGGCTGTTTTTGAAGGTCAAAAATTTAAGGATTTTATTTATATTCAGTTAGCTTTTGTTCGCGTTTTGTATTTTTTACAAATGATTTAAAATTATATATATATTTTGGCGATCATTTTCCAATTTGTTGCTTAATTTTCATTTTTAGATTTTCTAATTTTAGTTTTTTCTTTAGCTTTTTCCGGCTTTTTGTGCAATTTTTGTTTGACGTGTTTATTCAATGTTGCTCGTCATGAACAGTTTTTTACCCTAAGGTAGCTCTGCTTGGAAGTCGCTTGCAGTATCGGAAACATCGACCATCGAAGCTCTAACCTGCGGCATGCATTTCTTTCTTCTTTTACTTAGCCTAAGTAGATACTTTTCAACATTGTTTAAATGTTTTTCTTTTTTTCTTGGGCTTCCGCACGTCTCGCTTGTGGCACTGTTTGCGCACGCTTGCAGAAGGGCCATAAAAAAGTCCATTTGAATTTCTTTATTACCACTTAAGCTACTTGAAACTAGCACAGCAGAAGGCAGAGAGAGATAAATAGAGATAGAGAGAGAGAGAGAGAGAATGAGAGAAACGAGACCGCAAACTTACCCTATAAACGCCATCGACAAGTTTTGTAATTTCTTCGGCCTCCATTGTTATTGTTATTGTTGAGCCCTATCTACGGCTGATCGGATGCGGGATGTACGCTATGTAGGTTCACTGTTGCCTTATCTCGAGTAGACGAGTCGAAGACGACGAGCAGGGGGGGCAGGGCAGGTGCGAAGGCAACCAGTAGCTGCTGCAGCAGGTAGCCAGATACGGTTTGAGATTCACTTTCAGCTGCAGCGCGCGCCCAGTTTCAGCAGCGAACTGGAATCGAACACGAATTTAAAGTTGCACTGTATTTTCACTTTCTAAAGTGGCACGCTCACACACACTCAACACACACACACACGCGCACGCACCAAAAAAGACGTTGAACCGGGTCGGAATGTACCGGGTTTGTTTGTAACTTTGACTTTCGGCGCAGAATCTTGGAAATCTTGTTTTGTTAGTGTCGTGACTTTCTTTTCGGCAGCCACGTAACGTGGCTAAATTAAATGCGCTAAACGAGGCAACTCGAACTGGCTTTTTTCTTTCCCGCCACTGGCTTTTTTTCCAGCACTGAATCCCTTAGTGATTATGGCAGGCACTGTAAGAATAAGAGCAGAGATAAAGCTAGTTTAGTGAAAGGTTTTTAAGTAAGTATTACTTAGGTAATTAAATATAAAGAGACAAAAAAATTGTAAACCATTTTCTATATATATTTTTCTTTAAATAAACTAAAGAATTCCCAGGGCATTCCTCAGCTCCTTGACAACACGCCGCTGTTTAATCAATATACCAGACTAAACCGACATTGTGCAGTTTCTTGTAGGTCTTAGAGAGTTGCAAACATGAGCAAACTGGACGATTTGCTGGCCAAAAAAAAGACTGTGGTGCCCGTGCTGGACCTAAGTCGCAGCAACATTCAGACCACGGAGGAATTCAAACGCATCATGGAGAAGGTACCCGACTACAAGATGCGTCCGATTAAGGTGCGTGCCGAGGAGATTAAGATACGTGAGAAAGACTATGCCTTTAAGATGCCCAAGAAAGAGATGCGTAAGCTGCTCAAGAGCAACGGCGAAAGGGAGACCTTGTACTCGTATGCAGACCCCGTGCCGGGTGAAATGAAAGATGTAGTGCTAATGGAACTCTGCGCCGTGCCCATCGATTGGAAAATGTTAACCACACTGCGACCCAAGTCCAAGCAGGAGGAAGAGTACTTCAGTCGCATGGTCGAAATGGGTAAACTGGAGCTGAAAACGGAGGCAAGAGATCGACGCGAGTTTGCGCTGAACAATTGCATCAAGAAGATCAAAAATAAGTCGGGCATTGTGGAGACACGCCTCATCACCTGCGACTCGTGCGGCGAGGAAATGTGCTGGGGTAATGCCTATTACACTCTAAACCATTTAACTAGTTTATACAGTTATATATTCCTGCATTTAGGCAAATCATGCGGCGACTTCAACTACGATCTCTATATACGCGTCGAGGCGTCTAAGGTACAGAAGCCCAAGCCGCTGACCAATTTGTCCAACAAAACCAAGCTGAATGGGCGCAAGAAGTCCACACCGGGCGGCGCTAAAATCAAGGTGAAAAAATCTTCTACCAAGCCCGCTTGAATACGTTCCCTACCCAGCTATTTCTTTATAAAGCACGAAGCTCATCATGAATATGTCGCGAATCTTTTAATGGAAAACAGTAGAAATTTTTAACATTTTTTTTTTTGTGATTCCATAAAGTTAACGAGAGAAACTGGAGAACTGCGAAGTTAGGATACCCTTTTTGAAATGATTAATTGCCGAATTCCCATGCAGATTAAAATCTAGATAAAACTTCTCTTGAATATGTCACGAAATATAAATGAGAAGCAGTAGAAATTTTAAAACATATTTAAAACAAGAGCTAAAAGCACCAAAGAAACACGAGGATCTCCGAGAAAAATAAAGATTGCATACCTTTCTTGGAGTTAAAGTTAGTATACGCTTTTTAAAATGATTCACACAACCAAAACTGTATAATTTATCTTTAAAATAAAGATTAAAATCGGTTTATACTTCTTAAGCGGCGAAACTGAGAGTGAATCAAGTCATAATACCTTGCATGCTGGCATTACAGGGTATTCAAGTTACGCCGTGCACGATATGTTCAAAACAAAAAAGAAAACGGCTAAAATATTTAAATTGCCGCTAAACATCGGAGGCAAACAACCATTAAGACAACATAAACAAGTCACAAGTCGAGGCGTTGTGGCCCGCTGTGGCAGGCAACACATTCCCAGTGGCAGACACCCTGCCATGGCGGCCCACACGCTCGCAAGTGTCGCGGTTGTGCAACATTTGTGCAAACCTGTCTCTCTAGCAAGCACTCTCTCTCTCTCTGCCTCTGCCTCTGCCTCTCTCTCTCCCTCTGAGTCTCACTGTCCCATTCTCACAATCAGAATTCATTGGTCGTTGCACAACTTTTGATTACTAATGAGGTTCGAGTGTGGCTTCGCTTCGGTTTCGGTCAACCGATAGCTCTGATTTATGTGGTTTATTTATGGGAATATCTATTCGTGCTGAAATTGAAAATTTACTTTGAATATTAAATTTATTTTACTGGCAGCAAATGGAATTTCAATTGGATTGTCACGTCACGGAAGTTCTCAAATAAGAACTGATCAAGAAATACCCTTTACTATCGTATATATAGATATTTAAGGGATTTTTTGTTAAACTTCTTTGGGTTTTGAAAGGAACATTTGTAGGGAATAACTTGACTTAACTTGAATAGTTCAGTTTTACTCAATAACATCATGATCAGTTCAAAACCCTAGGAAAAGACTGTGGAAACATAAATATCAATAGTTTTGTGTTGATATAAAGTATCGAAATAGCTGTCTAGTGAGCTATTGCTCTATAAATAAATACAGGGTATCAAATTGAATGTCATTACGCTTTCATCGAACGAGTTAGCTCTAGGCCTAAGCCACTTTCGGCGATTACGTGGGCTCGCGTCGAGAGAAAATCAACAAAAAGCGCCACAACGATCGATCGAGTGAAATGATAACAATGAATGAAACACAAAATACACTCACGAATACGAATACGACTACGAATCGGAAATGTTACCAGTCGCAGATGTATTTCAATATTCAAAGATGCAAGTTAGATAAACAATTCCAATGTCTGTGTAAACAAGGCAAGTGAGAGTGAACAAACTGTGTGAGTTTCGGAAATCGAGAAAGAAAGTTGTTTGCCACGCCCCTAGAAGTTCAAACCTGACGTAGCATCAGGCTGCATTCCACACACACACACACACAGCATCCAGCAAGGTTGTCACTCTGCGGTCACCTCTGTGTCAGCCGATACCCTGAGAAGCGTTGTCTCCCACTGCCGATGCCGATGCCGAGATCAGTGAACTGCACTTTATGGGGTGCCTGGTAGCGTTAATTGCGACTCTGCTATGCAAAAACAATGTACGAGTCTATTAAGAACAAGGCTAACTTGGCTTAGCTCGACGCCAACTCTCGGCCAGCTGCAGCTAAAAACTTGCCCCACGATGCGGCCGGCCATGATAAGCGCCGTATCTAATGGAATTCCAATCGCGCAACTGACTATTTCAATAATCATAATCTACCTGCATATATATATATATATAATATACGTTATTTATGCGCACTACGCAGTGGCATATGTCTGGGAGGAAGGCAGCAGCTCATGCAAATCATTTTCGTTGTGTACTCAATTTAATATCTTCTAATGATCTTTGCTGCCAATTGGCAAATAACTAAAGCAGTTATTTAAGATATGTTCGAGTGGACTCCGCTGCAGCTTTCTTTCTGGGCAAATGTCGAGGGAGTAGGGTACTGCAACTGCCTCTTCGGCAGATTCACACAAATTGAAGGCGGCTCTTAGCCACTTTCGCCAAAAGCCAAGTAAAATCGAAGAGCAACAAAGGCAATTTTCCCGACAGCCAACTTGTAGGCGAGATAGAAGATGTAGCTGGCGGTTGGCGATGGGACTGAGGGTGCGAGTGCGACGAGAACGGAGGCTACGTCGCGCAATGGTGCTGGCTCTGGGGCAGTGAATCCTGCTAAGATTGGAGCTGGGAAAAAGGCTGGAGTTGTGGATGCGACTGGCTGAGAAGCTTGCAGAGTCTATGATTGATACTGGGCATGGGATAAGGATCGCGAGTGGAGCGAATGCGAATATCGGGGTAGAGATTGAGGATGGGCCGGAGACTCTGGACGGGGTTGGCGCCGAGACTAAAACTGCGTATGAGCCCGCTGTTGGCTCTGGTGCAGGGGATGTGCCTAAACCGAAGCTGCTGCTCGGGCCTTGACTGGTGATGATGCTGCGTCTTAGCCAGCTTCGGAGGCTGTTATTATCAAATGCTCATCATTAACATTTGCCGTAACTGACTGAGCAGAGATCTCGGCGTGACGATCAAATTGCAGCAGATGTGAACGCGTGTGTGAGCACAAAAACTTGTTGCTTGCTGCTTGTGAAAATGAAATCAAATGGAGGAGCGACGCGAAGATTGCGGGCCGCAGGGGGCGCTTGAAGACGCAAGACTGAAGCACTGAAGATTGCTGCAGACAATGCACAGACATGGGCAAATTGCCGGCAGATACGTTTGCAAATGAGGCTTAGACATAACAGAAAAACAACTTGAACAACAGCAAAACAATAACCCAATGCAAATTGAGGGGCAACGAGTCGAATTCGCCGCGGCGAGGCGAATTATTGACAGTGAAAGTAAAAGTTAAAATTATTTTCTTTTGGACTGTCGAACCGCACTCGAAGGGAGGCAGGCTGAGCTGGGAGCGGGAAGGGAGATCAGCACATTCCTGCCTGTTGTTGTTGCTCTTGGTTAACTGTAGCAATGGATGCCAATTGGTTGATTTAACACAATGCGCATAAATTGCAATCAGCCGATGTTGGCTGAGCTGCAAAAAAAATCAATTTACGGGACTGAATATTTGAATGAATTTTACAAGCGTAAACTTATTTAAACAGTGCGGAAAAATATTTAATAACAATCATTAAATAAAATACTAAGCCAATATATAAATACTATCGATTGTTAAAAAATATTTAATAACAATCGATGTATTAAATAAAATACTAAGCCAATATATAAATACTATCGATTGTTGAAAAATATTTAACAGCAATCGTTGCATTAAAAAAATCAAATCAATAAATAAATATGATCGATTGTTGGATAATATTTAAAAGCAATCGTTACATTAAATAAAAATACTAAGCCAATATATAAATAATATTGATTGCTAACAAATATTTAACAGCAATCGTTGCATTAGAAAAATCAAATCAATAAATAAATATTATCGATTGTTGGAAAATATTTAAAAGCAATCGCTGCATTAAACAAAATACCAAACAATATATAAATACTATCGATTGCTTTGCAGCACTAACGCTTAAGCATTAGCAAGTTTATGTTTAGCAGGTAATCTGGCTTGCTGCGAATTCCAGGGTATCTGCAAGTCGCACAACAGCATGACAGAGTCGACGTCTGCGTTCTATTAACCCACTGGCGCAGCTGCTGCCTGCAATTGGCCACACCTCAGCAGCACCGCCTCGTAGCCGGACCCGATGATCGTGACTTCATTTGGCAGCGTTGCGCACGTAGTTGCCGCATTTCTGGAATCTCTGAAAGCTGTGTTGCCTGTTGCTGTTGTTGAGAGCGCAGTCGTCATAAATTAGGTGCAGATGGCATCTCAAAGTGCTGTGCCGTCTTCAACTGCAATTTACTGGCGACACCATAACGTGGAGTGGGTGGGACTGACTGGTATCCAAGTCGTAGAGAGGCCAAGAAAAAAGCAGTTCAATTATACCAAAGCGATTAGCAACATGCGCGGAGGCCAAGGAAATAGTTTGCGTATAATGCGTATATAGGAATGCTGCAAACCACCGCAGCATACCCTAGACTTGTGCAAGTCTCTCGGGGAATTGGCAAATCCTAATAAATGATCACATACCATACATAAATTCAAGTACAGAACAATTCAAATAAGAGAGAATTATTGAATGACTGCGTCAGCCTCAAGGAATGCGACCTTGAGCTGTCGTCGTCGTCGTCGCCGCAGTCGGTGGCGGCGGTTGTCGTGACGATGAAGCTGAAGCTGAAGCCACAAGCCAAGCCGGGGCGAACAACAACAATAGCAGCAGCAGCGAGTACGAGCGAGAGGCAAGTGCGCAAAGAGTGCCGACAATAAAAAGAAAAAAAAAATACCAACTCAAAGGAACTGGGAAAGAAATCTCTGTAAGCTGAAATCAGAGATCAGAAAATAGCGCGACTCTTGTGTACAATAAAACACGTTTGACGAACGCTTTGATGGAGATGAAGATTGAATATCTGTCAGATAGAGATACAGATACAAATACAAATACATATACAGACACAGGCCCAAGACCCAAGAGCCGCAAGCGCTGCTCACACAATGTGGCAACCACAACAACAAAGACACGTTCACTTTTATTTGCTGCATTGCAGGCACAACAACAACGGCAACGGCAGCAACAACACGACGCAAATGGCACAACGAGCCAAATAACAAAGATCAAACGACGTAGCAGACATAAAACAGCAGAACCCCAACAACAACAAAATTAAATACCCGGCATAGTACACATTTGTACATACCCTGGGCGCGCTTGATTCAATTGGCTAACAAAGAATTTCATAGCTCAGCTCATGAAACCACCTGAGCACGCCATTAGCTATGAAATGCGGCGAGAACTCATGAACATTCATAATTCCTACACGCCTAATGAATACTGAAATGCGTGTGCAACTGACATAACCTTTTCGAGGAAGTTATTAAAGTTCGAAGCGTGTTGTAAGACCTTGAGAGCTTAATGTGCAATCGAAAAAGAAGATGCTATAAGAAAACAGCTATAAAATATTGTAATTTGAAAAATATATGCATATAATGTTCGTCTATGCGCATGTTGAAGCAATTAAACTATATATAATAGGCTAAGATGTCTACAGAGTATTATAATTGACAATTTGTATAAAAATGTTAATATATCTAGGAATTCCTTTACTATTTTCATGTTTTCTTATGTAGATTTGACAAGTATTGTAAGACATATAGCTTATATTTGCATTAGTCTCGCTAAACTCTTTCCCCCATTTCTCAATTCCTAACTGCCAAACTGCGATGTCAATGAACCGTCGACTTAATTATGCGTCAGCAGACCCAATTACATAGTTAAACAAATATTGAAAACCTTTTGGCAGAACTGGACTAGGCCCGATTAAAACCAAAGTCGCTGAAGCTTGAGTAATTCTTGGCGGCGATAGATTTGAGAAATTCAGCACAGTTACAATGCGAAAAACCAGTTTTTAAAAACGGTCTCTAACAATTTCAATCATTTTGGCCAATGAAATTCGGAACAGTTGAAAACCAGTTTCGCGTTTTGCATATATTATATACTCGCATATCCAAGAACCCAATAGTTTCTTATTGTTTATTTAACGTTGCCAATTTATCAATCTGGAAGATATGCGGGAATTTCTCTTTATCCTATCTATCGAAAAAGGTTTAAATTTCTTAAGAAATTTATGTAAATTGAAATCACATATACCACATGTGGACATGCGGCAAAGAATCAGTAAACTGTGTCGCCGTTAAATGTCATGTAAAACGAGCAATTAGACTGAAAAAACAAAAGACTTAGGCAACAAACTTGGCGCGCAATTACTGCTACGTGCGGCGAGTGGTGAGACGGAGTGTGTGGGTAGCAAAACAACAAACAGAGCAATCATACGCCACGTTGGGCTGCCTGCTACTTGTTAAGAGCAGTCAATAAACTGACGGAAATGCGAGGCAAAGAGAACGTCAAAGGGGCCAGGCAAAAACAAAAGATTCAGGCAGCGAACGTGTATTCATAATTAGCTACTGGACGAGAGAAAACCCCCCAAGTCAAAACCGAAATCTCAAGCTCGAATAAAGATATACGAAATATAGTTATATACTCTTTTTCCTTTTTTTTTTTTTTTTTTTTTTTTTCAATGCACAGGTAAAAGCGAGCAGAGTTATTGAAGTTGATGAGCCGAGATGGGATGAGGCTGAAGTTTTGCTATGGTATACCCGCATTTAATTAGCCATTTTCACACATTTCACTTTCAACAAGCTGCCAAATTGTCGAAAATGTCTGTGCGCCGAGACGATTTCTTCAATGAAACGCAAAAACGCCATTAACAACGGTCAAGCAGCGTAGGTTGGGGTTGACAAGCATCTCGGCGGTCTCTCTATCTGCATTTGTATCTCCATCTCCCCCATGCCCCTCTCCTCGTTGTACCCCTCGGCCATTGTATCTAGCGCTTCCTCTGTCGGCGCAATTCACTTTCAAGTGGCCGAGGTAGTTTCTTTTTTTCCCTCCTACCTCCTCTGCCTCTTTGGCCTAAGCTAATTGAAAATTTCCCATTGCATTGAACTTGAAAGCACTGACAATTTCCCAGCTGGCACTGGGCAAAAGTTGGCAAAATTTCCACAATTTACGACCATGAGTGCCCACAAATTTTGTCCAAAACGACTGACTGAAAGCTGAAACCCGCATATCATTGCTGTAAATATGAGCAGAGTTATAAATAGATGAAAAAAAAATGCGAGTACACATACCCGGAGACGTAACCGTTGATGAGCTCAGCTCATCCCGACTGGCAATTATTAATGATGGATTTGCGAGAGTTGAGGTAAACTTCAAATCGAACTATAGTAAATTATAATAACTGCCTTATATAATACAGTTTATACTGGCTGCAACCCTGTGTCGCTTGTGAAAGTTGATGCCAACAATCGAAATCTTATGCGAAATTCTAAACAATGACATGTTTGCACACGCATAAACCTGCTCAACGAACTTTTACTTTCCTGCAAAGTGAATGTACAGCGAAAAGATGATCTTAACTGGCCTGTTAGGATACTTGTGCGAATCTGCATAGTATCTTTCTCTTCCTTCTCGCTGCCTCTCTCTCTCTCTCTCTCTCTCTCTCGCTGCCACTGAAGACAACGACCCAAACTGACGTCGCATTCAATTGCCAACAGCAGCGCAAATGGACCATAATCAGTCCGGAGTCCACACTCCGATTCGTTGGGTTATTAGCCAGTTAATAGACAAAACGCCGATTAAATCAAATGGAGATTTATCTCGCCATGGCAAATTGCAGTTAAGTTATACAACAAGCTGGGGAAACTTGTGGATTGCCGACACGATACCCTATAGGCGAGATACCCACTCTTCTGGTCTCTTTCACTATCACCTCTCTTTATTCCGAGAATATCGAGAGATCTTTTCACTTTTTATTAATTACGTTGCGTTCCAATAACTAAATCAATTGACGTTGGCCGAAAACGTATTCCAATTGCCTGAAAAAAGTTGTCAAATTGTTGTTTTGCTCTTGTTGTTGTTGTTCATTGTGGCTCCGAAACGAGTTTTGTGATTGCCTCAAGACATTCGCAATTTACTTGGATTTGAACTGCGCTTGGTCCAATTACAATGGTACAAGCTCTATGCATAGTAAGGTTTTCCCTCTTTGTTGCAATTTGAAATCGAAAGTTTCTCGAATCAATTGCAAAGAATGTCTAGCCGGTCTAGGTGGCCAAGCACCTGTAGCCGTTACTTTTGACATTCTTTTTGTAGCAATTTCATTATTGTCCAACTTGAGATCGGGTATACCAAAACTTCGAAATTTGTTTGTTAGAGAACCAAACGCACATTTTTCGCATCTAATGGGGTGGCAGGCCCACTTTGACTTATCACGCACCTGTCGACCCACATTCATATCGTCTCTTTGTATCTCCATTTGCCTTGAGCTCTTTTTCAGCTAAAATCAAAGCGAAAACGTACATATCTTTTGCAAACGAGAGTTCACACCGAAAAAGCTTACGCCTTGCTGCATTGCAAAAGTTAATTGAGTTTTCAGTGATTTATTTGTGCCGCGCATTGCGAGCACTGACCGCACACGTGCCCTCGTCTGACCAAGCGAGCGGCCCAGGCGGCAACCCAACCCAGCAAATGGCAGCGGGTAAATTTGTGCCAAATTCAATGCAAATCGCATTAAGCAAAACGTAGCAGAAGGAAAACAATGAAATATCCAGATAATTTGTAACAGTTTCGCTGTGCATCGAATTGAATATCGTGCACTTTGCGATCAATATCGGTGTTTTATTTAAAATAATTATCTACTAAATTTCGATTAATTTATTTTAACAATTGTGTATCGACTTGCATGTTTCGGTATTTTATTTAAAATATAAACATATTTCGATTAATTATTTTAAAATTGTATATCGATTTGTATGTTTTAGTATTTTATTTAAAAGTAAACATAATTCGATTCATTTATTTTTAAAATTGTATATCGCATACATATCGATATTTAAAATATAAAAATACTTCGATTAATTATTTTAAAATTCTATCTCGATTTGTATGTTTTAGTATTTTATTTAAAATTAAACATAATTCGATTCATTTATTTTTAAAATTGTATATCGCATACATATCGATTTTGGTATTTTACGTTATTCGATTTGCCAGCAAGTTTTTAAATACCTTGCTTTGCTCATGCTGTGCGCTGCATACCAATTGCGACTTTGATTATGCGAATTTCGATTTCGATTTCGAATTACGGGCAATAGAATCCCATGCGCTGCGATAGAATCCATACGCGTCGAACAACTTTCAATGCAAATGGCGCCACTCGTAAATAGCGCCGCGAACTGGTTACCGTTACAAGGCATTGCTCTGCTCCAAAGGTGCAGCCAGTCCCAATCGCCGCACAGCCGGCGGGGTAAGTGCGGCTAGCGACCTGCTATATCTTTCAGTTAGCGTGGCTGCCGTCGTGCGGACGGTGTAAAAATGTGGTTAATGTCTTGTCGTTGTTCGTGTTACCGTCGGTTAAGGTAACTTATGCACTTGTGCATTTTCCTAATTAAGTCAAATGCGCATGCGGCATACTTATGCCGGAATTTATGCAGAGGGCGACAGGTGAGCGGAGTAGATGTTACCTTGAAGCCACAGAGAAAATCGTTGTTTTGCTTCCCCAATGTGCCATAACTTTTGCCAGAGTTGTCGGAATCAATTCCCGATGTGACTGGCAGCGATTGCTCTCTGAGCAGCATTTAGGGAAAACACACTCGACAAATGCAATTTCCAACCCCATTTTCATTTTCACTGCCAGCCCGTCGTCGGCGTCGTCGAGTGGCCAAAGTCGTCGTAGCTGAATCTGACTGCAAACCTGGCCAAAATGCTGATCAACTTGTTTGCAGCGCCTACAGCGGCCAACGCAAAAAAAGTGAATGGACCCAGCAGGCGGGGGTAGGGGAACGAGGAAGGAGCCAGTCGCTACCAGTACCACTAACAGCTAGAGGAGTCAAGGAGAGAGAGAGGGGGGGGAGAGCGTTTGTCGCTTTAACAATTTGGCTAAAGTTTAATAAACTTTATGAAATGCTGCCGCGAGTGGGAAATGCAGTCGGGCCACGGCGACGGCAGCTTGGTGCCAACGACTTCAATTTTAGTGACAATGACGTAGACATGGCCATGGACGAGGTACGCGCGAGTAGGTGGGCAGGGAAAACCGATTAGACAGGAAGCGCATCATTAGAAAGTCGATGCGTGCCGCTGGGACTGAACTCGAAGATTGCCCAAAGCACTGGCGCCATCTGCAGTCGAATCCCGATCTAAAGAAGCCACACACAATGCGGGCGTGCAGAGAAAGTGTGCAGGAAGGAATGAAGCCGAGCCGGGTAATAACATGTTGTTGGGTGCCAAGCAGCCAATCCCCGACAGCAGCTCGAAATTGTATCTAATGACCAATGTGTTTCAGAATCCAATGCTGATTAATCGCGCACAGGAATGTGGTCCACGTAATTGGCAGATACCAGGAGCCAGCAACCGCAAGCTGCTGCTCCATGGCATGGGAGGAGACTAGAGAAATGAACTGATAAGCGCATAATTAACAGGCACACTGCGGCGGCAGCAATCTAACCCAATCCCCCCCCCCACACGCCTCCTCTGGGCCATGCACAAGCGGGCCATAACTGGTCAAGAGACTCTTGCGAAAGTGCTGCAAAAATGTAAAAATATTTTTAAGGCGTGTTGCCGCTTTTTGCTGCTGCCTGCCGTTCGCATTGTTGTTGCTGTTGTTGGCCGATTTCAATAGATATTCGTCTTTAATGACTTTTTGGCCACATGCTACGGGCCAGGCTAATGGCTTTGCCTTTTGCCTTTTGTTCTGCCAAAGAATTGGCAGCTTATGTTGCGTCTTAAGTGGCAAAAAAGCACCGCTAGCCCCTTGGCGCATAATGAACTACAGCTAGACGGGTACACACAGGCTACACACCTGTCCAACAAATCTCTCCCCCCGCGCTCCCAAAATGGGTCAGAGTGCACGCGCAGACACACATGCTAAGCGTGTCCAATTAGCAAGACATGAATTTCTAATCGGAATTGGGGAGATTGGGGCGGCGGTCTCTCACACTTTTTACCTTATAGACTGTGTACAAATTTAACTTAAAGTTAATCCATCTCAGAGATTCCCTATAAATCACGCAATTATTTATGTTTCCTCTTGATAAATTACGATATCAAAAATTATATTGTTTTTTGCCAATCACGAATTCCGAAAACAGGCTTGGAGCCAAATCAACATTAAAAAAAAAAAAAAAAACAAAACTACGCAGCAACTCGTTAAATAAATGAGAACAAGCAAGTACAGCATGAAAAAAACAGAAAAAAAAACAATCAACATACACAACAACAGCGAGGGATACCTCGTACACACCTGCAAGCCCGCAGATGAAGCAAAGAAAGAGACAAAATAAAGTAAAAAGAGTTCAATGCACGCAAATCGGATTAAATAAGAAATTAAGTAATACCCCGTGTAGATAGATAGGTAGTTCGGGTAGGCAGCGGTTCAGGTCGGTTGGTAGAACCTGTAATTGGCGAAATGCAAACGGAAAACAAAACGAACAGAACTGGGCGTACGGAATGCAAAAAGGAAGTGCAAAAGCAGGAAACAATCGTTAGAAAGGTAGGGCATCTGTGTAGTTGAGTTGTCTTCACAGCCACAATATGTATGTCAATGATTTTCAATCAGACTCCGATCGAAATGTGCCTCACCTCTTGCTCTCTGCAGGCTTCGCCTGGTTCGTACGTAATCCAATTGCAGCTTCAGTTACGCATGCCAAACAGCTGTTCGCACTTTACACTTGCACCTCTCGCTATTCACAGTTTCGTCGATTGTCGTTTATCGTTTGTCGATTTGTTTTCTTGTCACATGAGGTGGGAGAGAGACAGAGCGGCGAGCGCCGCCTTTCGACCGTTTTTCTACTACAAATGTCAAGACAGAGACGCGCAGGCGTTGCGGGCTCCGCTCGTATATAAATCACTTAAAGCAACAACTGACGCTCTCAACCGTACGCAACGAAGCTCAAAACTGAACTGATGCGACTGTCGTACCACGGCGCCATTCGCCGTGAGAGAAGCAACAAGCTTTCAACGAAAGCTTTGCAAGAGCGCAAGCTTGGTGTGAGCGTAAAGAGTGCTTGAGTTTTGAGTGAGACGCAAAGAGTGGCTCAGTTTTGAGTGGTTTCTGTAGTAGTTTTTATTTGTTTTTTATTCATTGGTTTTTGCTCTATTGCTTTGAGATATACAAAAATGATGAATAAAAACTTTGCAAATTTGAACAATTTTGTTGTTGCAGTTAATGGTTAGTTAGTTCTGTTAACAATTGCATTTTTCTGGACATTAGTTACTCGTAAAAAAAATGAATTTATTGTTAAACAACATATTGAGAAATGCATACGAAAAATAAGAACCGCGCTTATTGTGTGCTGCTCACATATTATAATTATATGCATATGTATATAAACAATATCTAATAATACCAATAATATCAGTTACGATCAGACGTTCTTGACGTTAAGTAAAATGCCTTTGCTTTCTAACTTTTACTTAGTTATGTGAGTAATTCGGTTAAGTTTTACATTTCGTTTTCTCGTTTTTTTTTTAGGACTTTCGTTTCGCATTTTTCAACACTAGTTTGCTTGTATACAACTACAGTTAATAATTGAATGATCGCCCTAGTCCCGACCCATGTCATCCACTGCCAGAGCGCACAACACGTACATCATGCCGGCACTGAGCAATGCCGTAACCGGCACAGTGACTATCCAAGCGTATGCAATGTTCCGGAACAAATGCCAATCGACAGTGCCATCCTCCATGGGAGCAGCCACTGGTTCTTCTAGTTGCTGCTGTTTCTGATGCCCATGCTCGTCTTGCTGCTGCTGCTCCTGCTTTTTCTTCTTGCGACCCGATGCACTCACATGTCCCACGAATACCACCGAACCGACCTTGCAATGAGTTGTCGAAATGGGCAAGCCAATTTTGCTGGCCAGCAGAACGGTGATAGCGGCGCCTATTTCGATAGTGAAGCCACTGCAAGAGTAGAGCATGCTGTTAGGTAGTGCTAGAACGAATTTTTCAATCAAATACTCACGTCGATGAAGTGATCTTGGTAAGATCATTGCCAATGGTCTCGATGACGCGTCGTCCCCACAGCCACAGGCCCACAGAGATGCCGACGCCGCCATAGATAAGTATGTAGATGGGACTCTCGGCCTGCTGCATGACCGAACCCTCGCGATAGATCATATAGAGTGCGATGAGCGGTCCGATGGCATTGCTAACATCATTGCCGCCATGTGCGAAGCTGCCAAAGGTGGCCGTCAGTATCTGCAAAAAGGAGAAAAGCATGGAAATCTCCTGCGTCTCTTCGGCGCTGCTGGCACGACGACCTGCCGCTTGCTTGAACTCATCCTCCTGCTCGTTGAGCGCATCCTTGCTCTCGATCAGCGGCACTTTGCTCGAATTGGGCGACAACGTGGAACTTATCATCAGATCCAAACTGCCACCGCTTTCCACCACCTGCAAATTGTTGTTGGTTGTTGTGCTTTCTTTGGCATTTGCATTCACATTGGCATTGGCGGCGTTGGTATCGCCAGCACCTACACTCGCCACCTGTTGTTGTTGCTGCTGCTGTTGTTGTTCGGTCTGCTTGTGCTCCTCTTTGGCGAAACATTCGGGTAACTTGCGCCTGTTCTGCTGCATCTGCTGCTCATCGATGTAGTTTAAGCTGGTTACGGTCAGATCCGTGTTGTCCAGGCTTGCCTTGCCAAGCAAATCTTCTGCCTTGCGTATTAGCTCCGGATTGATCTTATAATCCTCAGCGGAAGCATTGTTATTTTTCGATGAAAGGCCAAAAGGCGCCAGCTTGAATGTCTTCGGCGAATTGTCACTGAGTGAGACCAGCTCGGTAATTTCGGCAATTGCCGGAAGAGGTTTTCCCTCGCTGACCAGCGACAGGGGACGGCGCTGTTTTTTAGGGCTACCCGAAGGCGAAGATTCTGTGGGTTGGTTTTTGGATATTTAGTAAATGATGCACGGATTGTTTCAAGTTGATTAATAACCTACCCACAGAGTCCTCGAAATTGAACTTGACCGGATTGTGGGCACGTAACTTCTTGGCTATTGTACGCCGCTGCAGCGGCACTACAACCAGTTGCGTCAAGAGCGCCACCAGAAGAGACAGTCCTACGCTGCCCGTTAGCGCTATCCAAGCAGGTATATTATCCATGTAGAGCACTGTGATTCGAGAACATAATGGATACACTGTCCACTTGTATAAGTACACTTTGCTTACATTTGGGCCCGTCCAGTACGACGCTAATGACATTTATGAAAAACGTGACGCCATAGAAGATTGGCAGCGAACGAAAGCCTGCCTTGAGGGGATCCTTGGCGCAGAGAATAAATCGCCGTATGGCCAGAAAGAGTAAAATGCTCACAATACCGCTTAGGACGGGTGAAATAAACCACGAGCCAACAATGGTGCCGAGCGTAGACCACTTCAGACCCTGCATGCCACGTGCCACCAGTGAGAAGCCAATTGTAGAGCCAACAATGCTGTGCGTACCCGAAATGGGCAACTTCAGGAACGTGGCAACCAGTAGCCAAATGGCGCTGCTCGTCAATGCCGCCACACAGCCCAGCATCAGCACCTTTTCGGAGCCCTCATACAGGCTCACCTCGAGTATACCCTTGCGCATCGTGTCCGACACTTTGTAGCCTGCAAAGGGAACCACATTAGTTTTCAGTTCTGTCAATGTGCCCAAAAGTAAACTTACCAATTAAAACGGCACCAGAAACCTCACAGATGGTGGCCAAAATGCAGGCTTGACGTATGGTTAGCACGCCCGAGCCGACGCTGGTGCCAAACGAATTAGCCACATCGTTGGCTCCAATTCCAAAGGCCAAGACAAATGCAATTAGAAAGCCGATTACGACCATCCATAGCAGTTCCGGCGAAAAACTCTCCATACTTGCTTTTAAAACTTCTTCTTGTTGGTTATTCTTATTATTTTTTTTTAGTTAATTATCAAACAATCAAAACCCTTGGCACGCCCTCACTTTATCTTTCTAACGATCTGAACCTAACTCAAATACTATGGTATTCTGTGTGTGTGTGTGTGACTGGATAAATCACTACTGGAAATTTGTTGTGCAGGAAAACAAAACGAGTGCGGTGTGTGTGTGTTGGACAAAAAATATAAAATACAATACACTACTATAATAAATTATACAAGAAAATAATCTTAATTATTAATTGAAAATTCTTTTCAAATATTTTCTAAACAGCCATATTTGCGCTTAGACTTCATTGTTGGTATTTTCATAATGAAAACCGAAGTGCGCTCGCGTTGTGTTGTGTGTGTGTGTGTGTGGTTGGGTGTGTGGAGGGTGTGTCCGAAACTCCCTGTAACACTGTTGATATTTTATAAAAACCCCTAGGGTTATATTTTTGAGCCTCTTCTCTTCTATAACAGCCAAAGCTGATGACTAATTCAGCTGCCTAAAAGTATGTGGAATAAGTTAAGTACGTAAAGACTAACACAGACTAAATTGAATAATAGTAATTATAAGATTAATTAATAATAATAAATTGTGAAATTACACCCGTCGCTCCTTCTACTGCTTCGAAA
Organism: Zaprionus inermis; assembly: GCA_018151445.1. Taxonomy (NCBI): domain Eukaryota; kingdom Metazoa; phylum Arthropoda; class Insecta; order Diptera; family Drosophilidae; genus Zaprionus; species Zaprionus inermis. Next base: position 4,227,146 of record JAECXD010001703.1, on the reverse strand, counting down.
CTTTCTGAACTCCAAACTGCGTTTAATCCTTGCAAAAATCCTTCAACCTGACCTGAATGTTGCCCTGTTCTTGCTTTGTTGTTGTTTGTTGGATTAAGCGCCTTCACCGAATGTGGTTTCTGTTGTTGTTGTTGTTGATTAAGTGGAGTTAGTGTTGTGTTTGTGGTTTCAAAGAAGTTTCTTGTTATGTTGAATAGGAGCCAATGGTAGTCGAGTTGGTAAACTGCAAACAGAAATATGCGAAGCAATTAGAGACGGCTTTGCAGGAATGGCGGGCGTTCTACTTACCTGACGTTTAGGACAGCATAAGTGTTTCCACGTCATAAAGATTATCAACATGTCTGAAAGACAGAAAAGAAAAAACATTAATAACTCATCTTTATATTCTAGATATTTATACAGATTGTCTCGCTGCAGTACACATATTTACAGCTCGGATTTTATTCATATTGTACACAAATAAATAGATCGGAGGTCGAATCGCCAATCATTGTCGAACCAACTCGAACTACCTTCCATGAGGCCTGTGCACTTTTCAATTAAAAAGTTGAATGCAAACATGGCGCATTCATTGTGAAAATTACGACAATTTTTGTAAGTGCCAGCGTATTCCGCCCGTCTCGCTCCCCGACGAGCACGTGTGCCTCCAAAGAATTGTTCAATTGAATTCATGCTCGTAATTGTTTGCTATTATAGAATGTGCATCATCGTGTTATCATTGTCGCAACCCAACGAGTCGAAGCTTAAATCTGTAGATCACATATAGTTTTCATTATCACTAAACAAAAAAGGAGACATTTGCGATTCCAAAAACTATAAATATTCTTAATCAGCATTCTGTTTTATTTTATAGACATCAGATTGTATAATCCAAAAAAAGAAATAACGGCAAATCTATTGCTTTTATTGAGCTCATTTTCAAACATGCTCAGCAGAACCCTGATCTAGCGATTATAATCTGAAACTAATAATGCATCGAATGCAATTGCATCGCCTATTAAACCCAACTTGTTCGAGGCTATAAAAGCATCTGCATCTATATCTAGTACATTCATTGCTAGATCTACGTCAACATGAAGTTTCCCCTAACCATTGTGATGTTACTTTTTGCAATCTTAAAAATGTCTAGTGCAGCAGATCAAACGACCGCGTGGCCAAGTGAGTAACCCAATCTTAACTATGTAGAAGGGAACGTTCATTGAACCTTGCCTGTTTCAGGATATCCAAACAAATGGTGTCGACTTAATATGGGTCCAGTTTTAGGTGGCAGATGCTAGTGAAAATAAATGCAAATCTGAATAATATATTGAATATTTTATATGTATTATTCAACAGAAAAAAACGCCCTAAAAACAATTGAAAGTTACTTCAATTTTGATTTATTTTCAATACAAGTTTAATGCCTTGCAAAATACTCTCAGTACTTACACATTCATTGTATCGATTTCGTATCCCTGCAATTTGAAAATAACGAAAATATGTAGACAAATGGAGACGGCGGCGTAGGCGCCGTTATTAGCGACCTTGACATTGCCAATTTCCAAGAGAAAACTGCATTCAATTCGAGTATATTGATTTAGTCTGCCAAAGGGTGCAAAGCGGACCGAAAGCAGAAGGAGCAAGTGAACTGACTGAAGCGGCGTCCTGTCGACCGCGTCTACCCTGACGGGCAGTCTACCACATGGGGTTGGTTGCTTGCTGTTGTTGCTAAGTTCAAGGTCACGCTTGTGTTTCGCCAAAACACGTTAACTGCCTGTCAGCCAGTCGCCTAAGTGTGCCTGTCAAACTGTGCCCAGTGAAGTGCAATTTGCTTTGAAATCAATACTGTGCTACTGTCTGTGGTGCAACAACAACAACAACGACAACAAAGTAATTAACAGGCACGTGCAACAGCAGCAACGTAGCGAGAGATCTTGAACCAATTAAGCGGAAATTTACCACGAGCAATGAGCAATGCGAAGAAGATCAAAGCAAATTGAAAACGTGTGAAGTATTAGCAGTTTGTCAGACTGAAAGGTATCCTGTAAGAACAGTTAAATTTCCGGGATAGGTTTATTTTTGATACCCCCGTTAGCTCATTCAGCGAGCAGTAATTACTAACTTTGCCACTAGGTCTGATTTATAAACACCTGCCATATAAAGCGTTTTGACTAACAGCTTAATAAAAACTTATTAGCTAAATTTGTATAACGCTCTGTGGGTCAAAAAATTCCCTGCTTGTATTATTTATGATTGCAATAGTCTTTCTTTCTTACTATAATGTTTTCATTCTACTTCTCTGCACCTCACCTAGCATACAACACAGGGTAATAATCCGTTTTCAGTGCTGTCAGCTATTGTGAACCATAAAAAAATAAATAGTTATCGATAAAATATATTAATTTATACAAATTTCATTAAAAAGAATTGGCAATATCGAAAAACAGCGAACAAGCCAACTTAATTTGCAAAAAAAAAAAGCATACCTGCTTCCCGCTATAAAAGCCAGATTTGACGGGAAAAAAGCGGATTCCGCAACACTGTTCGCTATAAAAATACAATACCAATAGCAAAAACAATGCCAACTGCGTGTCAAACTTCCTATTGGAAATCACACACACACATACACTTGCGCGTATTTAAGAAGAATCTACATGTGTACATGGAGTAAAAGGTCAGCTTGGCAACGGCAAAAGCGAAGGTGGAGCTAAAAGCAGAAGCCGAATAAAAGTTGCTGCTCAAGAAATGCGCAGAGAAACAGTTCGAGATGAACAGATGAGCCAGCGATATCCAGATAGATCCAAACATTATTCGTTAGGTGCATAATACCAAAAGACATACACAATATGGATAACTGTACTTGAAGCTGCAATTGAAATGCGATTATAGGTTATGCCGCTTATGGGGGGGTGTCTGTTGTATATATATATATATGTGTGTGTGTGTGACCTTGTTAGGGTTGCAGCGCCTGCCCCATGCCAAGCAAGAGTTTAGTTTATCCATGATATCATAAGAACGTGCAGAAGTTATTGCCTGTTTGCAATCGAACAAATAATACTCTCTCACACACACACACGCACTCACATGCAAACGCACACGTGCGCATACATGCACACATCGCTGCTTGGCGTAAGCGCTGGGAAATAAATATGAATTATATGCGTCTATTTGAATGCGTGTAATTTGCGTGCGTGTGCGCTATACAGTTTTATAGTAACTGCACTGCAGCATCCCATACAGTTTGAGTGTCAGACTTCTGTTGTTTTATACACATTTTTCCCAATATATCTCAAACTTCCAATTGTGCTCTAAAGTTCTTTATTTCAATTGGCAGCATGAAATTCTAATAAGAACCGAGCAGAAGATGACGCAGACTGAGAGGCGCCTATGAATCATCTTACTCTGAGGAAGTGGGTCGGCGTCGGGCGCTGGGGGTGGCCCCTGGGATGACCAACAATGAATTTCGAAAGTGTATAGAAAACACGAGAGGGGACTGGACGTTGTTGTTGCCCAGCAGCTGCGACGAAACGCGAAAACAGCTGCACATGGCAACAGCGCATGTCAAACTGTAGACCATAAGAATGCTTCGTTTCTTTTTTTTTTGCGAATAAGGCAATCTCGAGGTCAGAACTGTACCAGCGGGCAGCATTAGTTTCGTACTTGAATTACATATTTGATATCTACATATATAGAGCAAGAGATCATTGGCAGACACTCGGGTTGGTCTTGCGCCTTTCAATTTCAATTTGTTTATTGATTTTTCGAGGTGTTTATTCTTTTTGTTTCGCCAAAGGTTCAAAACCGTCTCCAACACACGCCTGGAAAATGTTGGCAAATGTGTACAGTGAGCTGAGCTCACACACACACATGTGCATGTATACACACACATAGCTGTCACAAGCACAGACACTCGCAAAAAAGGATACGCATTGTGGAAAAAAAACACGCGGCGCCAGCAGGACTACTCAAGGATACACAGATTATACGCACCCACACACACACACCTACAGTTATTGAGTTCGATTCAGCTGTTCTACTTTAAATAGCATGTTATGACGCATTCAATATGCAGCTTAAAATAACTGTATTCAGTACTCACTTGAATAGCAGCACTTTTTCAAATCTCAATTAATTTGATGAAAAATTGAAGCGTGTCCAAGATGCGCGCACAACTACGACCACCGGCTTGCTGAGAATGACGATATATTTGTATTATCGGTACAGCGATTATCGTTGAAATTCTATCGATTATGCGGCTAACAACTTGCTCCTCCACTTAACAGAAAATGCTCAACTCAAAAGTTGCAGATATCGATTAAATTCATTAGATGTACGTGTTTTGCCCACTTCGCTTTGTTATTCTTTTTGATTACAACAAAAACCAAATCGTGACACTACAAAAACGTTCAGAAAATTTTAAACTAGAAAACTAATTGTGTCGCAATGTTCCACTTTAGTGGCTTCAATATGATGTTCCCGGACGGAGGGCGTAGTTTTCAGGCAACCTACAAATGTTTCTCGGTCTCCATGCTACCGGGAAACGAAAGATCCGATGTAGAAAAGGGCGGAAAAAGTAACTAGCGAAAACAAAAACAACAGATGACTATGTTTAACTATATGTAAATTTGTTTCTCATCCGTCTAGTCATTATGCCGCCCTCGGCTCTGGACACGCTCACTCGTTTGAATGTCGAATATCCAATGCTCTTCAAATTGACCAATAAAAAGAAATCACGAACATCACATGCCGGAGTCTTGGAATTTGTGGCCGATGAAGGCAAATGCTATCTACCATACTGGATGATGGATAATCTTTTGCTGGAGGAGGGAGATATTCTAACCATTGATAGTGTATCGCTGCCCGTGGCAACCTTTTCGAAATTTCAACCGCATAGCACGGATTTTCTGGATATCACCAATCCCAAGGCTGTGCTCGAGAATGCGCTCCGCAATTTTGCATGTCTAACCAAGGGCGATGTGATTGCCATCAAGTATAACAAAAAGGTCTATGAGCTGTGCGTGCTGGAGACTCGACCTGGTAATGCTGTCAGCATTATTGAATGTGATATGAATGTGGAATTCGAGGCGCCAGTTGGCTACAAGGATCACACCGATCAACAGCAGGCAGTCCATGCCGGAGGCCAGGGAGCTGTCGTCGGTGGCACTGAGTTGGCCTCCGGTGCCGGTGGCGCTGTGCTCGAAGAGGTGGTGGAGACCTTCAAGGGATCGGGTGTCCGTTTGGATGGCAAGAAAAAGAAGGATAGTCAATTGGAGACGCCGGTCATGAAAAAGGTGCTACCACGCGGTGTGCCCGACTATGAGTTTCAGTTTGGTTTGCTGCGTTTCGATCGCAGCATTAAGCCCATCTGTGATCGTGCTCAAGAGGAGGCCGAGGCGGAGGCAACCGGCGAGGCCGGCGCCGATGTGGATAGCTTCCATGGAACCGGATTTTCCATGAAAAAAACCCGTAAATAGCATGTAAATCTCTAGTTCTTTAATAAAGAAGCAAAAGGCAAAGGCGCTCTACAGGTTCAGTGTTAATCTTAGCTCCTCCTCCTTGGGTGGCGGGGGTGGCTTTATGGTCGTCATTGGCGGCAATCGGCGTATTTTCCTGCCGTGTTTGCCTTCCTTGCGCTTCCACAGGCCCGACCTGGGTCGATTACCCAGCTCACGCATGCGCTGTGCGCTGCCCACGTGCTCCTTGTTGTGTTCGATGTTGGACAGGCGGCCCACAGTGGCCATGCAGGTGCGATCGAAGGCGAACTCTCGCTTAGAGGGCAGCTGGACGACGACCTTGTCATCGAATTTACGCAGTATGGTACCAAATGTGCCGGCTGCATGGATTAGATGACACGGCTGGCCAGGATTCTTCTCGAGGCAATGAATGCGCGTGCCCACGGGCAGGGCGCCCAGTGGGTAGGCATCGCCTTCATTGGGACGCACTGCAAATGGAATCGATAAGTTCGGTTCACCAAAAAACTGCTTAGAAAATCGAACCTGGAATCCGAGGAATAACACGGGAAGTTTTCAGTATGTCACCCTCCTTCATATTTTCTGTGGCCAGTATATACTTGAGCTCGTCACCAACGGCCACCAACGCTACCTTTGCAGTCCGACAGCCATCGCGTAAGAGTTCTATGACGCGCTCTTCCTGCGGCGATCCCTCGCTGGGACCATCACGCACCCATTTGATCCAACGATATTGCTGTTTAATTCCGCCACCAATACCTTTAGCCACCATTCGCCCCGTCACGGGATCTCGGCCGGCCAAATGTGTGATCTTCAGGGGCTCAACTGTGTACTCTTCAGGGAAATGAACGATACGGCGGAATTGCTGTCCGGCACCCGGTGTGGGTTTCTCAACAATTTTCGTTTTAGTACGAAACTGCTGGAGCGCTGCCACTGCACCGCGATGCTGCGGTTGCAGAGTCAATGTGCAGTTAGCAAGCAGACGCGTTAGACTTTGCATTTTCCAAGATAAGCTCAGTGGAAAATCTCGAAGAGAAAAACTTATTACAAAACGCCTCACCGTGCGCTGTTAACTGAACAGCTGCTGTAGAAATGTTGTGAGTACGAAGTGTGACCAGGTCGCATTTTGGTGGTGCGTAACACATTGGGCAAATTAAATGGGCAGCACCAGGGCTTCAAAACATCTGGTTCTCCTCTTCTTTATCGTCACGTCGTGTGGGCAGCTGCTGCGGAGCGCGCTGCAGCAAATAAGAATTGAAAAAGAAAGAAAACCGCATTAAAAATCGTGAAAAGTGCTCAAATTAAATTTATAGTAAGCTTAAATTAATTGTTTACATAAATATAGGAAAACTATTAAATACACTTCTCAGCAAAAACGGCAGAAAAAAGGTACGAGAAAAATAATAATAAACAAGGCAAGGCGAACGAGCCGATAGAAAGAAAAATAATATACACACACGCAAACATGGTGTTGATACACACTTATGCACACAATCACACAGCGTTCAGTAGCGAATGAGCTGCACGAAAAAAACGTGTTGTGCTGAATTTTCTGTGCAAAAAATAGAAAAAGCAAAAACAAAAGGAGCAAAAGCGAAATAATAATAAAAAGCGAAAAACAAAAACAGTTCAGTTTGATAATCGAACGAGTTAATTCAAATGTAACAACAATAAAGAATAATACAATGTACGCATATACGAATTCTCATAAATTATAGTACATGAGTAAAGTAAAGTCAGCGAATTATACGTTTTGTTATTTTGAAACATGTTTTAAGTGATGTGCATACGCATATATTTGCGTGAGTGTGTATGTGTGTGAGTACTCTTAACTGTGTGTATATATTTTGGTGTTAGGTGGAAAAAAGCGGGCGGTAAAGTTTACGCAATCGCCGACCAACGAACGAACGAAGCAACATCCAAACATACATAAATACATTTGTATGTATGATGTACATGTATATATAGTGTACATTGTGAAAAGTGTGCTTTTTGTGTGTTTACGCTTTTGTCTGTCCTTTTGTCCGCAGTCGGCGGAAAGAGTGAGAAAAACAAGGCATACATATTTACATTTTTCACATGAATACATACATAAGTATGTACAAATGTATATATGCATATGAACGTACAGGCAAGCAGGTGGAGTCGCGCCGACGTCGTTTGTTTTTTATTTTTTTCGGCTCCGTTGCTAGCTGAAAAATCAACGAGCGGCATTTTTACGCATTTTCAATATGTATTTACGTATGTATATGTATGCTCACGAGTGAGTGCCTTGTTTATGTACATACATTCGCCCGCTCTTGTGTATGCATGAGTATGTGTGTGTGTATTTCGGTGTTTTTATTTATTTATTGTGTTTCTGTTTTGCTGATGCGAGGCAACAGCAGCGTAGCAGTGACCTAACGACGTATGAGTGTGTGTCTTGTGTTTATATATATGAGTGTGTGTGTCTACATGCTGATGACTGCCTGTGTTGTTCGTTTTTTGTTGTATTTATTTTTATAGCATTTTATTTACGTTGTTTTTGTTCATTTTATTTTGGTTTCATTTTGCATGTTGGCGCAAGCCGATCGATTCATTGGGAGCAATGTGGGGTTAGGTCCCCTCTATGACAATTAAATGTATGGATGTACGACTTACATTTGGCTGTACAGATGTATGTATGTATGTATGAACGTATGTATGCATACATACGTACGTCATATTATTGCGGTGCGAGTTTAAATCAAATAAAGCCGAACTGAACACGCTACGTAAGCAGTGTTGCCAGCATAGATCTTTAAGCTTATTGGCAAAAATTGAGCGTCAGAGTTGCCAATTTAATTTCGGAAATACGGAATTTTTGTTGACATTCAACCTTAACATACAATTTTGCAAATACCATGAGAGAAAAGTAAACAAAATATTTAGGCATGCACATGAGAATTTAAATTAATTGTGGCTGCGAGATTTCTATCTTTACAAACATTTACTCAAAATTATAAATACTGACATGAATATGAATTAAAATATTTTGCAAGATATGTGCTAGAAAATGCATGAATTAAATTGATAAATATTTTAGGATCCCTTTTAAAATACATGATAATTCAGTGCAGTAAGCACGTTTTCGTTTTGCACACTGGCAACACTGGCAGCGCAAAATATTTTGCTTATTGTTAGCCATAAGCATTCTAAAGCAGTAAGAACTTTCGCCGAGAATGCGGTGCCAGCGGATTGCACATTGAATAAGATCAACTTTAACTTCGAAGTCTAGTTGTTGTTAAGGCTTATTTGTTTGTAGATTTTGGGCCGGCAGCTGCTACAACTGAGAATCTTCGGGGTGTTTGAATGCTCTCACTGCTCTCGCTCTCATTGCGTCGGCTGCCCGGGCAAATTGGAGCCGCACACAAAGTGAGCGCACGCGCGTATAACGCCTCTCCCAACGCATTGTATTTTGCCATAAAGCATGCGTGTACGTGTGTTGAGTGTCGTCTGACTGTGTGTATGAGTGCGTTGGTTTACTCACGTAGTGCCGCAACGTAGTAGTAGTAGTGTTATTATTGTTTTTATTGTTGTTGTGACAGTTGTTTTTGTTTTTGCTTGTTGCCGACTGCGAGTACGAATTTTATGTATGCGTGTGTGAGTGCGGTAGCAAAACATAGCAAAGCGAAAACTGAAAAAAGAAATGAAATGTAAGTACATGTGTTTTTATGTACATACGTGTGTGTATGTATGCATAGCAGGAGATTGAGACTAAACTGCCAACTGCCTGTGGAAGAGTGCGATGGAAATAAGTATGTCTATGAACGTGTGTATGTTTGTAAATATGCATGTACATATTCTGCAAGTGAGTGTGTTTTTGGCTGTGGCTGACAAAACCGAAAAACCTTGAGCATAAAAGTAAAAAAGCGCGTGAAAAAATAATGCACAAATAAATTAATTATCCCAACCTATTCTTTTTATTTAATTTTCGCTAGTGAGAAACACGCGCTTTGTTTGTTATATTTGCGATAAATTTTAGCGCGCCGCATACAGAAAAATACCATAGAAAACGAAGAAATAAAAAGAAAACAAAATAAACAAAAACAATGCAGTCAGTGTGTGTGTGTGTATGAGTGATTGTGTGTGTGAATTTGTCTGTTTTGTGGTGTGTGCATTATCATTTTTCTTTTAAATTTGCAAACAAAAAGAAAACAGTGAATAGTGTTGAAAGAAAAACACAATAATAATAATAATCAACTTTTGGTAATCCCAATTTGCAGTTAACCCCTACAACAGCAACAGGATAAAGCAGCGAGCAAGTGGATTTCTTTCAATGGCTGCCACTACAACAACAACCACAACACTTGCAACAACCACCAATATAGTGATCAACAACACCAGCAGCAGCAACAATATTAACAGCAATAGCAACAATAACAATCACATAGTAACGGTGCACGCCGTGTTAAACACACCCACCTCTGCATCCGCATCCGCATCTGCTGCTGCTGCTGCTGCTGCCGCTGCCGACGCGGCAACTGTTGCCATAGCCAAGGACATGCTTCAGCTGCATCATGGCGCTGCAGCATCACTGAATAACAATAACAATAACAGTAACAGCAGCAACAACAATAATAGCAACAGCGCAGCCTCCGAATTAGCCAACAACAATACCAACAATAACTCAGCACACCACCCACCTGCCCATGTAGTCGTAGCCACCAGGCCGAGCTCACCGCCGGCGAATGCTAACTCGAATGCAAATTCAAATGCATATGGTGTGCTGCGCTTTAACGAAGATCTGCTCCACATCACCGACGCTGTGACTGTGATTGGACGAAATTCATCCACATCTCTGGTGCACTTTAATGTGGCCGAGAATAATCTGGTCTCGCGCAAACATTTCCAGGTGCTCTACGATTCCGAGCGTCACGCCTTCTTTGTGCAATGCCTCAGCAAGAATGGCATATTTGTAGATGATTTCCTACAGCGAAGAAATGTGGATCCTCTGCGGTTGCCGCAACGGTAAATTGAGATAGTAGCTGCTGTACTTAACAAAAATTTTGAATTTGTTTTTTCTTTTTTTTTAAATTATTTTTCAGCTGCTTCTTTCGTTTTCCAAGTACCGAAATACGGATCGAGTTCGAAAGTTTTGTGACGACGCCGGCGGACATAACGCCAGATGTGACAGCCACTTTAAGCAGTCCGACGGCAGCAGGAGCAGCAGCAGCAATTGGACCAGCCGGCGCTCATGTAATTATAACACCGCCGCCACGCGATGAACTGCATCATCACAGCCAGCAGCAACAGCAGCAGCAGCAGCAATCGGCGCATCAACTGCAGCAACAGCAACAGCAAACGTTGCCATCGCACCATCCACTCCCACACACACCACACCATCACCCGCTTCACCACACATCCCTGCAGCAGCAGCGTCTATCAGGAGCGCCGCCTGCAGCGCCCCACCTGTTACCTGGTGGTGGAGACGGAGCCGCCATTTACTCACCGCTCAAAATTTCAATACCTAAAAAGGAGCAGAAGAGCCCCTATCTTTCACCAACGGGTAAGTAAAGCTTGTATTTCAAGCGCGTCGAGTTGCACAAATCTCCAATAGGATTGGCATACTTAGTGCAATGAACTTATTCATCTTTTCCTTTTGCTTTTCCAGGTACAATAAGTGCTGCCAACAGTTGTCCGGCTAGTCCACGCCAGGGTTTTCACCAGAATCCGACTAATAACTACAACAGTTACGGCAACAATAATACGGTAAGTAAAACCAATTGTTTTTCGATTAGAAAGAGTTTCATTAAGTGTAATCTCTTTTCTGTTTAATCTTGTAGCAGGATCTATTCCAAACACCGTCTACAGCCAGTTATAATCACAATGAGAAACCGCCGTATAGCTATGCCCAGCTGATTGTTCAAGCCATATCAGCTGCTCCTGATAAGCAGCTGACCCTTTCGGGCATTTATTCATTTATTGTCAAGCACTATCCATACTATCGCAAGGAGACCAACAAGGGCTGGCAAAATTCCATACGTCATAATCTCAGTTTGAATAGGTAACATTCGATATATCTGAAAGAGTGTGTACAGTTGAATTTTAATTGTAAATTTACGTGCAGGTATTTCATCAAGGTGGCGCGCTCTCAAGACGAGCCCGGCAAGGGATCCTTTTGGCGCATTGATCCGGACAGCGGAGCCAAGCTGATAGATCATAGCTATAAGAAGCGGCGACAACGCAGCAGCCAGGGCTTCCGTCCGCCCTACGGCATGCCGCGTTCGGCACCAGTTTCACCCAGTCACATGGGTAAGCTAACAACTTGAAGTTCCTATATCGCAGCTGATCTAATCGTTTTTCCCGCTGCAGATAACTCACGCGAGAGCTCTCCGCTTCAAGACATTGTGCTGCAATCAGCTCCTGGCTCGCCTGGCATGTCGCTCGAGCAACGCGCTGCTGATGCTGGTAAGGATTAAACCAATCAAAAGAGATCTCCAACACATTCTAAAACATACACATTTTTCTTTCAACAGAAATTATCTACAACTCTCAGAATGCACACCAGCAACAGCAACAACAGCAGCCGCAACAGACGCTGCCAAACAATTCCAATCAATACAAGTAAGTGCCCAAGTGCAAGACAGTTATGGGCTAAGGGTTTTAATTCGGATTTGCTTTAATTGCAGCAGCGGTAGTCCGTACTATGTATCCAATCAAACTACCGGAGCAACCGTTCAGCAGGCGCACGTAGATGGTGGAGGCGGTGGTGTGAGTGCTTTAATTGCGCTAAAAAGGAATCACGTGTTGGCCGTATCGCATCCGTCGGCATCGACGCTTCATCAACAGCAGCAGCCGCATACTGAGATTATTTATGAAGAGGTGCCAACCGACTACAGTGGTCACATGGAGGGCGGTGAGGAGGAGTGCGTTGGAGCGGATGCCACCGTATCCAAACGTCCGAAATATGTTTCCGAGGTGCTCTGATGCGTGCGCATACAGAAGCAGCAGAAACAAAACAAAGGCAAATAAAAAAAACGGCGGCAAACAGATGATAATGAAAGTCACCACAATGACCGTTAGAAATGATGCCCACTTGGAAAAAAAAGAATCGGAAAATTTCTAGAAAGCAAAAAAAAATAAGTATCTCCATCTTGTATATTGAATTTGCCAATCCCACAAATCCCAAAACGATGAAAGAAAACAACAACAAACAAACAAAAAAAAGAAAATCAAAGTGGAAGAAGGAAACCAAAATTGTTGCGGAAATATATTTATAAATAGAACTGTGAAATACGTGTTTTAAGTGTACAACCGTACAACGGTTAATATCGTATCGCGCACAACACATTTCAAAACAACTCCCCATCTCTCCCCTCCGACATTACATTACGATTTGACCCCATGCTCTGACGAATTCAATATGCTCGATGACGCTACTCTCTAAGTACATATAATAAATATTAAGATTTAAATCGAAGTATAATGCAAACACAAAAAGATATGTATATCTATCTATATATAAATATATATAGAAATATATGCGATTGATTATTGTAATGATGTTTAAGATGTTATAGCTATGTGACCGAATGCGCGAGAAATAATAAAAAGAAAAGGGGTAAAACCAGGCAACCAACCACACAAGTAACAAAACAAAATAAATAAAAAAACAAACAGGCAAATGAATATTATTACCTATCTACATACCTTTACCTATATCGATTTAAATATAAATAAATATATCTATATATATAAAGTATATACAAAAAATTTAAAACTAAATAAAATGATAAATATCTACAAATTTACGGATACAAATACAAAATAATAATGCAGAAGCATCTACGTATAACAAACAAACAAACAAAACATTTGCACCTTATTTCTTAATAATGAAGAAATTCCCATTTAAGTGTTTGGAAAAATGTGTATTAAACAAAAAATCAAATGTCAACATTGTTTTTTATTAACTTTGCAAATAATCGCGTTGCATACGGCATACGACAGAGTTTGAATAGTATAGTATCTATACATTTTATAAAATTTCAGCAACGTATTACGAAAACGGAAATGTACACCGTAACAGATAGAAACATACACATTTATTGAAAATATTACATTTCTTTGTATTTGAATTCAACAGTTATGTTAGAGAAAACGCAATGATATTAAATTGAAAAATTGCAGCTTATATAGGACTAGTTTCCTTTTTGAGCCAGCCCAAAGTAAATGCGTCCTGGGACAAAAGCGGCGACAAAGTATCCCAAACTAATTGATGATAATTGTTGAGCAAGTTAATCTCCTGCTCGCTGAGAAGTTCCTTGATAATCATTTTCGTTTGCTTAGGACACATGGTAATAGTTTTGAAAGTCAGGGCACCGCGGTTGGAAAAGTTGTGCTCGGCCTTGGCTGGAACAATTTGTACAATGTCTTCAATACGTATTCCAAATTCTCCATCCTTATAGAAGCCAGGTTCATTTGAAATGAACATATTGGGCTGTAGACCGGGATCGTCGGGCATTAGGCGGAAACCAACACCCATTGGGCCTTCGTGTACATTGAGAAAATGACCAACGCCATGGCCGGTGCCGTGACCATAATCTAGGCCAACATCCCACAGGGATTTGCGAGCAAGCACATCCAATACTTGACCTTTGATCTTTGTTGGAAATATGGTTGCGCCCAGGGCCAATTGACCCTTAAGAACTCGCGTATAGGTTTCCTTTTGAAAGTCTGTGGGTTCACCGAAGTGAAAAGTTCGTGTCACATCGGTTGTTCCATCCAAATATTGTGCACCGGAATCACACAGATAGACTTCCTTATCGTTGATAGGACGATTTGTCTCCTTGGCCGGATGATAATGAATGACGGAACCATTCGGCCCTGATGAACTGATTGTCGTAAAACTTAAACCCATGTAATAGTCCTTGGTTTTGCGAAACGACTCTAACTTATCAGCTCCAGACATTTCATCAACTTGCTCGCCTTTTCCAACAGCATCTTCCAGCCAGGCAAAGTACTGGCACAATGCGACACCATCACGAATGTGGCTATTCACGAATCCCTTTATTTCCTGCTCGTTTTTAATGGCCTTAAGCAAGGCAATCGGAGTTATCTCTTGATGTCGTAGAGATTTTGGAACAAGAGAGTTCAGATACAAGCTACTGGTCGATGATATCCAGATTTTACCCTTGGATTGTGCGACAACCTCAAGTACTCCATCTCCAATTGATTCATACGGTTTGACTGATATCTTCGCATTGTTTTCCGACTGATGGCACTCAAAGTCGTCGGGTAACTTTCGGGAATCGGCAAATAGAATAATTTCATCGTTAGTTATAATCATGAAAGCAAAAAATACGGGATTATAATCGATATCAGAGCCACGTAAATTTAAGAACCAAGCGATTTCATCCAATGCACTAACAATTAATGCATTTGCGTTGAACAACTTCATCTGTTCACGAACACGATCCCATTTCTTGCCAATTGTCTCGCCGGAAAACTCCAATTTTAGTCTAATCATTTTGTTGCATGTCAGCGGCGGTTGATCATCGCCCCAAACATCGTCGATCAAATTGCGTTCGATTCCCACCAAATTGCATTCCGCAGAATTAAGTTCCTTCTCAATGGTCTTCGCCACACGAGATGAATAGAGGCGGGGATCAACTCCAACTGAACTGCCCTTGGGCAAATTCTTTCCTAACCAGGACCCAATCGAGGGTGTTGCCGCCAGTCCGTCTTTCATTAGAGTCCAATTCGAGTCGAGTTCCTTCTCCGCCTGCTGATAGTAGCGTCCATCTGTCCATAGGAGTGCCTTGTCCAGTGTAATAACAGCAGTTCCAGCTGATCCTGTAAAGCCGCTAATGAAGGCACGTCTCTCGTCATGCGCACACTGATATTCGCTCTGATGGGCGTCATCGGATGGCACCACATAGGCACTGATTTCTGGTGAACACGCCCGGTGCATAAGCTCCCGCAGCTTTGACAATTTCTGCGTTGTGCCTTTCATCATGGCTAGGATCGTTTTACTGGATGTGTACGCCACTTTTCCACTAATCTAAATACTAAAGTCGAGCAAATATAAGATAAGCAATCGGTTTTGATAAGTGATCTAATCAGAACGTATAAATAATTTTTATTATTAAACCTGATCATAAACTTTTTCAGCGGCTGTCTCGTTCGTTCCGCTGCTGTTTTATGTTTTTTGTTTGACAGTGTTGAAAAGTGGACAATCAATTTAATTTATCGATAAGTTTAAGTTTTTACTGCAGAAAAAACAGGTTTTTTTATCAATGATTCTGTGTGCATTTTCTTCGGAACAAATTATATAGATTGGAAAAATATTTATATATTTATAAAATGTAATCCAAGAATCCATTAATTTCCAGGTTTTTTCTATCAGTGTATATCGGTATATTTTAAGCATATCTTATTAATATTTATTAATTAATAACCTTCTCAAATGTTTTAGGTACAAATTATATATTTTAAAATACATTTTTTATTTATTATTACTCTGAATTTCTGTTAAGAATACATATATAAAATTATAAATGTAAAAAATGTAAATGAACAGCACTTAAAATACGTTAATTTGAATTTCATTGTGTTATCGACAATTCTGCGATTTGTAAAAAATCTATCGATTCAATTTCGATACCTTTGCAGCGCAACAGAACATTCCACAATCAGTGATTTCACAGTAAAGTAAAGTGCGACGGATTGTATTTAAGCAAAAACATAAAAATGGTGGTCAAAGCTGTGTGTGTTTTAAACGGAGATGCCAAGGGCACGGTTTTCTTTGAACAGCAGGTAATCAAGAATAAAGCAATATGCAAATTTAAGAAATATATGAACGACACATAGTACTAAGGTCAAATCGCCGGCCGCGGCGCACCGCACGAAGATGTCACACATACATACGGATATATATATACATACATTTGTGTACATGTATGAATTTGTACATATGCGAGTGTGCACCGAGCAGCCCTACTTGAATCTCAATTAAGTGTTGTTTTTGCTTAGTCACTTACAAAATGCACAATTACATAATGACAACACAATTCATACAAGCATGTGTGTGTGTTCCCAAAGCTTTGATTAGTAAGATTATGTTACACAGATAAATATGTATAAACATGAATGTATATATGTCAACTTCAAATGGGGCGAGCAGTTTGCTTGATTATGAAAAAAGAAAAACCCTTGTCATGATTTTAAATGCTTTATTATCTTATCATTTTGATGACCAAGTAATCGACTTTAGAATTTTCCTATCATTTCTTTAATTTAAAACCAGGCTGCAGAGTGTCCCGTTAAGGTGACCGGAGAAGTGACTGGACTGGCAAAGGGTCTGCATGGTTTCCATGTTCATGAGTTTGGCGATAATACAAATGGCTGCATGTCCTCTGGACCACATTTCAACCCCTATCAGAAGGAGCATGGGGCTCCCGGTGACGATAATCGTCATTTGGGAGACTTGGGCAACATAACTGCCTCCGGCGATGGACCTACTGCGGTCGACATTTGCGATTGTAAGATCACGCTCTTCGGCGAAAATAGCATCATTGGACGCACTGTTGTCGTGCATGCTGATCCCGATGATCTGGGCAAGGGTGGCCACGAATTGAGCAAGTCTACTGGAAATGCTGGAGCTCGCATTGGATGCGGTGTAATTGGCATTGCTAAAATCTAAGAAAAGAAGCTCCTGAAATGAATATAAATATTTCCATAAAACAATTCAATTGAATATAGAGATTACGATATTATCCGGGATTTGTTAAATCTTTAAACTATAACCTTTGTGTCTAAATAAATGGTGATTTCCAACTGAAAAACTTATATTTGTTTAGTCAATAACTGCGTTTGCTTACTATATAGTCCAGGGCATGTGCCTTGCAATAGTTCTGCAAGGTTTTCATGTATACATTTTACTAATGACTGTGATAAATAATAAATATTTACATTGCATTATCAAAAGCAATAAGTTTTGACTTTAAAACAATATTAACGAAAACTTCTAAGACTTCTAAACATAGTAGTATGTAGTATGGCTGGTGCAGCGAGAACTTCAGCGAGTTATGGGCAGGTCGAAGTGAAGTTTGATCTGAGGATTCAGGTTCTATGTCTTATTGAAATATGACTGGTACACAATGCCCAGCGATGAAGTGGCAAACAGCGTAAAATAGCTCCACCAGGTGGCAAAGCCTAGAAAGCCCTTGTAGACTTCTGTAGAGAAAACCTGGAATACAGATAGGATTTTGGATAGGTTCAAATAAGAACTATCATTATGTCTTAAGCACTCACGTTTTTCAGGCTACTAAATGAGGCCTGTAGCGACTGTGCGGACTCCATGATATTAAACTCTTGTGCATCTGTTGGCATTGTGGTCACTTCTGTTTCTGCAGCGCATTCGTGTTGCAAGACCACAGCCTCATTGTAGATGCCTGCCCAGCTAAAGCCACCGAGACTTTTATACATAAGTGTTAGGTAAAGGCACAGAATAAGCGGTGCAGCAAACTGCAAGGTTACAACACAAAGATAGTAGAAGATTGAGGAAATCTGCAAGAAAAAAAGCATGAATTAATCGTATGCTACGAGCCAAAGGATCATGCTGCTTGCCTTCTTTTGATACTCCACGTTAGTGATGCGTCCAGCCTCTTTGCGCAGATCGAGTATCTTGTCATAGGCCAAATTCAAATAGGATTGCAGATATATGGGCATCAAGGCGAACCGCACGATAACCACAAAAACCACCAACAGCAGTCGCATGGTCTCAAATACATGGGGCTTTAGGCTGTTTAAGAATATTATTAATCAATTATCATTACTAGTTATGCTTTTATGAACTTACAGAGGCTGTTGCATTCCATCGAAAACTCTGACAGTCAAATAATCGCGGCTAATAGGCCTTATCCACAATATGACTAGAATGAAAGGCAGCACAAAGCTTAGATTCAGTAGAACTTGCAGGAGACGATTTCCTCGGCAGTATTTCAGCGAATCCCAATGCATCTTAGCCATGCGTAGACCGGGAAAAGTGAACAGTGAACCGAGCAGACCGCAGCTCAAAGCCAGAAAGAATTTTACAACTATTTTGGAGGCAGGACCACTAAAAGAATGTACATCATTTAAGAGATTTGAATATTCGGTATGTGGGTATTGAATATTAAACTTACGACGAGGGCAGGCCCTGTTCGGTGAGAAACTTTGATGCACTGGCATTGAAACTGGTATAGGCATCCTCGAGTCCAGTTTCCAATATACGCTCGTCGATGATTAGAACAATCATGGCAATCAGTAAATAGACCAGACAAGCGACAATGACCATGGATCGCTCGCCAATAGATTCCTCGCTTTGGAAGTACAACACCGTCAGGGAAGATAGCAGTTTCAGGGCGAAGAATATGACCAGAAGACACCAAACCATGCTCAGATTGATCTCTTGTTTGAGAGGGTAAAAGTAATGGAATATTTCGGAACAGGCATATACAATGCCGGCATAGACACTGAAGTCAACCAGCCATTGGTACTCAGTGAAGTAACGCAAATGAATAACATCACGTTCGAGCACCGGAGTCGTCTCTAGCTCCACTTCTATGCTGCGAGCTATGTGGAACTGATGGGACATGGCTCCATTGCTCACTCCGTTCTGATGATGCTTGTTTTTACCCTTTGCCGGTCGCTCCTTGGGCACGCCGCCCTTGGTGCGTAGTTCATCGTCCGTCGGATGTAGATACCGAATAAGACCGGTACGACAGAGTATCCATTTGGCGAAGGAATAATGAGGGCTCAGTTTTTGTATAACACTGACCATCACAAGTGTGATGACCAATTGGGCGCCTAGTACAGCCTGTAAGACACAAAAGATTGTTTAACATACATATTTTAAACTTAACGCACACTTCTTAAATATATATAACTCTATTTTTGGGTCAATTCTATTTTTGGGCTCCAATAATTATGAAAATTTCATTTTTGCCGGATCTGTTTTGCAGGCACATGTTTTTTACCCACCATAATTTCTCAGTGCAAACTGTTGTCTTGAGAATTGTGTTGGAACTGCGTTACAAATTGTCAATCTGTCTGTGCTCGTTAATTCATGTTTCCTAATTAAAACAATTTTTACAATCTTGAGAATGAATTGTTCTGTGCAGAACAGTGATGCCACTCTTTTGAATGTTTTGCTTTTCTATTCAACTATCGATTATTTTAATACAATACAGATACATATCGGCTCACGTAAATATATCGACACAAAAACGTTTGTTCAGCCCTGGTTATTGCACGTTTTTAAATGCCGGCACAAAACAAAGACGAAAATTAAATAATGTTTATGAATTCGAATTTCTTCGAGCCCGGCAAATCGAAGCCCGAGCGTACATTCATACAGTCTGCCGCCAAGCAGAACACGCGCTTCGACGGACGCAAATCGAGCGAGTTTCGCGATGTGAAACTAACATTCGGTGCCGACTGGGGCACCGTGGCGGTGTCGATGGGCGAAACACAAGTGTTGGCCCAAGTCAGCTGTGACATTGGCAACCCGAGCAGTGCACGGGCCAACGAGGGTACGCTCTTTCTGAATGTGGACATTAAAGGTGTTGCTTTCCTGGACGAGTCACAGGCGACACACGATCAACGCTTGCTGACACTGAATTCACTGCTGGAACGAACGTTTCGGAGT
This sequence comes from Zaprionus inermis, assembly GCA_018151445.1. Taxonomy (NCBI): domain Eukaryota; kingdom Metazoa; phylum Arthropoda; class Insecta; order Diptera; family Drosophilidae; genus Zaprionus; species Zaprionus inermis. The sequence continues at coordinate 4,207,046 of JAECXD010001703.1, read as the reverse complement.
TCGCGCTGCTTGGATCTGGAGTCGCTGTGCATTGCAGTCGAACAGCATGTATGGTGTGTGCGTGTCGATATCAATGTACTCAACCACGACGGCAATTTATATGGTGCGTACTATATCACATCCTCACATCCTTGATCAGATTATCAAGTCGCATATCACATCTTTGTAGACGCCAGCACAATTGCGGCACTGGCGGCACTGATGCACTTTCGTCGGCCTGACGTATCCTATGCGGATGAGGAAATTCATATGTACAGCGAACGAGAGCGTGAGCTGATGCCTCTGCTTTTTCTGCATTATCCAGTAAGCGTTACGTATTGTGTTTACAAAAGCACACCGCAGCCATTGGTCGATCCTACGTTATTGGAAGAAAACGCCGCCGACTCAATCATTGTCTTGAGCTTTAATTCATATCAAGAGTTGTGTACCCTCAACGCTGGCGGCACAGCGCCGACCAATGTGCGAACCATTATGCAATGCGCTCGTAGCGCCGCTAAACGTTCAAAGGATCTGGTGCAATTCATACGTAAAGCTTTGGAACTCGATGCAGAGCGTCGACTGCAGCCAAAACGAGTTACAGGCTTGGTGGATCTCTTGAGTGAATCTTCAACACAGCTAAGCTTCAAGCGATTAATGACGCACGAAGAACAGTTGACAGAACCAATGGTGGTGGAATCTACTGTCCCCGTTGAACCAGTGCCGCAGCAACAAAAGCAGCCAATTGCAAGCGAGGTGCTGTCTCCACCACCAGAGCAGCCTAAAGGTACAGACATTGTTTGGCTATCTCTAGAGAAGTCCTTAACTCTTATACCTTGCTTTCCATAGAAACTCCCCTAGACGACAGCAGTTGGCTACCGCAGGAGGAACAGAAGGCCGAGAAAGTCAGTTCGAAGCTGCCCAAAGCCAAGCCCAACCGTGGAAAAAACAAAGCGGCGAGAAAACAGCAGGCAGCTGCACAAAAGCAGAGTAAGAATACAAAGGAATAAGTTTTTTAGGTCAAGTGTCACTAAATTTGGAAAATTTATTTGCAGATCACAGCGATTCGGAGGAGGATGTTACGGAGATCATTTGATTTATAGCGTATTTTGTATTCTTAAGCGAAAAGTTAAAGTTAAGCTGAAATTTGAATGTAGTTAGAGCATACAATAAATGCTTATCTTAGTAAAAAATGTATATTCAACAAATATATCGAATTCTAGGCGAGATTTGAATTGAGTAGACTGTGAATTGTATTTCTCTTTAGGGCAGTTGTTATATTCAAATCCTTAAATCTTTGTTAGCAAGCTTTCGTTTCCATTTAAAGAACAAATTTTCAAATTCTTAGCGTAAAAACCAATTTGAAGTACAATGATGTCCGATGATGGGAAAATTCCTCAATCCAAGATTCTCGATCTGGGTAAATGGGATTCGAATGCCATAAAACGATATAATAAATTGCCACGTATACAGAAGCAACTGCGCAAGGATAATTGGGAGTATCTGAATGCACATCCGGAGGTATGTGAGTATCCAAACTTGTGCAAATTTAAGTCTTATACTTCTTATACTTTCCATTAGATACGGGCTATTATACGAGTGATAATGCATCAGGTTATCAATGAGAATCCCGCAAGGGTGCGACAGTTTATAGCAGAGTTCTTCAATTGTTGCCGCACTCCGCTCTTGGTGCCTATGGTAGGTTTTGCCGGGCTTTTGCTACTGGATTCTCGTGTTATCAGAGAGATTTTATTCACCAGGTTAACGCTCAATTGAAGTACGTGAAGGAACAATTGAAGCGAGGTCGCTGGAGCAAGTTCGATGCCGAAATGCTGTTCATGGAGAGCCCCTCGACGCACTCTCTGCTCTCGACGGCTTCGGTGGCAGCAAATGTGCATCCTGTACTCACATACGCACTGGTCTTTAAAAAGCCCGATGAATGCGGCATCGATCTGCCGCCCTATGACTTCTAAGTACGGTTGTATTCGTTTTTTTTTTTGAGATAATAAGTTAAGTTAAATTAAATTCTGTGCGTTCCAAACTACGAATTGTGCTTTTATTCACACTTTTACACTAGTTTGTTAATGATTTAACATGATTTAACAGCGTTGCACTTGCTATGTTACGCCGCTGTTAACGTTCCCGGTCTGCATCTGTTGCAGCAAATGTAATCGACAGTTTTCTTTGGGCATTAGCAGCGATTGCATGTAATTGAAATTGATCGAAAAAGAAAGGATCGATAGTGAGAGCTAAAGTCGATATTGGTTTTTAGGGTTCAATGAGCGCGACAATAATTTCTTATTCTCTGACAACCTGATAATCATAAGGCCGAAGCTGTGGAGCTGCAAAGAGAGAAAACACTGGAATTCTTGCGAATTTTAACATTCGTTCTATTATTTTTAATCATATCCCTCTATCTTTATCGTTTTGCATTCTAAGTAAGTATTTGAATTAAATTCAGATTGTGTAACCATTTCGATTAACATATGTAAATATTAAATTTGTATATCGACATTTGTCTCTCACTCTCTCCCTCGCTTCCCGACCACTCGGACTCGTGCGTGTGTGTCGCTGCCGTTGGGCCTTGACATCGTCGACGGATCTATTATTATAGCCGCAGCAAAGATGCCCAAATTACCAGCGGTTGGCATTGATCTTGGCACCACGTACTCGTGTGTCGGGGTCTTTCAGCATGGCAAAGTGGAGATCATTGCCAACGATCAGGGCAACCGGACCACTCCGAGCTATGTGGCCTTTACGGAGTCGGAGCGTCTGATTGGCGATGCGGCCAAGAATCAAGTGGCCATGAATCCAAACAATACAATTTTTGGTAAGTACAATGCACCCTGCCCCCTGCCCGCCATCCTCATCGCATACCCTGCCTACCGAATCAAGCAGAGAGAACAGCATCGTGTACTTGCAACATTATTTCATCAATGAAAGCAGAGAATGCGCTCAATTAGGATTTTTATTTTTGGCCTCTATACACAGTGTATATCTAGTACGGCTAAAAGTAGTTGCCCTCCTCCACCTGCACCGCGTCGCCCTCGCACCAGCCCCCAACGCCCCGATCTGCTTGCTTAGCTGCTTGCCACCTACCGTGGCGAGTCTGAGATTTTGCACCATCTGTTTATTAGCATAATTTGTGTCAGCCTGATTCTGTGCCGAGCTGTACAGAAATATTTGCGTATAGAATACCATTTACAAGTATGTATGATTCTGCTCGACATTGGGCAAGCATTTTCATCAGTATTATGTGCAAAAAAACGATGTTTGTCCGTATGAACGCGTCCATCTCAGCAGCCAAAGCAGCTAAACCAAGCAAATTCGAGCTGCATATTGTATGATATATGTTTATTAATATGAACCTGGTTCGATGACGATAAACACAAGGGTTGCCTGGGAAAGCGTTATCCGAAATGGGAACTAACATCATTAGAAGCATCGTATGTGTGTGGCATAGGTGCACGGTAGCTTCCTTGCACTCCTGGTTCCTTTAATTATTTTCACTTCAAAAATATACCAAAGAGAGATAGAGAGATAAGGGGAGAGAGAGTTAGAGAGAGAGAGTGGGGGAGAGAGGGAGTTAGCGGTCTTTTAAACTCTGCTACGTATAGTTGAAGATTTCAATTCTGTTCTGTCTTTTCTTGTACTTTCATTTCAGTCTCAGAGTCCACATAAATAGCCCCGCACGCCTAGACTCAGCGCCTCGTCTCCAATTATGTTATATCTATAGTACAATCTCTGTGAAAGTCCCCGTCCAACAACAAACAATTTGTGTTCTTCTTACTTAATAAAGTTACATCCATCCAGATATAATTATTCAGCTTGTGTATTCGACGGTTTCATTGCGTTTCCATTTCAGATGCGAAGCGCTTGATTGGACGCCGATTCGATGATGCGACGGTACAGAGCGATCTGAAGCATTGGCCCTTCGAAGTTATCTCGGAGAATGGCAAGCCGCGCATACAGGTCGAGTACAAGGGCGAGAAGAGAAGCTTCTTTCCGGAGGAGGTATCCTCGATGGTGCTGACCAAAATGAAGGAGACGGCCGAGGCGTATCTGGGCGGCACAGTCAGCAATGCTGTGGTCACGGTGCCGGCCTATTTCAATGATTCACAGCGTCAGGCCACCAAGGATGCGGGCACCATAGCCGGGCTGAATGTGTTGCGCATTATCAACGAACCGACCGCGGCAGCGATCGCCTATGGCCTCGATAAAGGCAAGGGAGCGGGTGAGCGGAATGTGTTGATTTTCGATCTGGGCGGTGGCACCTTTGATGTCTCCGTGCTGACGATTGAGGACGGGATTTTCGAGGTGAAGGCAACCGCGGGAGATACTCACTTGGGCGGCGAGGATATCGATAATCGTTTGGTCACACATTTCATGCAGGAATTTCAGCGTAAGCACAAACGGGATCTTGCCCAGAACAAGCGTGCCGTACGACGTCTGCGCACGGCCTGCGAGCGTGCCAAGCGTACCCTGTCCTCGTCGACCCAGGCCAGCATCGAGATCGATTCACTGTTCGAGGGCATTGACTTCTATACGAGCCTGACGCGTGCCCGCTTCGAGGAGCTCAACGGAGATCTGTTTCGGAGCACCATGGAGCCGGTTGCGAAGGCACTACGTGATGGCAAAATGGATAAGGGTCAGATCCATGATATAGTGCTGGTCGGTGGCTCTACAAGAATACCGAAGGTGCAGCGTCTGTTGCAGGATTTTTTCAATGGCAAGGAGCTGAATAAATCGATCAATCCGGATGAGGCTGTCGCTTACGGAGCTGCCGTACAGGCTGCCATCTTGCACGGCGACACGTCGGAAGCGGTACAGGATCTGCTGCTGCTGGACGTGACGCCGCTGTCGCTGGGTATCGAAACCGCCGGCGGCGTAATGACGGCCCTGATCAAACGCAACTCGACCATACCGACGAAGCAGACACAGATCTTTACCACGTATGCGGACAATCAGCCCGGTGTGCTCGTTCAGGTGTACGAGGGCGAGCGAGCTATGACCAAGGATAATAATATTCTGGGCAAGTTTGAGCTGTCGGCCATACCGCCGGCACCGCGAGGTGTACCGCAGATCGAGGTCACCTTCGACATCGATGCCAATGGCATCCTCAATGTGAGTGCAGCCGAAAAATCTACGGGCAAAGCGAACCGAATAACCATAACCAACGACAAGGGTCGCCTGAGCAAAGAAGACATTGATCGTATGGTCGGCGAGGCCGAGACCTATCGTCAGGCCGACGAGACGCAGCGTCAGCGTATCGAGGCCAAGAATCAACTGGAGTCCTATTGCTTTCAAATTCGTGCGACTATCGAGGACGAGCAGCTGCGCACTCGCATCGATGCAACCGATCGCCAGACAATGTTGCAGAAATGCAACGAGACCATCAGCTGGCTGGATGCCAATCAGCTGGCCGATCAACAGGAGTTCGAACACAAGCGGCAGGAGCTGGAGAGCATCTGTAATCCGATCATGACTAGACTCTATCAGAACTCCGGTATACCGACTACTTCGACTGGTGCTGGGGCTAATCTGGGCGGCGGCGGACCCGGCACTGGCGGTGGCGGTCCAACTATCGAGGAAGTCGACTAAATTCTAAATCGAATAATTTGAACAAATTCTTGAGTTATAAAAGAATCACCCTGTAGAATAGAATCATAGTTCTGTTGAATGGAAAATGATTTAGTTGAGTTCTTCTTGTTTGCGGGTTCTGCTTGGCTTTAGGACTACAGGAACCTTTAGCTGCCTAAGTAGGAAGTCGACTAAATTCTAAATCGAATAATTTGAACAAATTCTTGAGTTATAAAAGAATCACCCTGTAGAATAGAATCATAGTTCTGTTGAATGGAAAATGATTTAATTGAGTTCTTCTTGTTTGCGGGTTCTGCTTGCCTATTTATCCCAGAACGTTTAGGACTACCTTTAGCTGCCCAGGTATTGCTACTTATTGAGTTCGATTGAAATAGGCAGCCTGAGTCACACCTTAAACTACGGGTTGCCATCCACCTGCACCCACTGAGCACCCTTCGCCGATAACAATACAATCACTTAGAAGTTCGAAATGCCTCAAGCTCTGTACCATGTTCTGGTCCTCCGATTGCATTTACGCTGATTTATTTTTGCATTTTCCTTTCAAGTTTTCTCTTCGACAGCAACTCCTCGGCTGGAGTGTGTCGAGAAACGATTACCCCCCGACCGGGATGACCCTTTCTGTCAACTGGCTGTAGTACTTACCTTTATAAATATGCATGCGATTTGCAGCTGCAACGGGTTGATTGATGGTCGTGAAGCTTTTGAATTCGCCGGAGATGTAATGCATAATAAGTTAGTCAAGTTAGAGCAATAATTATATTTAATGTAGGAATTGGTATAGTATGGGGAAATGGGCAGGAAACAGCTCTAGGCCAGGCAGCGATTTGACAGCACCTTTCGCTGTTCATCGAAGCAGTTCGATATAACTGCAATAGAAATAATACACGTAGCATCGTAACAGAATCAGATCAGACACACTCACCCCATCGGGAACCGATGACAACGGGACAGACAGCATGATCAGCTAGTTTTTCCGGGCGACCTTTCTTATTCTGATTGAACCAGAGCAGGGCGCTACCCTGCATAGGTTGCACTGTTAGTTTCAGTTTGGGAAAGATGGTGGCGCCACCTAGCACAACATTATTGAACTGCATATCGAAATTGCAAGTTAGTATAGATATGGAAATACTTAAAGACGGTACCTACAAATAAGCTAATTGTGCCAAAGCGATTCTTGGGGCTTGAATCATTTACAATGTTGCGTGTTGTAGGGTTTGTTTTAGTTATCGATTTCGATTTCGATTTCGATATCGATTGGGTGGCCAGGTATCCGCCGAGGCCGAGATGAAACAAGTGCGTTGTATGATCGATTGTATTCGATTGAATAAGGTTCGATAACTTGTGATTGAGTCGCATTTGAACCGAATCGCTTGAGTCTTGCAATGTATAGAGCTGCGCTGTGTCCGAGTCACCCTGTGCTACATCTTGCGCCTTGGCTACCCTCTTCAAATGTCGAATATCGTTTTCGG